>CM061153.1:25183907-25556407 GCA_030710495.1 Labroides dimidiatus
GCACAGCTGGCGTTGTTCTCACTGCTCTGACACACCACTCTGCTCCCCCCTACACATCATTAGAGCTGACACACCAAAGGCAAAGGCGATATTATAGCATCACCTAAGGTCTGCAAAAGATGTCTGCCCTTCCCTCATCCTTTTTTCCCCAAACCGATGCATTCTTCGGAGGGGAGTTGTTTGGGAATTTGTTTCTCCTTTCTACAGCAGAGACAAAAGCGAAGGATAAATGACCAGGCAGAGAAAAGACCAGCGCCTTGCTGGGGAGAAAGGGAAGGGTCTAATCTAATTTGGTTAGTGGAGGATATGTGTGTATGTGAGTGTGTGTGAGTGTGTGTGTGTGCACATGCATGGCTCTGATGCACAGTGTGAGGGGACTGTGGGAATGGGACAGGAGGGCTGCACTATTCAATGGAGCCTCCAGAGCCAAAGCAGTGGGGAGTCTCCCCCAGACGCGCTGATTCCAGGCCGGCCACTCAAAGAGGGATTAGACCAGAGAAGGCCTTCCTGATTAGCAATTCACACTCAAGTGCCCCCACGAGGACCTCTGGTAATAATATTGCCATCAGCGTCCGTCACCGACGCAAGCAAAAAAATATATATATACCCCTTCTTTTTGACACCCTTCTTCCACCATCATCTCTTACGTCCTCTTATCACGCTCATGTTTGCCAGAAGTTTGCAGAAAAGTCTTGCAAGAAAGTCTCCGCTGGGTGACTTTCTGGAACAAAAATGCATTTTGCAAGACTGTTTGGCTGCTGAGCTCCAGCAGCACAGTGCCCCCTCCCTCCCCTCCCTCCTTTTCCTCCTCCTCCTCCTCCTCCTACTCATCTCTTTGCAGTTAAACGACCACCACATGAAAGCGAATGATGTAAGCACACTGAACTAATATTGCTGCTCTAAAGCAGCCTCAACCCAGATGTTACTGGACTCGGTTGAAAACAAAAATCATTACAACACTGTTTATTGCAGATTGGTCGTCAGCCTCAGCAGCCATAAAAACTGTCCCACCATGCTTATAATTATACTAATCTACTCCATAAACACTCGAGAGGTCACAATAACGCTGAGACTTCCTCTTATCAACCGCACCGCACAATGAAGAGGGTCACAGGGTTAACCTTCAGCTGATGGGACTCTCTCTATAATAAGCCTTGTGAAACAAAGCACATTTAAATGGAGCAAAGTGAAAAGAAGAGTGAGACAAATTAGTACTCATTAATAAGTTACTTTATTGAACTATTTAAACCATGTGAGCAAAGAATACAGCAGGCTTTGATGTTGACGGGCCTCTTCAATAATTAATTGCTTGGTTCATATGCGTTTCCTCAAAACGTCTGACCCTTTACGAAAACTGGTGCTCTTATTAAAGCTCATTTCAAACAAGGCAGAAAATAGCATTTGTAATATTAAACAGAGTTATCTTTGCCAGCAGATGCAAATACCCTTCTTAAACTGAGATAGGACAGACTTTTGCTCTTTTTTCCCCCCCACAATATCACTCCAAAGTTCTCCACTGTTCATACTCACAAGCTTTCCCGTCATTTTCCTCTTTTATTTTGTGCATAAACTCCTCCACAAGCCGTGGAGTGGCGATGAGAGAGAAAATAACAGATTATGTTGATAAATAGGATCATCCTGAGCTAAATGCTGAATGTGTGCGATCAGGAGGGAGAACAGGATCCATGGACAATGTGCGGGGCATGCGGACAAATAGTCTCACCTCCAGCTGAGTGTGTTGTTTCTTCTCATTGTGCCGTATGAAAGAGAAGAGGAGGGCCTTGCTTAAGAAGATTATAGCACTACCCCACCCGTACGTTTAATCAACATGCCCTTTCAGCGCCGGCAACAATGCCAAACATGTCTAAAACATCCCCCGTTTTTCTCCCATAGCATACCTCACATGTTGGAACAGCATGCCAAGCATCTAACCACAGCAATTAGGAGAAAAAGTACTCTTATTGATGCCGAGTGGGTGTGAGCAAATCATGGAAGTTGGAAGTGTCAGCTCCAGAAATGTCACCATCATAGTGGCGCGTTTGATAGCCATCTAATTTTTCAGGCTACGCAAACAAAAATGCATTAGCTTCAACTCATTTTTCACTGATCAAAATTCCCTAAAGAAGCTGAGGCGCTTTGCTTCCTCACCCTTTCGTTTCTTTCATCCATGGTTAAATATGTAAATAAAATGTCTAAAGTCATTCTTCAAAGGGGAACAAAAGAAAAAAGGGGGCTGAGGGAAAAGACAGCCATAAAATTCCTGCGATTCTCCATAACATTAGCCAGAGGGGGGCCAGCTTCCAGCCAGAGCCTAGCAGCAGGGGAGCCAGCTCGCTCCATAGAATCACACATCGCAAATCCCACACACAAAAAAATAAAATATCTTTTCAGCTTCAGCCATCAAAGGGCCCCCTCCTTTCACTTTATTAGTTACAGAATTATCTCACAGTTGCTGATTTCTCAGAGATGGAGCTGCGCTGCTTTTCTTTCGCCGCGCTGTTATGGTTGCAGAGATGAGATAAAGTTGCTGTGTGTGTGTATGAGTGAGTGAGTGAGTGTGTGTGTTATGTTATGTGTGAGTAAAAAATGAACTAAAGGAGGGGGTTGTATATGAAACAGAGGGTGGTAGACAGGAAAGAAATCATAAAAGACACAGTAGTAGCTGCTGAGGCTACAGATGCTAAAGAGTGAGCAGGCCTGATTCCTCTTCTTTTCTTCTCCTTTTCAAAGAGATATCATCATGACCGGCAAAACAATCATGAAAGAGAGGGAGGCAGGAGCAAGGACAGAACAAAGGCGATGAATTACAACAAACCAGTGGGCTGTGTCTTCTTATTAGACTGTGTGACAGTATTATCTTGTCAGATTCATTACACTAAAGGAAACAGTAATAAGGGCAGATATTTGCTCTAAAACATGCCAGACGGTGTTTCCTGAAAACCGTATGATCAGAAAATGGAGGGCAGATTGAGTCTCGGCTCTGGGAATCCATTGATATTACGTTATTCTACTCAACACTGAAGCTGTCGTCTCTTTTTCTCCCACTCCTACACGTCACATACATACATAATAAAGGTTTGGTGGAGGGGGGGTGAGACGGAGCAGGCAGGTCAGCTGCTGTGTGTGATGTTGTGAAGGGTCAGGATGTATGAAATGAATTGTTCTTATACATCTGGGCTTTTGTGACAAAGAAAACGAACCGAATGTCATTACAGATGCTCCGTCGGACTTATTTAGCACACGGAATGAAAACAGAGGTTTCAGGGAGCTAGCTAGCATGCAGGCTAAAAGCCATGCTAGCAAACAGACGTCACAAAAAATAAAAATCTGCTTTTTTTTTTAAATGAAATGGTACCGACCTTTAAACCGCACTTCTTCAAACCTTACCAGCTGCATGTGTGATATCTGTGAGGCACATGTGCTACATATAAGGGGAGGGTATTGTGTTCAGAAGTGTATTCATACCCTATATTTATGCTCCTGCTCCACACGCTGAGCGCTAACAGCTGAAATGCCACCACTATGATGTGCTGTGCTTAAACCACTTAGGCACGCTGGTGCCAGGTTTCTCATCTTGCCTGGACACATTTCTGAAATACTTCTAAAAGCACTTTAGTGACTCTTGTAAAGGGGAAAAAAACGGTACTAAAAGCGCTCCTGTTTACTTGTGATCAGTATTTCCCCCTTGATGAAGACCATCACCTGGCTGAGAGCATAAATCTTAGCACCACAAAGTTTTTACAAGGTAATGTGAGCGAGGTCTGGAGGATCTCATGGACATAAAAAAGAGCATATAGGGCCCCATAACCTGTTCTTCTCGTAGCACACTGTCCTACCATGCTCCTCCATGAGGAAACTGACATGATGCAAAAACAAGCCCACATCACTAAAACAACAATTCACCCTCAAAGTTAGCTTATGCTCATAATTACAGCAGTTTATGATTTGATAAATCGTATTTGGGTTATGGAATAGAGTGTGTCTCTAATGTGCCTGTGTCTCTGCAGGGGTTGTTTCGCTTTAACAGGCTAATAAAAGCCCCTCCATCCATTCATTCTCTAAACTACTTATCCTGTGCAGGTCACAGGGGGCTGGAGCCTGCTGTCACACACCAGAGACAGGATCTACTCTGGACAGTCTATCACAGGGCACGTCTGAACTCATGGGAGAGAAATGACAGCATAGCCAACATGCAAAAAAATCACAACAAATAATATCAAAACACTGTTGCTGACTTTTGAATGCCTGAAATGAATAAACTCTGTTTAACCAACAGCTTGTTGAACGCTTTCCCTTCTGCAGGACAACAGTTGCCTCCCTGTTGGAAACATCTCTTGATGAGTGTTCCAAAGTTTATCCACTTTTTATGAGCAATATCTCCACATCTAATATTGTCTGATGTATGGGAATGTTTAATCACCCTGTTCAAATTGTAATAAACAAATACCTTTAACACAGGGATACATTTTCTGCAGTAAAATCCCACAATCACTCCAATTAAACTTTCAATTATAGGTTATTATATTATTGTTTTGTTTTGTTTTGTTTTGTTGTTTTCTTGTCTTTGTTTTTTAAAGAAAACAAGTATGTTATGTGTCTAAAAGGAAAGCTCACAAAAATTAAAAAGATTTCTAAGATGCAGAATAAATTGAGTTGTTTTAGTCTTTGTGGAAGGGTACAAAAAAGTTTTCAGTCAAATGATAAGACTTCAAGAGAAGTATCTAGATTAAATAAACACAAGGACTTACAAGGATCATATCACTGTTTCAAAAAGAATCATTTGGGTGATTTAAAATCAGTCATGTGGTCGAACTTTAGATTAACTGTAGTTATAATGTTAAAGTGTATTAGTGGCCCTATAGTTAAGATAATTGAGTGACATACAGGCAAAATAAATGAATTAATGAATGAATAATAAATAAATTAATAAATAAATAGATAAATAAGCTCAGACTGTCCTGATCTCTTGTAATGAGATGCCTTTAAAAAAAATAGTAGGTGGGGCCCAAATAGAGACTGTTTCATGGGGCCTAAAATCTCTGGCAGTGCCCCTGTGGTATGTGAATATAGATGTCACTGCTGAGCTCTGTCTAAGTTACTGATTCAGACTCCTTCAGCCTAAAAAAAAGAGCAATGTCAGAGCCTTGAGCTGACATTTTGAAACACACTTAAATCCTTCCATACTAGTTTGTTCGACCTTATTTGAAAATGACAGAAAATGGCTGCAAGATGTTGTTGAATTTAGATGTAAAACACTAAATACACAGCAGCACACACCAACTGACACCCAACTTATTTCTGGACAGGTGTCAGAGTGCGCTTCTTTGTATTCACAGGTTTTATTACTGAGAATAAAAATTGACAATAACTTATTTTGTCAACAGAATTAGCACATTTTCTCCTGTCATTTTTTTTTTCCTGACAGCAGGTTTGTATTTTTATATTATGTACGGAAAACAGTTATCAACAGTGATTCCTAATGCATTTATTCAGAATAAAACTTGAAATCAGAGAATGGAGCTCACTGGGGTAAAAAAACGAAACTTTTTTACATTCTACTTTATTCTGAATCCTGGAGTATACTTTAATGTTTTCATTGCATCTTAAATTGCTAAACAAAGTTTTAGGAACCATTACTTCTATTTAAAGATGATTTGAGTGATATCATTTTGTTCATAAAGAGTAGCTGTGATTCTATATAATCTGTTTCCTTAGTTGAAATATTATTCAAATTATTGATGACTTTGTATACTGTAAGATGTCCTTACAAAATCAAAGGTCGCACTGGTCTCTGTTTCAAACAAGAGAAACAACGTTTGATGCACTGAAGTATTGCAAGAATTAAAAATACATAGAGTTGCATTGTTTTTCTTTTTTCGTGTTTTCCTTAATATGCTTTCAAAGGAAACCAAGAGAGGTGAAAGCGTATTAAAAAAAATCATATCACTTTAACATGTGCAGCTGAAGCATCACTCGGTTGCTGTGCGTCCCTGTCCTGAGCGCCTTTGAGCCATATTGCGCAACATTCTGTGTTTCTTATAAAACGTGTTTCTGTCCTGCTTTGCTAAA
This sequence comes from Labroides dimidiatus, assembly GCA_030710495.1. Lineage (NCBI taxonomy): Eukaryota > Metazoa > Chordata > Actinopteri > Labriformes > Labridae > Labroides > Labroides dimidiatus. The sequence continues at coordinate 25,189,977 of CM061153.1, forward strand.
GTTTGTGGTTCAGCACAAACAAACAGAGAGAGAGAGAAGTTTGCTGTGAGCCTTTGAAACTGCTGTAATGAACAAGCTGTTCCGCACGATTTGAAAATAATCCGCGTGTCAGTGTCATCTTTCTTATGCAAAGTAGCTGTCTTTGAAGGCGGATCTTTTGGCAGGTTAGACCGGGACGGAGGCTCCGACCAGCTCAGACGAGCGCTGCTACTCAACGCACCAACTGCCTGCTGACGGGAGGAGCATAATCCTGCCTCTCTGGAATATATGAACAATTAGAAGCGAGGATATTTATCGTACTCATTTCACTGGCGCTATAATTGATCGGGGTGCCTCGTGAGCAGCCGTTCCCGCCGCAGACAGGACCAAAGGAAAATTATTTTTGTTGTTTTTCCAAGTTTTCGCACAAGGACTCAACCCGCTCCGCAGCGCAGGCAGACACCCCGGAAAAGTGACATGAAACGTGAGGACCGAGAAGTGAACCTTTGAGGGGTGGGAAAAGTGTGGGACTAATCGGCGCTCATGATGATTCATTTTTACTCTTAGCAGACTGACATGCGCGGAGGAAGAAGTAGATCCAACACTTCAGACACGAACTGAGCGCATGAAAGCATGGACCTTAACGCATGCGACTTCCAGAGAGGAAACAAACCCCAACTGTTTCTGGATTTATGTTTCAGTTAAACTTTAAAGCCTAAAATGAGGAGACGGTGGTCTTTCAACAGATAGCTTTGTAATTTTTGTTTTGATCCCACACACAAACAGACAGGGTTTGATCAGTGAGAGAAACTTGTTTGTTGTGGTTGCAGTAAACATTTTGCCTTTTTTTCTGTAAATCAAAAGGGGGGAAGATGTGTTCAGCAGTGAAAGTGAGACTCATCTGTGTGTTGCTGGTCCTGTGGAGCAATGGGGGCTCAGCCATCAGCTCTATAGACCCAGACTGGTCAGGAGAGGGGAGATGTCAACAGATCACCATCTCCCAGTGCAAAGACATTGGCTACAACATGACTCGAATGCCAAACCTTATGGGACACGATGACCAAATAGAAGCAGCAATGAAGCTGCAGGAGTTTGCAACGCTAATCCAGTTTGGATGCCACAGCCATCTTAAATTTTTCCTGTGTTCACTGTACGCTCCCATGTGCACCGAGCAGGTGTCTAACCCCATCCCAGCATGCCGGGTGATGTGTGAGCAGGTCAAGCTGAAATGCTCACCCATCCTGGAGCAGTTTAACTTCCCCTGGCCCGACTCTCTGGACTGTTCCCGGCTGCCGACCAAAAACGACCCCAACAATCTCTGCATGGAGGCGCCAAACAACGGCTCCGACGAGCCCCCCAAAGTCTCCCACACCCAGCCTCCAGATTTCAGGCCACAGAGGCCTCTGAGTGGGCAGGAGCTGCACCTGAAGGACAGCAGCAGCAAGCAGACATGCAGCAACCCTGGGAAGTTTCACTTTGTGGAGAAAAGCGAGTCGTGTGCCCCTAAATGCTACCCCAAGGTGGACGTTTACTGGAGTCAGGGGGACAAGCAGTTCTCTCTGGTGTGGATGGCCATCTGGTCCATCCTCTGCTTTGTCTCCAGCGCCTTCACCGTGCTCACTTTCCTCATAGACCCACAGCGCTTCAAATACCCAGAGAGGCCGATCATCTTCCTCTCTATGTCTTACTGTGTTTACTCTGTGGGCTACCTCATCCGACTCTTTGTGGGGGCTGACAGAATAGCCTGCGACAGAGACAATGGGGTCCAGTATGTTATCCAGGAGGGTCTGGAGAGCACCGGCTGCACCATTGTGTTCCTCATCCTGTATTACTTCGGCATGGCCAGCTCCCTCTGGTGGGTTATCCTGACCCTCACTTGGTTCCTGGCTGCTGGGAAGAAGTGGGGTCATGAGGCCATCGAGGCCAACAGCAGCTACTTCCACCTTGCAGCATGGGCCATCCCAGCCGTGAAGACCATCATGATCCTGGTGATGAGGAAAGTGGCTGGGGACGAGCTGACAGGCGTCTGCTACGTGGGCAGTATGGATGTCAAAGCTCTTACCGGCTTCGTGCTGATTCCTCTCTCCTGTTACCTCATTATCGGCACTTCTTTCCTGCTGTCTGGTTTCGTCGCCCTCTTCCACATCCGCAAGATCATGAAAACGGAAGGCGAGAACACGGACAAGCTGGAGAAGCTGATGGTCCGCATTGGGGTCTTTTCTGTGCTCTACACTGTCCCTGCCACCTGCGTCATCGCCTGCTACTTCTACGAGAGACTCAACATGGACTACTGGCGCATCCTGGCTGTCGAGCAGAAGTGCGTGGAGGGCAGCGGGCCGGAGTCTGACGAGTGTGTCATGAAGACGTCCATCCCCGCTGTGGAGATCTTCATGGTGAAGATCTTCATGCTGCTTGTGGTGGGCATCACCAGCGGCATGTGGATCTGGACCTCAAAGACGCTGCAGTCATGGCAGAATGTGTTCAGCAGGAAGCTGAAGAAGAGGACGAGGAGGAAGGCTGCCAGTGTGTTCACAAGCAGCAGGCCGTACATCAAACCTCACCCGTCTCTGAAAGGCCACAGTACCAAGTATGAGCCCACACGGCCTCCACCAACATGTGTATGAGCTGGCTCTCTCTCTATGAACCCCAAAATACTTGTAAAGCCCTTACCTAATCGAGACTTTGTAATCAGAGTGCCCTCAAAAGACTCAAGCTTCATGTTTTATTTATGCAAACTGCACTGAAGATCATGCAACGTGGGTTTTTTGTATCTTGAGCCATCTCATGCAACAAGAGCTGCCTTTGTTTGAGAAAAAAAAATCTGTTACTCCTGGATTCACTTATCCTATTGAGGAACTTGGTGGAGAGAGAAAAAAATCGCATTGTTCCCAAGACAAAAAGAGTGGAATAAACCATTTGGATGTGCCATGGGGTTACTTGAATAATGTGCAATAGATGTTTTTTTTTTTCCTCCCAGGCAGAAAAAGAGACACTTGTACTGTTAGTGACAGATTACAGACAATGAAAAGAGCCCATAGACAATGGAGGCAAATGGTCAGAGAGATGAGTGTTGTGTTTGGAGGCTTTTTAATGGAAATCAAGGCGGTGTCATATATGTTTGAACTTGAGTGAGCAGCTGTTGAAAAGCGCTCAGGACCTTAGCCGATCCGCCCATTGTGAGGCAAATCCACGCCATAAATTAATCAAGCACTCGTTATTGAAAACTTATTTGTACACACAGTTGAGTTTTCCATGTGTTTTTTTTTTCTTTGCTGTTTTATAGCACAAGGGAACGTTTGTATATATTTCTAAAAACCTGAGATTTTTATAGTAAAATTAATAAAACGTTCTAGTTTTAAATGTTTGCAAAGCAGTGGTTGTGTTTTGAAACTGCCATGTTTTTCTCCTCCCCGTGTGTCCTTTCTCATGCTGCCTCATGGAGCCTCTAGAGTTTTAAGATTTTGCAGCACTTCTGCTTCCCACCCTCATTTTTTTTTTTTTTTTTTTTTTTTTTGTTAATCAAACAATTTCTCTGCGGTCGTGAAATCATGAGGCTAAATGTAAATGTGATGGTGAGTCAGAGCTGGCTTTTAGAGGTTTGGTCATGCAAAACAACTTAAAAAAATCTGTTAAAGAGAACAGTGATTACAAGACAGGAAGCAGCCATGGGACACTTTTTACTCTATGCTATATTATAAACGCTTTTTTGATGAAAAGTCCAGATTAGTACAAGAATGTTTTAAACACTCTCACTATAGATGTAAAAGTTGTGTTTTCACATAAAAAAGTAAACAACCATATCTGATGTGTGAGGTAAAGGATAGGAAGAGGGATGGGTTACAAAACTCTCTCTCCTTGCTTTTAAAGAAACAAAAGATTATCTATTCATTCATTTTATGTACGTGATTCGTTTCATCTAAAACTGCAAAATAACTGTAGGATTTTAAAATTCTTTTAACATAATGTCATTCATAGGTTAGAGAGGTAGAGCTTTAGTTTTCACAAACAGAAATTATGCTCTTTGATTTTAAATTTTACCTTTAACATCTGTAGAGCATCCCCTCTGGTGGTCGACATTTTTGCCCAATTTTGTATTATGAAATATGTAAGCAATGATGTCATCAAAAGGCCAGAATTTGCGCCCTGAAGGTATTTTTATATCTGATCAAAACAAAAAGTTTTTGCTCTGGAATGAATCAAAACTTTAGGACTTGCTAATTGTTTGAAATATTCATCTTCCGCCTTTACGCCTGGTGTTTTATTTTATTTTTTTTTTTGTTTGTTTTTTTTTTTTTTTTTAACATCTCGTCTAATTTTTAACCCCTGCTGAAAAGGATACACAACTTAGTCCCTCATGCTCCTCTTTTTCTCTTTCTGTCTTCATCTCTCGCTGTGTTGAATGTGTCGGTGCGTATCAATGAAGGGGTTACACAATAATCCAGCTCTCATTCAGGACAGGATTAGACTGTTTGAAGGGTTTTGACTTTGAAGGGAGGATCGCTGCAAACCAAAAACACAGAGTATCTGTCATCTCTTCTCTTCTTATCAGCAGGGCATGGTGACATTTCTAAAGACACATCTGGCCTGGATTTGAAGTGGTTACATGTTGACTGAAGCTGTTTTTATCAAACGCAAAGAGAATACACTGTGAAGTATGGTGTTTTGGGGTTAAATGATCCTTACACTGTCAACAGTTCAAGTCGTGTCTTGAATCAAAGCAACAGCAATTAACTCCGGCAACATGTACGAGTCTGTCAGCCATTAGAGACACACGCATGCAGGAATGTGATAGGTCAGGAAGGGAAATATGTATGAAGTTATAATTTTAGTACATAAAAAGGTACAGGTTTGGAGTACAAGTCATTTTCTACCTTTATCTGCCACACTTTCAAAGCTTTCTGAGGGTTTTAAACCTCTGGTAGAGAGTCCTCTCTGGTCTAATAAAGTTTCAGAAAGTGTAGTAATGCTTTCTCCCTGGGGGCATTCAAGTTCCAGCGCCAGCCCAACCCGTTTTAACAGTCAAAAGCACATGACTCACAACCTTTATGTGGCTGAATCAAAGTCAGCCAGTGTCTATTGATACTGTGAGTCGCAGAATAAGGTGCGAGTGCTTCTGAGAGCTTCAGCAGAGGCCACCTGGATAACAGCCCCCGAGGTGTCTGGGAAGGCTGTAAATATAAATGACAGTTACCACCCCCCTCCAGGGCTTCTTCAGCCAAGCAGCTTCACTTCTCTTCTTCTGCTCGCTTCAAAGGGAAAAATCCAGCTCTGAGCAAGGGCAAAGTATAGCTGGCAAGAAAGTTTTTTTTTTTTTTTTTTTTTTTTTTTCATTTTTTTTCTCTCTTGAAATCACACTCCACTGTACGTATGGCTGGAGTTTATAGAATTTAATATCAGATTTATTTATCAAGGCCGGGTAATGAAACATCCTTCATCTGCTTTTATTCATAACTAAATGTCTGTCTTTGTGATGACATGTTTTTTTTTTTTTGATTCATCAAAGCAGAAGGGGAATCCCGCCACAGCCATGTGACTCAGTCTGATGAGTCTCAGACCCACACATGTGTAAACTCCACCAGGACGAATGCTGTCACATCACACTCCTCCGCTTCCCGTCTCTCGTTCCTGCTGCTGTGCCATGCAGGAGATAGCAAGCGGAGTGTGTTGGCTTGTGATGTGTTGACAAAAAAAAAGGAGGGGTGGGCTCCTGTTTGTGATCAGTGTTGTTGAAACAGCATCAAACCATTGATGATTATTCAGTTTAATTTAACGTGACTGTTTCTCCAGTGAGCTGGGATTTTCAGCTTCTCACACCCTGTAATCCATCTGATGTTTAATGTCTTTGTGAAACCGGGTACTATAAAAACACAGAGTTAAAATGACAGAACAATTAAGCCGCCTCTGTATGTCAAAGGCTGGTTTAAAGAGAGAGCGCCAAGACGGCACAACTTTAAAGCAACACTCCTGAATCAACATATAACTGCGGCTTTATGCCATGTTGTTGTAGGAGAGGCCTTGGAGGAGCCTGTGTACCTTTACTTTGTCTCCTGTTTTTTCAAGCGCCGGTAAAGCTCTCTGACACAGTGACATAAATCAAGTTGCAGGGATGACTGGCGGCTGAGACAGCTCCTCTTTGATCAGGCTTTGTGGAGACGCCCCATGTCCTCATCCTCAGCTGCTCCAGCAGCACCTGTTTACTAGTTCAGGCCTGTCTGTTTGCAAAGCATTGCTTAGCCTCCCCAGTGTCACAGACTCATACATGACGCACACAACACAACATACACACAAAGGAATTTGCCAGTTGCTCTGGGGCAGGTGGCTTTCTCCCAACATGCACGTTTCTTTGACTGTTTTTGGCACGTTTTCTTCCCATTAGACGGCTGCTCTGAATGCAAAGAAGTCATCTTTTAGATATTTCTGCTTCTTTTTGCTGCTCCAGAGCGGGGACAGAGTCGGTGCATCATGATAAATGAAGCTTCGTTTGGAATAAGAGTGTTATTGAAGACAAAAGTTTGCAGGGGAGTGCTGCAAGTTTCAGAGGCCCGAATGTTATCAGAGAAAGCAATGAAAGCAGCTTTTTATCCATGAAGTTCTGCCAGCTCATAAATCCAGAGTTCTGAGGATCACGGTTGAAGGAGGTGTGGGTGGGCTTCATGTTCTGAACTGATCTATAAGGGAAAGAATCTGGGCCAATGTGACTTTACTGTCTTATGCTCCAAAGCTGCAGAAGGAAGCTACGCTAACAGCTTGTCACACATGCATGAGCCCGCTGTGGAGGCAGTTGTTCCCAGCCACGGCTGAAGGTGAGAGTAATTACGAAAAAAAAAAAAGAAAAGGCAACAATGAGTTCTCTGCCTGCGAGGCGGGGGCAGGGCACTTTTTTTTAAACGCATAATGAACCACCTCGCAGGCCTTCTGCTGATCAAACAAGTGTTTGATAGTGGCTTTGGTTTGAAAGAGGACTGAATATGTTTATTTGCATGTGGAGAAGTGACTGACTTTGAGGTGGAGATCAGGCAGATTAGTGTTAACTGACAGAGACCTGTGCAAACAGACACTCCCCCTGCATACAAGCGGGGCACTTCCTCCCAGGACTAGTTAGGCTGAATACAACATCAGACAGAGCAGAGCGCTGCAGCTCCTGCTAATTTCCAGACATTGTTCTTTTTATGCCAGCCTCCTCCCCTAAGCCTGTCTCTTCTTCTTTTTTCTACAGATTTTGGCTTGTTATGGGCTCAGAGCATGTGAAAGCATGCACACTGATAGCTGACAAAGTGTTTGAAAGATGAAGAAACCAATAACAGATACCAAGGTTACATTTCAGGAGTCGTAGGTTTATATTCAACTTTGAAAAAAAAAATGTCTTGGAAATTTTAGCTTGATGTGGTAGCAAGTTTGAGTTTTCAAAGAAAACACTGACAGATCAAATATCACTTTGTTCCATGTTCACTAAATATTAAGGAACAACAGTTGCTTATCTTAGATTAACACTTTGTTTGTTTGCATGATGCTAAAACATGGTTTTACAAAATTAGCAAGGCTTAAACTGGGTTAATATTACATACCTGTGAACATATTGGTCTGAGTGATACAACACTACTTAAATTTCTCCAAGTCAGATTAACATACCTAGTTTATTTGGTTTAGGACTGATTTTCCCTGAACTTGCAAAAGGCATACTGTGGCCACTCCGTGGTTTAAGCATCAATCTTTGACCCAGAAGTCAAATAGCATAAACATGTAGAAGGAAGTCAGAGAGTACACAAAACCTCAAAAGAAGAAGAAACATTAAAAAAAAAGCCTATCACATCTATCAGAGAGAGAGAGAGAGAGTTGTTCATGTGTTCAGTGTTTGTTATACAACCAGTTTGCTTTTTGCTAACTTGTCAATATTTTTGGTGTAATAGGTCAACTGGAAGAAAATCTAGTAGCAACTAATCCAGATGGGGCATATTGCTACCTAACAACACCCATTTTTTTTGTGTATATGGTAATCCCTTTGAATAACCTTTAACTGTAGCTTGACTAACCTGTGCTTGTAAATGTACTGACTCAGAGTGGAAGTTGCGTGACTCCAATTTATGGTAAGAAAATCTGCCTGCTGTGAGGCACCATCAAAGTTATGGTTTTGTGACTTTTACCTTTCAAGGTTATGCAGAAACATTACAAAGCAGAGCCAAACAGTAGCTCGTGGCAGCATATATTCAAAATGACTTAATATCAGGGAGAAAAAGGACCGTGTATTGTATAAAACATGGATGTAGGGTGAGAAACATTTAAAAGGATGCTGTATGATGGTTAGTTTGACAAACTATGTTACAATCCTGTTGAAGGTGAGACTACAGGGGCGCCTTGAAGTGAAATATAAAAAGGGTTAAGGATGTCCCCCCCTGGTTTTAGATGAGGAATGGTGAAGTCTGGTATAATTTTCACGTAGTGTTAGTGATAGGGATGTCACCTGTCTGTTTCTGATAGAAAGATTTGGAGCCCATCTTTGACATGAGCTATGTTGCTAATGCTAACTGAATAAGGCTTTGTTCAAGTTTCCCCTCCTTACATATCCACCTTTATCCTGACTACCCATAGTTCATTGCGATTGTCGGTTTTAGCTCTTCTCTTCTTGAACGTTTTGTTTACGTCGCCATGGAGACCACAAAGATGATGATGTTAGCCTAGCTGTCATACTCGCTCTAATAACCGGCTTTTAAAAGCAAGAAAGTGACAAAATGAACGAAAATCGGAGGTGGAGTTATCGTGCAGATGTTTTAAAAAAAAGTTTACACTGAGCCCTGTCTAGCATTAATGATTTCATGTGACTTATTTTGAGCTAGCTTGCTGGCGGCGGTAACCGGACGTCGATAACCGCAGGCAGAAGTCAACACCCATAGACCTCTGAAGAAGCAGGTGGTTAGCGATAGAGAAATGAACTATTCAGACCCAAGCTGTTGTTTGTTTATTTATCTATTTATCTATTTTTCTAGTATTTCTGCAGCAAGCCCCCGCAAAATTTTAAAGAACTGCAGTTTTAGCTCTTCAAAGTGTGAGTGAGGGTGGTAGCTGGAAACCTGCTGCTGCTGGTGGTAGCTGGGAACCTTCTGGGTTGATATTTTGCCGCTTGGCTACAACAAACCCACCTGTTAGCCACCTCAGTTTCGCCCTTAATTATGTAAATGTGTGGGAAAAACTTCTTGCATTAATATAATGAAAGGTAACAAATAAGGGTTGGTATAAAAAATATGCTTTAAAGTTGTTAAAACAACACTTTAAATGTGCAGTTTGCATTTCTGTTGGTATCATAGTATTTGATATGACATTGCTACCATTTTTAGAATCAGGCCCATTAAATTGTGTAACTACAAAAGCATGACAAGCATTAGATAATTACTCTTCATTGAAGTTATGCAAGTGTCCTGATGAAATGAGTTCTTTGTTATGAAATATCATCTCAAAGTGTATTCAAAATATTTCCTTTCTAAACTTGATAATATGGGTTTTTGTTTGACTGAGCAAGTCAGTATGCCCTGTTTTCTCTCTATTTTTGGGTCAGGTGGTTAAAGTGATTTTAAAACAATTATTTTCACAGTGTAGTAGACTGCTAAAATTATATTCATAGTGACTTTATTTGCACAGTACCAGATTTATTTATGTGAAACATTGGATACACCAATTGACATTTTTCAGTTTTACTAGCTGACCACGTCTTCCATCTGAAAACAGAGGAGTTTAAAAAAAAGTTCCCTGTCAACAGTTTTGATGAAATGGAGAAACAACTTTTTCAGAATGGTAAAGTTTCTTGTACCAGCCTTTTTAAACAATTATGTTTAAAATTTGGACTTTTCTTGGTTCTGGGGCAAGCATTTTTTCTGCACTTCATTACTTTATTTTCATGATTTCTACCTGAATAGCATTGATACATCTGTATTCTGGTCAAGTGGTCAGTTTACCATGGTAAAAACTTGTTAGTCTCAGGTGGACACACTTGGAACCTTTGAAGCTTAACATGCATTTTTTTTTTTTTTTTTTTTTTTTTTTTTCAGTTTTACTCCAAATGGCCAAAATAATGCTACATGAGTAGCATGCAGAGATAAAGTTGACCTCTAGTGATCTGGGACCTTAAACCATGATAAAATCCATTGTGAAGTTTGCATCCAAGGAGGCTTACGTTTGCAACTTTTAGAGTCTGCCCCTAGTGGCCATTAGAAAGAATGCAGGGGTAAAGTAGTCCGCATTTCTTTTAAAACCAAAAGCTAGATTTACTGGTAATAAGAAGCCCTTGCTTGCAAGAGCAGAGAAGGACTCATATCAGTTTTCTTATCTTACTATTAAAAACAAAAGAAACCATTTTTTAAGCCCAACAATGGAGAGTAATGTACATGTGTGAAAATCTCTCCAGTAAGAAAAACAGATCTGCAACTCTCAAAACAACACTGTCAGATGAAAGGAAGAGTTTTTGAGGGTACGGCTGTCACCCATAGGCTGTAACATGACTGAAGAGGCAAAGATTGTGTGGTTAGAGGGATGTGAGGAGTGTGGTGTCAGCTGGAAGCAAGGTTTTCGCCATGGTGATTTAGCTGCAGACTCTAATCTGCCACCTTCCTAATCCACACAGCAAAGAGCGCCGATCATTTTAAAACAGCAGAAATACAGGAGTGAGGGCGGCTTTTCTTTTGTCAGCAAAGATTTGCAAAAAGGCATCGCCACAAAAATACAGACAGAAATAAGCAGTTTTCTTCATTCCTGGTGTTTGTGTTTTGGTACTTTAGACGCTGTGATTTGCTCAGAAACAATAATGTCCCTTTTCTCATAAAGCCTGAAACCCATTGACTGCCTGTGCGTGTGTGTTCATGTGCAGGTGTGTGTGTAACTGTGCTCTTTGGTGTTTTCAGAGATGTTTTTATGCGACAGTGACAGGATTGATGGTGGAGTGGTGAGAGCGAGCACAACAGGAGACTGCCTACATGTGTATATATCTGTGTGTGAGTTTACAGACGGTATAGCAGCTATAGAGGGAGAGACGCAGGAAGAAGGATGATGATGGATCTGGCAGGGCTCGTGAACACCGCTGGGAGAAAATGCCTGTGGTTCAAAGACACTCTCAGAAAACTTAACAAAGAGAGATGGCACAGAGGGGGAGGACATGAAAGAGAACCACACAATCATGTCTCACATAAAGTTGGAGAAAACATCCCAGCCCTGCCAGCTGAACGTACTGTATGCAGACATTCGACCATTTTCTTTATAAACTCTCTGTGATGGACAAGATCAAACATTTAGTAACCAGTAAATAACATAACTTGTAATGTGACATTAAATTAGCTGAACCTTTTTACAACTGTGTGCAAATAAATAAATGTGTTTTTGTATCTAATGTTATGTTGAAATCAGATTTCAACAATGAAAGTGTTTGTAGAGTGACCAACTGTCCTCTTTTGCCCAGACATGTCCTCCTTTTTGGTCATAAAATTACCGGTATGTCCAGGAGGATTTTTTGAAAATCCTTAAAATGTCCGGGTTTTGCTCATCTCGTTCTGCACACCGTTAATATATTTATAATAAAGCCCTGTACTGGGCCACAGGAGTTATTCTGATGTGCCTCCATGTCAAGATGTTGAGCATGCACGCCACATGTGATGTGATGACCCGGGCTGCTCCTTCTCTCAGATCAAAACAGAAAACATGCTGCATGCACTGAAAAATTAGACTGAAAATGCTGAAGTATAAAGTTCAATTGACTAAAACCGGGACAGATCCCAAAATAACCGAACTGAACTGTATTTATGGTTATGTTATGTTATGTTATGTTATGTTATGTTATGTTATGTTATGTTATGTTATGTTATGTATTTATTTATTTAGTCAAACAGAAAAGGAATGTTTTAAATAAATGTATGGTTTATAAAGGTACTTTGTCATCTTTGAGTATCTTCTGGCATTCTTGCCGTATCTCCAAGAGGCCGGGTAGGGTGCCCTCTTTGGGGGTTTTCAGAATACGATCACCCTATTGTTTTGGGTAGTTTTCAACTACTCCTAACCAGCTGCCATCACAAGGTGTATTTCACCCTTGCTGCTTCCTTTGCAAACTGCGTTGCAACCCACCTGCACCCCAGTGTCACAGATGTCTGTTCTGTTCTGTTTTGTTCCCAGGGTCGTCTCTGCTGCTGCTCTACCTGCCTTTGCTTTACATGTATGCACATCAAAGAGAGGGGAGGTGTTTTCTTCCCGCCTCGAGTTTTAGCATTCCATGCTGGCATATGAAAGGGCAGGGAGTTACTTATTGCATGCAAATAATTTTATTTGATTATTTACTTATTTATTTTGACATGAGTGAACCAATCATCAGTGACTGAATGAACCAATCATATTCAAGGGGGAAATAAAATCCATATGGTGAAAGGCATGCAGAACACAGCCAAACATTAATTGGTGGTTACGTAATAATGAGCCATTCATCTCTACAAACATACATCTAATACACATTCTGCTAAAAATTTGTTCGTACCATATCAAACATTTAAATTGGTGTTTTTTCACCAACTTTAATGCATCAAAATGATAGATTAGGCCTCCATTCAACAAACACCAATTTAAAGCTTTTTTTTCCCTCTTGCAGATGAAGGGATCATACCACTAAAGTCACCCAGAGTTGAGCCTCTGTGGGATTTATCTATTGTTAATGGAACCCTATCAAAAACAGATGAACGGGCCTTACTCCAGGGGAGCTAATGAACTAAAAGATGAAGTCTTTTTATGTTTTAGATGTAAAAGCTGCACTGAAAGTCATTTCTGTTCACAGCTTGCTATACTGAACACACTGAAAAGCTGGGATCCTTTTCCAAAGACGTGTCATATAACACAGTCAGACAGTAATGGAGCATAAAGGCTGGTGGGTTGAGATTGTCTGGAAACAAGACGTGCTATTGATTGAGGGGGAAAAAAACACTCCGGTATGTAACTATGTCTTTACTCTACATCATTTATCTATTTAAACTAAAGTTGGAATTTCCATTAAAGTTTATTCCATATGAATATTTTACCTTAAGACATAAACAACTTAACAAAATGCAGAAACCAATGGGTGACATCACTTAGACCATGTCCATGGTTTTACTGTCTGTGAATTGAGTCCACAAAGATGTTGGCTGGCTAGCTCAGCTTAGCTTAGTTTTAAACCATGACAGTTCCTTCAGGGTTTCAGTGTAGTTCTTTGCCTTTGGACTGTGTTGGGCTAGCAGATAAGCAGTTTGTAACCTTTTGGCAATAATATTATGAAAACAATATTCACTAGATATCAGATATTTCTTTGAATAGAAAAGTTGTGTTGGATGGGGAAAAAAACCCTAACAAAATCAAGTACAAACGTGTCACCACCATTCTTGGTGGGATGTAAAATGACCCACTGCTAAAACCAGCAGACTGAAGATAAGAGAAACTGTATTTTTAGATCTTATGTGGTGTCCATAAACACACTGAGCAGCAAACAAACCATCCCACAGCCTGTTTCACATTTGCATATGCACAGCTGTCGTTTTCAGTCACTTTGTTATCAGTACCATCAGAATCTGTAATTCAGAGTCATGTTTGTCAGCTTGTTTTTGTTTAATCATTCAGGTTTGGGCTGCATTCACTTTGTAATCCATGCGGAGTGTGTCTTTAAGCTTTAGGCATCAAGTTAATATGAACAGGCATGCACAACATGTAACATGTGTGGGTCTACAGCAGTCCATGACAATGTCTCGTTTTGCTCTCAGCTTCCTTTGCACAGTGACAGGACTGGATGCAATTTGTGGTAAGCACGGAGGAACATTTGTGGAGATGATAAATGATCGTACTGCTGGGTTTTTGAGGCTGTATCTGATAGCAGTACATGTGTTCCTTTAGAGTTATCAGGCTTAGCATGGCAGGAGAATCTTGGTTTCCTGGATATTGGTGGCGGGCTAGATTGTCTGGTCCTGATAATAGTAATGGGAGTGATGGCAGCAGCAGTTAATCTACACAGAGGAGGGGTCAGGACCCCATTATCTGTCCTGAGTGGAAAATAGTGGCCCTCTTAAAGTGATTGCAGCATGACGACCAAATTGAAACACTGTTGTCTGACTTGCTGTCTTTGTTTACATGGCAACTAGGTGGCGTTAAGACATTTTGTTACACTGAAATTTATTTCCCGAGCGTTTGATGCCGGTCCATAAGCTGCCAGACATTAGTTTACTTGTCAACACGTGAGTAAAATCCACTGCTATCATGAATAATGATGGGTTAGGAAACCTTCCAAAAGATTTGATTCATTCAGCGTCAAAGCTTTTAAAAACAGATGTGTGAATAGTCACGGTTTATACTGCTGCATTAAAAAATGATTGTAGTGCATAAAACAGCTGTTATAAGTACAAGACATGCCGGAGCAAAAGTCATGCCATCACACTCTCTGGTAAAGGGTGTTCCTCTGAAGCATGCAAACTATGTCTGCACATTGACTGCACAACACCTGCACAGTTCGCCTTTAAATGAATGTTCATCATACAGTGGATCATAGGCTAGTATGGCTGACTTGGAAATGACGACCTAAATTTAGTGCCGCGTTTGATCACTGCCTCGGGTCACGGAAAATACTTTGAACCAACATGGCTAAATTTCACAAAACATCACAAAGACAAGCCTCTGTTCTTCACTCTTCAAAGGAGAGAAAGGAGCAGCGCTGCAGACAACAAAATGTTCTATTAAGCAGGAAACACATGACTTGATGTAAATGAGGATTGAAGTGATGACTGGCGCTGCAGAGGGAATGCAGTTGTCCTCAGATATTACCCTGAGTATGCTCATGTGAGTGATAAATGTGTTGTCTCTGTTGTTGTGCCTCTGTATGAATTAAAATACTTAACGAGGCCTTCTAACAGACATAGACTATCACTGTGTATTTCTCTAACCTCGTAAGTCTCTCTTACAGTCATAAGTGGATACAGCTCTATGTTTTCAAAAGTGAAGCCAAAATGAAAGAGCATGAAATCTGCCTTCTTATAAATAGTCAGCACGAGGAGACTCCACTTTCTGTGAGGAAAGGATGGTAAACATAACCCCACTCCTATTACTATACTAGACTGTTTATTGTATCGGTCTCTTTAACTTACAGTTTAAATTCCTCTTCAGTAACATATTTGCAGAATATCACTTTTTAAAGTGAAGTTGTGTCACAAACATGGCAGGACTTTGTTGAATGAAGGGTAAAGGTCAGAGCACCTGAGACTGAATTTCCAACCAGATTTCCACTGGCTAAAATATGGAAACACACCTTGCTATGGAACACACTTTTGTTTGGTAAAAAATAATCATAAGCATTATTTATGCCATGAAAAAACTGTGACATATTATGGGCTGTGTGATGTTAGCTAGGTAACTCAAAGGAGAGTTTAACATATCCCCCAACCCACTCAAGAATGAACAGTGAAAAATGAGGACCAAGAATTGGCAGCTCTGACTCTAAAGGCAGGTAGGGCATGGTTGTTTTCATAGGGCACAGCACACTAATACAGTCATTTCACTTGGTATACAAAGTGGGCATGGCTAAAAATTGTTTTTAATATATGTGTAAATGTATGATAAAACTTTTACAAACTAACGTCTATAGATAGTTGGTCAAACGTTCTTTTGGACCATTTCTTGAGGCCTTTTTCAGTGACCATAGACATTTGCTGAACAGATGGATCTTTTTCATCTGAAACTTTTTAACTATTAAAAATATTTATGAGACCATTTTTCAGTAATTTTTCCATAAGTTGTCCATTTCAAGTATTTAAGTTTTATCTTTAGACTATCAATAATGCTGCTAATCCACCATTTATAAAGCCAATTTTTACAAACTAACTATTTATCCATTCCTCTAAGATTGTTGTTTTTGTATATCCTCTAACTTAGGTCAACACATTAACTTAAAAAAAACACCCTATTCCTATAATTAATACATTACTCGAGCTCTCCTTTTGTGAATGTTTTATCCATCAGTTGACCTAACTGTATTAGCTGTTTATCTTTAGGATTCGCCTTTAAACCTTTGTATCCACTACTTTCTGACTTACTTTGGGCAGTAAAGCAGTACAGTAATAATATAACTTTTACTAGTAACAAGTAGTGTAACAAATTACTCCTGGAACTCCAGTAATAATATTACAATTACTCACATTAAAATATCTCATTACTGCTTTACTGATGTCATTAACCCTCTAGTGATTTAAAATACAACAATCTGCAGATTAAGTTCACTGCACACGTCAGCCGACAGCAAGGTTGCTCGTATTATGGTTTTCAAGTATGAGGTTTTCCTGTAATATTGGGCATCTTTTAAGGCACTGACATGGGTTGTTTATTCTTTTTTTTTGGCCATTGGGCTTGTTTAATCATTAATCATTCATTGTTGTCATACATACCTGGCAACCCTGGCTAGCTTAAAAAAATGAGAGCAGCACACTTTTACGCTCAGCAGCTGGAAATATGCACATCACTTCAGTTTTGTCAAGGGGAAAGATGACAGCAGCATCTTTGTCAGGTTTAAATTGTGTCCCGATACTAGGTCTCTTTCAGCTTAAATCGAATTCGACTGGATTTCAAAAACTGTGCCTCTCATCCTCAGGTAACCCGGATATGTATTTCAAATAGCCTGTAACTTTGAGGCTTTTATAGGCTGCAGAAAAAAACAAAAAAAATACGCACCAGATGGCAATTTAACATCTGACCACAGAGGAAAACTAAGAGGTGTTGCAGTCTCCTGCAGGTTGGGGATGGCGGGGTGGGTGGAGGGGGGTATGTACCTCTGGTTGTGAATCACTGGTCTTGAAAGCAACAAACTGACTGAGCTGACTTTAAACCTGAGGGAGGAATTCATGTGCACTGATGAAGTGTTGTTTAACCCTGTAGAATCAGTCTCTGTGGTCTGAATGCAGCGAGAGGCTGGAGGCAGGTCAGAGGAGGTCAGAGAGGACAGCTCCAGCTTCTTATGTGAGTCGGACACTTTTGAGGGCCGCTGCAAGGGGCACTGAGTCAGTTCATTGATATTCAAGGATTTGACCCGCTGACAACAGGGATGTCACTGAGGTTAAGACAGCCGTGCCTCTCCGTATTGTGCCGGACCAAAAAGCCAAGGAGTCCCCGGCCCCCCCGGCCTGTCTCTGTGCGGTTGTCATGGTGAGCAAATCAGTCCGGCAGCAGTATGTCACACTCATGTGGGCACATTTTCTCTTTCTTCCTCTCTTTCTTTTCTTTCTCTGACTTTCTATCATGCTGCTTCTCCAAGGGGGCTGCCAAAGAGAGCTTTCTGTCCCCTGACAAAGCCTGGGGTGTCATGGACATCTTCAAACATACAGTATACAGAGCAAAGAAGAGCAGGCGCTGAAAATTCAGTGGCTTCTCTTCCAAAAACACACAGCAACAGATGTATTTCCTCTCCTTTGTGCGATCAGAGTGTGTGTTTTGTTTCCAAAAACATGTCAGGTCAGGTGGTTGATCCGAGCTGCAGGTCACCAAGTCCAAATAAACACCAATCACATTTCATCCCACAGCGGCAGTGACACTTTTATTTTGATGACACTTCATGCCAAGTGAGCTTTTGTCACGTGTGTTGTGATTCTGAGCATTTATTGTATCAGACCACAGTACAGGTTAAACTCACTGATAAGAGCTCAAATCCATCAACAGAAATTCATTTGATTCTGGTGCTGAGCATCGGTTTATATAACCTTACTGTGTTTTCTAATATAAAACAATTGACTGATGTCTGGCGCTGTGGTTTCTTGTTGTCACAAAAATATGTTCCCAAAGGCCAATGTCAAGGAGATTAGGCTGAAGGGAAAATTGCAGCTGTTTTTTCAGCACGAAGCTGGCGAGTCGCTGCTCTCAGGTGATGGGGCATGTCTGTGCTTCACCCGATCTGAACCTGACGGCTGCTGTGGTTGGCACTGTAATTACAGAGGTTAGGTATAAATCACAGAGCGAGAAGGACGAGAGAAGGAGAGAGAAAGTAAAGAGAGTTAGAGAGAGAGAGAAAGAGAGAGAGGGATGAGTGTACCCTCGGGGCCAGACGAGGCCCTGACACTGAGAAACATACTGTTCCCTCCCAAGTCCTCTCCCTTCAGTCCCTTCTTTTCACTTTCTTTCTGTCTTTTTTCTCCTGGCTCAAACACAAACACACACTTTCAGTCTTTCTCTTCTTCCTGTCTCTGTGGTAGTCGGACTATAGAGGGTCTTTTACTGGTCCCAGGGCTCCTGATTACACCACACTCCTTCATCCTGCACACATTAAAGCAGCAACGCCAGACCACAGAAAACAGTGGCTGTGACTGTTGATGTGGACCTCAGCTCCTCTTGTTTTCACATCCCACTGAGGGGAAATTTAAAAGTCTTTATTTAATGTGTTAGAACAAGAGTCATGGTAAATCTATGTTCTTTGTGTTAACCCTTTTAGCCCTGTTTTTTTTTTCTTTTTGGTCTCTGCTAGAAAAAGGACATAACCAAATCATGAAGAGTATATTTCTGCATCCACAGGGCTTATCTGAATCACTCTGGTGTCATAAAAAAGGGAACACTTGTGAAGTTTGTTGAAAAAAAGTCATTTTCTTCATGTTTAATTCATGTACAGGATGATAAAGTAAGGGTGCACAGTAGACCCAGTTGTCTGTTTCTGTGCTGAAGCTTGATTGTCCAATATTTGGTCCAGACACAATTCCAGACCCAACCAAGCTTCAGCTGGTTACCATCTATATGTACAATATACAACGCATCCTTTTTTTTGTATTGTTTTGTTTGTTTGTTTGTTTGTTTGTTTGTTTTACCAAGCTGCAAACTCAAGTCTTGAGAAATGAAGCCAGGGTGACATTACGTAAAACTGTAGTTCCTAGAGTGTCCACTTGAGGCAGACTACAAAAGCACCAGACACACCCATTCTACCCTATTTGCAACTAAAATGTGTTCGGATTTAAATTTTGAAAATCTAATTTATTATTATTATTATTATTATTATTATTATTATTATTATTATTATTATTATTATTATTCATTCATTCATTCATTCATTCATTCATTCATTCATTCATTCATTCATTCATCCATCTCCTATACCGATGTAAGAAGTTTTGGTAATGTGATGAGCTCATTGTGTAACAATTAGAACAGAAGTTTTGTTCTCCTAGCCCCAACATTACATTAACTATGAAGAGTATTGTAAATTAGTGCAGCATCATACTGCATCCTACTACAGGTGAGTAACTTACATAACATATCATGAGCCCTGGTAATGTCATGGTTTTATAAATGACCAACGTGAGTATAAAGGATATTCATAAAGGGATCTTAGGTGAGATAAATACATAGCGTAACAAAATTAAAATTTGCCAAATGGCCCCTCTAAACCTCTTTTAAACTTAACCCTGCTTAGGATGCAGTTCTGCACCAACTTAATGGAAGTTTGCACAATTTGCTGATTTTGTCACACTGTTGGAACTGAACATGTGACGAGGACTGAGGCAATAACAAAGGAAAATGTTGCATCCAGAAATAGTGACACAATCTGGGTTTTAATCTGTTCTTTGTGTGACTCTTCAGTAACTGAGTTTGTGCTCAGGGGCACTTAAGCACTTAAAAAAAGAAGACACGAAGTCCCTTTCACAAATAGAAATCAATCAGTGTTTGATCCCACATTTCCAATGAAGTCACTTGGAAGCAGGACATCTTCAGGGTTATTTGTTCAAAGTTCAGAGCCTCCTAAAACCACAACTTCTGAGTAAAACTAAGTACAAGAACACTGAAACAACAATACACTGTACAGAGTTGGTGCATGGCCTCAGGACATACACGTGGAAGTGTTTTCTGATCTGAAAGCTCTTTATCAGCAGACATGTTCACATTAGGGCTGTTTATCAAGTTGATAGAAAGTGTTAAAGGAAACTCTGAGGACCAAACAGAAATTGTCAGAGGTTGAGGAAAACAGTGTGGTTGTAGTCATGGTTACAGTAATAACCATGGGCTGCAGTCAGAGAGTCAAAGACACACATGTTGACTGCTTTTGACAAACAAGGGACAAACTTTGTTCTTTCTCTCTGTTTGACAATTTGTTGACTAAAGCACTGACTCTAACCAACGAATGTTAACACTAACAAAAATAACAAGATAACTGAAACAAGACTGTGCCAATAAATAAATAAATAAATAAATAAATAAATACAAATGCAGAGTGTTTTCTATTTCAGTGACTTTGATTATGATGTGCTGAGATTTTTTTTTTTAAACAGTATGAGCTGGCTCTTTCATGGACAACACAGGAGCTCAGTGAGTCCAAAACAGTGAGAGCTCCCCCTGCTGTCTGGCTGCAGTACATGTCAAACCTCAGTTCTGCCATGTGACAAGATTGGACATGCATCAAACCATAAAATCAAATATATATTTTTTTCTCAGTCATGACTCCTTTTTGCTCTTATCATGCTGATTTATTTATAATTAATTGTTAGACTGACAGTTCTGTTTGTAAAGGTGGCCCCTGCAGGATTCTTTACCAGGTTATCAGAATCTGGTACAAGAGTAACAAACTTTCCATAACCATGTCTGTCTGTTTCAAATAAGCATAAGAGTCTGTTCGACTGTGGTCTGTACCCACTTGAGGGCTCTTTAACTTTTTACGAGATGGTTCATTTCATGTTTTGGTTTGCAGAAGTGGTTAACATTCCCATTGCTCCACCAGCCAGATGGCTTCTGTGCTGGCCTTGGCTCCACCAGCACAACAGAGCAGCACCCATTGAGGTGATATTTGGACAAAACAAGTCACAAGGGGAGGAGATGGAGGTGTCCCTGTTTCCAGCAAGTGTTCCACAATGGATCAGCACAGATTGGTATGGGTCGGATCGGTAAAGCCTGATCCTGTTTGCGTTTCCACAGTCAGCAGTCCAAGAGCCATGTCATGTGACACAGTAGACTGTTTCGTGATACCGTTTTCAAAACAAAAATGCAGTTACCCTCCCAAAGTCAACTGGACATTTAAACTTGGTAGGTTACCAAAGTGACGATTCTTTCAACCAATCAACAGACTGCAGTGTTTATAGCTCCACCTTCTGGGATGGGACCGGTATGTCCAAGTTTAATGAAATGGTGGTATCTGTAAGAGGTTTACGTTCCTGTAACAAGTTACCATCACAAATCAGAAACTGTGACAACTACTCACTCTTCAAATAAAAAAACCCCTCAAACAATGGTTAAAAACAAATCAGACCCCATAATACAATTTTCAGTCTGATGCCTGTTCCCAGGGGCTTTTGGGTCATTGATCTTTTTAAATTTTTAACTGTGTTGTTATGTCAATATTATCTGCTTGTGTTCTGTTTTGTGACCGTCTGTTGTATGATTTGTAGGCATAATGTCTTAAAGTCTAACTGTTTGTGTTGTGTAGGTACCTTCCATGGGACTACTGATGAAATTAAGCACCTGTGCAAAGTCTGGCACATTTACATGGATTTACAATAATGTTGATTAATGTGCATTGTCCTAACTCAATAAATAATAAAATAAATGAATTAAGTTAAATAAATAAATGAATAAATAAATAAATAAATGTGATGAAATGTCTGACACCCCAACAGAGGGGTACCAAAAAGTGGGATGGTATGGGTCAGTTATTTGGGGACCTGTCCTGGATTTAGTAAAAGGAAATGCCACAAAATGAGTGCAATACACTGAGACAAACTAAACTGAACCTCTTGGTGGAAATGGGGCTTAAGAGCATCCCATGAAAGCAGCAGAACTGTCTGATCAGTCAAATTCAAGGCATTAAACATTATGTTTGGTGGAAGCCTTTGATCTTCATCTTTTCATACTTTCTAAAGGGAGAGTGAGGTTTTCCGAGTTCTCAAAAAACAGAAGCCCTAAATGTGGAGTAATGGTTAAGGTCACAATAAGTGCTCATTATTTAATTACAGAAAAGAGTAACAGCTTCAATACAAATTTATATAAAGAGTGGTTATGCTTGGATATGGCTTCATTGGTAATTTGTTTTGTCTGACGTTAGTTCTATTTGAATATCTATGGACTTAATTAAACAGTAAAGACTGCTGTTACTGAAGGAGGCGATTTAAGCTCCTCTGAGAAGCCTGGAAAAGAAGAAGTGCTTTTTTCTGATTGGCATTCAGCTGTACATTTCCTCTCTATCATCAGATCAGACGTCTCCCTTCTGTTGAACAAGCAATATCTCAAGCTGAAGGGAAAATCTATAGACTGTCACTGCAAAATCCACCGAGTCTGAATCATTTCATCCTTTGAGCTGTGAAAAAGAGTGAAACTGGGAGTCTGCAGCCGGCTGAATTAGGACATATGGAAATGAACATATCTCTGCCGCTGCAGCAGCACAGCTCTCCATCCATATCAGACAGAGATTTAGGCAAGGTCAAAGCTTTTCATGTAAGGATAATGCTGCTAGGAAGACAATCAACACTTCTCATTGTGTTTAGAGCCAAAGACCATAATATGACTTCCACTGATCCATAAAATCATTAGCAAGAAGCTTTTAACAGGTTCCAAGGACCGTGGCTTACTTTTTGAATAAAATATAAACAAGGGAAAATATCAAACCCATTAATCTTTCATTAAGCTCGCCGGATAAAAAAGAATCGCTTAAAGTATCATTCGTTACCATCACTGCGAGTGCAAAAGCCCCCTGCTAACATCAAAGGCTCCTCAAAGAAACAGAGCGGGAGAGAGTCAGTTAGCTGAATTTGGCTGAGAACCAGCTTGTGGTTGGGTTTTAATTTCCACACACTCATAATGGCACAGAGGAGGAAACAGGGACCCCGGTCTGTAATGGTTTTGTGGCATCAGGGGCCTTTTCTCTCTCTCTCTCTTTCTCTCTCTTTATAAGCAAACACTCATAAACAATGTGCGGCTGTTATTAAGAGAGCCATGGAGTCAGGCTGGATGTTGACAAAGGTTGGGAGCTCATCCTCTTCTTGCACAAGTCTTTGTGTCATTGAAAGATCAGAGGCTTTTTTTTTTCACGGTCAGAGGATAGGGAGACTGCTTTCAAAACACACATATATAAACACACTCAAACACACACACACACATGTATGTGTAGCAGGAAGGGGAGTGGCTGGCATGCTTTGTGAGGGTGATGTAGCAGCACTTTTTAGGAACAGACTCCTCATGTTTTATTTGCTAGGGTGGGGCATCTTGCAGCTATTTTGTGACTCTCGAATGGAGGATGAATTGAAAGTTTGTATGCAATATATTGAAAAAAAAAATCAAAGATGCTCCAAAGATTCTTTAGTTCATTAAGAGCAATATCTGTTATTACTGTTCTTCAATGTAATATCTGTTTATACTGCTCATTAAGTGTGATATCTGTTATTATTGTTTATTATTGCAACACTTGTCTAACATGGTCCTTCTTGGACTACTCACAATGAAAATAGCTTCCCCCTATCTTTCTTTTCCAGTAATTAATGTTAATTTCTGGTACTTACTTACTTTATTGCTTATATTATTGCTTATCCTCAGAATCAGAATCGGAATCAGAAATACTTTAGTAATCCCAGGGGGAAATTTGGTACTACCGTATCATTATATAGTACAGCAGACGTGATTAAGAAGGAGTTGGATAATAGATAAGTGATAAGATAAACAATAAGATAAACAACAAAATAAAGTAAGGATAAAATGAAATAAAATAAAATAAAATAAAATGAAATAAAATGAAATAAAATGAAATAAAATACAATAAAATAAATAAAAAATAAATAAATAAATAAAAATAAAATAAAAATAAATAAAATAAAATAAAATAATAAGCCGTAAGTACCAGGAAAAAACAATAAGTACTGAAACAAGATAAGCAAGATAGATAGAACAAACTATTTATATTATGGATAAGGCAAGAACAGTGTTAAACAGGAAACACACTTGTAATCTGTGTTAAATGTGTACTTAATGAACAGTAATTAACGGATATTGCACAATATTAAACTGAAATTGCACTTAGTAACTTGTCATTTACTTTATTACTATTCCACCTAACTTCCAACTGCTGTACTATTTATAGAGCAACAGTAATACCAAATTTCCCCCTGGGATTAATAAAGTATTTCTGATTCTAAATGAATCAGAAATACTACAAATATACAGTATTCAAATATACAGTATCAGAATACTCTGATTCTGAGTGAATATAACATGTAAAAATCAACCCTCTGAACGACAGTGAGGCCTCAAATAAGACATCATTCTGGTCTTTCTGACATCCTGTCTTTCAGCTCTCCTGCTGTCATTTCTAAAGCACGAAAACAGCCTGGCAGTGATGCCAAGTAGGTTAATAACATGCAGTGGATTAAGGTTTTAGTCTAGCTCTGCAATGCTGCTATGCTAAGAAATGTGGATTTACCAGCGACTGAAACCAACCTGTCTCGACTTCTTTCCCTGACTGGTTTCCCTGCACAGGGGTGCATCCCCGTCGAAAAATACAATGACACATTCATTTCCGTCTGGAGTTCACAAAGAAGAGCGAAGAAGCCTTCGCTCGACTTCAGAGGCCCAGTATATTACATGAGTTAGTCATGGCTCATACTGAATTAAACATGGGAAGAAGAGTTTCTTTTTATCTACAGCCAAAGTACTAAATCTGACCACTGCAACTGATACTCGCCCACTTCAAACCCCCCCTTTGATAGTGAAAGCATAGGAGCTTCAAATGTATCAGTTTGTCCTCATTTTTTAATGGCTTTTAGTCGAAAACACTGGTTGATGTTTGAGGCTGAAACAAAATTATACAAAGCTCTCTTGTTCCCTGCTGAGCTAATGTGTCGCTGCTACATTTCTCTGGTCCTTTTATTTCTGTTTTTACTCTTTGTTTCCTGCACAGGTAGATTTAATCAAGCAACAGCAGGGTGACGCTTTCCCTCCAAATCATCCCTGTTAGGTGCAGTATTAATTACTGTAGACATGAAGAGGCAGGCTTTTGTGATCTCCCACTGTTCTCTGGAGTTGGATGATAGTTGGAAAATGCTCTGTTCCCTCTCAGAGATGTCACAGACGTGTGTTTCTACTTGTGTGGGACTCATCTTTGCTGGTGTTGAGTTGTGATATTTTTGGACAAGCAAAGATGAAAGCCCGGGGTCCTGTGGCTAATGAGATACTGAGGCAGTGGGAATGATGGTTTTAATTACTGCCCAGGACTGGTCTAAAGGGGGCGATTGCTGAAGAGCATGCTGAGTGTCCTAGGTTGGGAGTTCAGACTGATGCCAGTCATGCTGTGCCTGGCTGCCTTTGATGCTCGCTCCCCTCTGCTTTATTCCCACATTGTGCTTATTAGATCCTTTGCTGCTGATGCTTCACCGCACCTTTGTTCAAACCAACGCTGCGGACAAAAGAGAGGCAAAGCCACTGGGATTTCAACTTCAAACCCCCAGAAAGTTTCAGCCATGCAGAAGGCAACTTAATCTTTTGTGGAAATTAAATCTGCAGCTCTCCCGTTGGGCTGGGACTGTGGCACACGGGAGACAGATCGTGAGTTTTTTTTGGCAGGGATTGTGTGATATTTATCAAGCAATCAAAAAGGAAGAGTCTCAGGGTTAATATCCAGCCATGTATGTCAACTAAAAATAAGATTAAGCATCCCAAATGATGTGGACTAAACTTGGGAGGATCCCCTCCAGCTGTCCGCTTGGAGAAATCTACAGTAGATTCAGGGGCAGGCTGTGAGTCCTGCGTCTCCTCGGCTGCTCCCAGCAGGAGGGTGTTGCTACGTGTCTGCTCTCTGTTCTCCTGCAGCCCAGCTGTGGACCAGCCCTTGTTGACTTTGCAGAGATCACATGGCATCCTCACCGTGGATGGCTCTGAGGGGGCTCTGCCCCCACAAAAACTCTGCTACGGTCAGCACAGGCCTCCTCCTTCTCCTCCTCCTCCTCCTCCTGCTGTCTTTACCCCCTGCTGCTACAAAAGAAAAGGTTGGGCTTGATAGTGTTTGAACATCCTGAAGATATGCAGATATCAAAACAGTGTTTCTCCTTTATCTCTCCATTGTTTTCTTTCTTTGCAGACAAAGGCTGACTGACTTCTAATAACATCAAACTGTTACAAATCTGTACAAATTGAATCAAATCTTATTTCCTGTTTCTGTTTACACAAATATTCTCCAATGAGTCGAGGCCATTAGTGATTTTTTATGCTGCAAACTGAACAGGAAGTGGTGCTTTCCAAACAAATGAAACCTGAATGGTCCCGGTGCGGAGCTGAATCCCATCGATGCATGTTTTTATAAAAGCTTTCAGTCCTGTTTGGAGTTTATTTAGATGATTATATCCATGACTGTCTTATTTACAAGAAATACTATGACGATGACAAAAAGAAGAGAGACAGATAAAGGTTGTGGCCAGGGATGGCCTTCGCTTCCTTTACAGTTTTACTGGCTCAGAATCTAGAACCATGACTGGGACTCTGCTCTTGAGAGCCAGCACATAAACTAAAACTGAGTAAAGCTGCAACTTTTAATCGCCATGCATGAACCAGACAACAACAACATTTCAATGGCGGTCTGTTGTGTTGTGCGGCTGAATCTGCTAACTGCCTTTCAACAAAATGTGCATCTGTTGCACCACTTCTGCACTCAGTTAGACGCATTCAATATAAACGTGAGATGATCAGCCCATCTTTTTTTCAGCAAAGGGCTATCAAAAGATTCTGTACTTGTATCGCCACCTACAGGCCTGGCATGCATACTCCAGCATTTTCAGTGCTTCTGTGTTAGGTGGGGATAGGTGTTATGAGGTTGTTAGTCTTGATGCTAGCAAGAAAATCCATTTGGGGTTGGTTGTCACATTTTCTTCAGGGTTGGTAGTCACATATTTTGGCAACTTATAAGTAAACTTTCAAATTTAGTTCTGCATTCTTACCTTTTTAAAAGATTTTTCCCATTAAAAAAAACATTATGACAAACCACCCCAAAGTGTATGACAACCATCCCCCTGATGGGGTTGGTTGTCACAATGTGTCGGAGTGTCTTTGATGGTTTATTTCTTCTTTGTTACAATGAGTCTGAAAATGGAACGGATAGACATTTCAAGTCAACACATTAAGCCTCAGTTCAATGCAGTAATGACGATTAAAAGATGTTTTGATGTTTAGCAATTCAAACTAGAGTAAAAAATGTGACAACTAACCCCGTTCTCCCCTACATGCTACTCTTGCACAAGTCAGTCCACCCGTTTTCACTCTATCCTTGAAAAAGGGATCACATGTGACAGAGCTGATGAGTCTGAATGAAACCCTGAACATCAAAGAGGAAAACTCCTCCCTGCTCCCAGCTTAGCCCATGTTTAGGGTCACTCTGACACACAAGGGTTTTTTTTATCTCCATTCCCAGATACTTTTGTCCACAGAGGAAAAATAAAGTTAATGAAGCACAGTCACAAGAACAATAATCAAAATGACTTCAGTGCTGCAGCCCAGCCAACAGTCATTTCTAGTTGACATGATGATGATCAAATACAGATTTAATATGACCTACAAACTCAAGATGATGCTGTTTATTATATGTTTAGGCTGTAACACATATGATATGACCTCATGCACTGGTGATCAAAATGATTTATGAAATAAATGAACACAGCAAGGTGAAAGAGAAGATTCTGAAATAATGTTAATATGAGATTTAAAGATGAGGCCGCAAGGCAACAGATCCTGAGTGTTAGAATTAAAAGAGAAAAAGTATTCAGTTAATTTTAGGAATACTCATGCATTCATGTGACCTTTCAAAATGAGGAAAAACAGCATTTGCATGTCTGTCACTGTTACCACCTGCAAAAAAAGCTTTACACAGGCCTGTTGATGTCTCCCAGTAGCTGTATCCACACACGCACATCTCTCCCGTAAATTTTTAGCATGGTCCTGATGTGTGAACATAAAAAGATAAAATTTTGACCTCGACATTTCTGTCAGCCCTTTACGTCAACAAGAAGTCAGTCGATGCGAAAACACTGCAGGAAATCTATTTCATTGTCATGGTGATGATGTTACGATCATGTGACTGTAAGAGAGAGATGTAACAGGATGCACAGTAATGGCGAAGGAGGAAGAAAGGTAATCATGTCCAGGTGCTAAGAGCAAAGATGTCTGCATATCCCTCTGCTAACACTTCGCTTTGATATAAATACAAAAGTTATTATGGTGTAAGGGGCCGTCCAGATGAAGACGGGTTTAGGATATCCACAAAGTGTTTTATCGTATGCATGTTTCATCCTAACAGACGGGCGTTTTGGCCACCCAAATTTGATTATTTTTCAAACCGGGTTGCAGAGTGGATAAATCTGAAATCGGGCATCGGTTTGGTTCCATGCTGACAAACTATCTGGTATTTTCTGAACTGATGACGCAATGCCCCCTCCTCTCACTTACTTCTTGTATTCACCGCCGTCTTCGCACGAGCCAAATGCCCATGCTTCGTGTGTCAATCTCTGTTTTTGGTGGACTTTGTGGCACCATCACAGCGCCACCTACAGCCCCGCTATGTACCATAGCAGTTTCAGTGGGTTTCAGCACTTTCGTCTGGCCGCCCATATTTCTTGTGAGGGTTCCGCATTTACAGCCAACTTTTTTGAAACGAGAAAGAATGAAACTCTTTTCGGCTTCGTGTGGATGTAGTCTCAGTCTCTCTTTCTTCATCCACTGCCATGTGAGCATTAGATTTTCTCAGCGTGCTGATGATGTCATGTCCTGCCTCCTGAAACTGACTCACCCCCTGTAACACCACCATCATCCCGTCATCTACCAGAAAAGACTTGTTTTAGAGGAGTGTGTGGGAAAGAGGCGAGTTAAACCAAGTTTGGTTAAGTTGTTGAGGGATGGAAAGTGCTCAGTTCACCACAGAGGGCGCCAAAACGTACATTAAATGTATGGTTTTTTTTTAGTGTGACTTAAATGTATACATAGAAGGAGTGTTTTTTTAAGCTGAATATGGATGTGGTTCAGTGACATTGGTCCTTTGTAGCCACTTCATGCAGTACAAACAGCATTAACACCTACACCACACCCAGACTTGTTTATTGTGAGCTTCCAGGTTTTGAGAGTACTGATACTATTGAGTCTACCACATGGCCCCTGATGGCCATTATACCAAACATGTAGATGAATCAGCAGTGTAGACTACAGGCTAGATGAAACATGGGCGTTGCCTCCGGTGACTAAAGTTGGCTAATACGCAGTACTGGAACTTCGACTACAACCTTAACCTGACAACATACTCAACACTTTTTTTTTTTTTTACCATGCTGTAAACACTTCTATAAAGTTGGCCATTGGAACCTGGGAATTAATTGTCCATCGAAATGACCCTCAGAAGGATATCATGAAGTGAATTTCATTCAATGTTTCCCTCATTTAATGTACTGTTTAAAAATTAGACAAAGTATGGTAGTGCTATTACAAACTGTATGATTATATATACCGGGGAAAGCAATCTTTGCACAACAGGTGATGGGAGTAAAATGAAAGAAAAAGCCACAATGTGTCAAGGAATCAGTCTTTCAATACGTTTTAATAAATAGAGAGGCTCTTTTGTAGCCATATTTGACAAAAAAGAGAGCACAGTTTGGGGTATATTCATCATTTAGAGCAACAAACAGTTTCATCTATAAGTAAGGTCGACTTTCAAATATTTAGGGGAGAAACAAATCTCTTATTCTTTCAGAATCTGTGCTAAATGATGCTGTCCCTTTGATCGAGGGCTGCTATTGGGAATGAACCTCAATGATTTTGACAATACCCACTGTGCACCAAGCCCAAATAAAACCCACCGTGGTGTTTTCTGTCTTCATTATAAATAGGACGCAGATTTCTTTTAGGTTTAAAATGCTGTATGCACAGTGTGACTGCTTACTCTGCACAGGCTCAGAAACCCAAGGTGCAATTGTGTGTGTGTGTGTGTGTGTGTGTGTGAGAGAGAGAGAGAGATGCAGTGCCTGCGTCTTTTTAAGGGGGAACACACTGATGCAGAGCAGATTAAGTTCCACGGCAGGAGAGAGAATAATCTAATTTTGTTAACCCGCTTACTGATATCATGGCGGAGTACAGCCTTATTATTCGCAATCCTCTCTTGTTCTAGTTTTGCAACCAGGAGTTCAAGCTAAACGGGAGCACTGTGGCTCATGTGAAATGGAAAGCTACCATCATGATTTGTTTTTTTGGCATTTCAAACTGAAACATGTTCCTGATATTGATGCTGATGACGCCCTTGGTTGAAATGATAATAAGTATTTTGTGAAAGTGCAGCCAGTTTGATGTTCTGACTATGTTGCATGTTTCCTTTCATCAGTTTGGGGCTGTAGCACCTCACAGAGCATGATTAGCGTCAGTGTGGAATCCACACTGCTGGGGGCTGCAGGGCAAGCTTGAAGCCTGAAGCGCATTCATCAACGTCTCTGGCAGGGTGCACCTTTCTCAGCTTCACACCGCTCAGCTTGCAGCCCTCTGCATGCCCATGTTTTCCCCCCTTTTCTTTCCTTTCATTTCTACTATTTTCTTTTTCCTTTGTTGTTTTTTAAGAGATAGCTTGGCCTTTGAAGAAAACTTTGAGAATAAAGCTTTTAACACACTTGACAATTCATACCTCATTATTCAGTATTTTGAAAACATAATATTACTATGTGGGTGTGGCGTTGTGTTGCATCTGTTACAGTTTATGTGCTCAAAGACAGACACACCTGCATCATGTCTTTTTCTAAGAGTGCCCCCCCCCCTCTTTTTTTTTTTTAACCCCACAATCAGGCTTAAAGACACCAATGTCCCTGCCTCTCTCTTCATCTCTCCTCAGTCTTCTGCAGCAGGTAAACAGTGACTGAAGCAGGTCCTCGCAGACTGGTCCCTCAGGTCTGAATCTGTAATCACTCTTAGATCTCAGACATGAAAGACTTGCGTACATCTTAAAAAAAAAAAAAAAAAGAAGAAGAAAAAAAAAGAAAAAAAAATGCCCTCTGAGGTGCCAAGTTTTGCTTCAAATGGTAGGATGTGGAGAGAAGAGGAAAAGTTTGGGAAGAAATAATAGCTTGTGATCAGGTGCATCTTAAAAAGAGTGGGCAGGGTTTTAGCTTTTTTTAAAGCAGTTCCTGAATCACTGATTTTCCTTGTTAATTTTCCAAGTTAAACTTGCAGAGAAAAGCATTTATCTACTACATGCACAAGGATGTCACAACGCTCAGTGGAAGCCTGAACTTGAACACTTCAAAACTTCACTTAGGGGACTTACTTACACCCCAAAGTCTAATTTCCCCATTAAGTCTAGCTCCACTAATTTACCTACTTTTAACAAAAAAAAAATGTTTTTGGAAAAGCATACCATTCATTAAAGGGTTTATCTTTTGATGTGAAAAAACAAGAACTATTATTTACACTGTCATTGTACATCTAGGGTCTGCAATGATAAGAGGTCAAAGCAAAATGTTGGTAAAATATGTTCAAACTATCACTGTGGTACAGCTGTTACCCTAAAAGACAAGCTCAACGTGTAGTTTACCAGCCTTATAATGGTTTAAGTATTTACAAGTGTGTGTAAGAGCGCAGGTTTAATCAGGTGGTCGCCCTGATAGCCGGTAAGCATGTCCATTAATTAATGAGACTTTGCTACCATCTAGTGGTCTCAACTGAGATTGCATCAAAATTTTGAAGGAGCCACACCACGACTCGAGTTCAAAGGTATCACTGCGCTTAAAACTAGTTCTTAAGCTTTAAACCAGATAAATTACCCAAACAATCCTTTGGTTTCACATTTTTACATGGAATCTTTATACATTTTTTTTTAAATGACGACTAATATGATATAAACATGATGATTGATTTATTGATTAATCAATATCAAAAAACTGCAAGCCCATGAACTCTTTGGGTGAACGGGCCTCATTTGCGGCACTTTTGTCATCTCATCGTGGACGCACCTGTGCGGAACTCTGATCGTCAAGTGAATAAACTTCACGGGAAACTTTCCTCAGCAGTGAGTAGGCTATAAAAATTACCAAACCGTTTTTAGATGTTTTTAAGTTATGACCCATGATCTTTTATCAATATTATTTTGAATTTTCTGATAGCCATATTGTGTTAATTAGTCAGCTAAACTTCCAATCAGCAGGTTATGTAATTTGATGATTAATGAGATGATTTTACGAACATTATCCTTAAAATGTTACATTTGTGTCCATGATCTCGCATTATTTTAACAGAAAACCTATTTAGACGGTGTAAAATTTTGGGTAATAGCAAACCTATATTGTATAGCTTAAGTTTCCACTAGGCCGCAGTGCCGTTAATTAGCAGGCGCCATCTTGTCTGTAGAGCACTCGGTGTTTTCATCTTTCTGAAGTTTTAATCTTGTAATGGTAGTTTGAAAATATTACTTGAAAATTATTTTATACCAAATTTCTGGCTTTGACTTTTTTTAAATTGTGAAATTACAGAAGGATAAAAGAAACTTTGAGTGTCTTGTAAAGAGAGTACTGATAAAGTCTTTGTTAGTTTGGATTATCTCTTTTCGATAATGTGGCTGATTGTGCCAAATATTCTTCCAATTGGTTTAGATCAAAGGAAGTACAGTTTGAGACTGTAAAAATGACTGGACGGGCACGAGCGAGATCCAGGGGCAGAGCACGTGGTCAAGAGACCACCGCACCTGGAGCGGTAAGAACAGGCTTCGCTGATATTCTCATACAAATATTTTCACGTATTGTTTAAGTAAGCGTTATGCAACGGTAAGCATTACTTGTATAAAGAATGGAGAAACAAATCTTGAATATCTTATTGTGAAATAAATGCAGGAGTGTATTTTAGACCTTATTGGCGCGTTTTTGGGAGACCATCTGTTTTTTTAAATAATCCAAAGCAAGTAGGGGTAAATGCCTTTTTATGACATGCATTTTAGAACAACCTTAAACATTCAACCTCACATGATGACGTTTATAAAGCAGAAACAGGCCATTGTAAATGGTGCAAGGCTGCCACTGTAAATATTAATATTGAAAGTAAACGACTGATAAATTTCGAGGATCAGAAATTACATACTGATCATGTTGTTCAACTGTGAAGTAAACGGGTGACTCCCTGAGTGGACCATAAATGCTAAACAACCTTTAGTGAAATTATCAGGCACAATCTTAGTATCTATGACTATTTGCTCAATCCTGGAGTAACTTGTCTCCAACGTTTTCTTCACCGAAGAGCCAAGCTCGAGATCCTACACCAGTGCCTGCTCCACCTACAGAGGGAGAGCTGGTCGGTAGGGGGAGGCAGAAAAGTGCCCCGGGACCCTTCTCTGCAGAAGGTACTCTCCAACATAGAATGATGTATTAAATAAGATCCTGTGATTTTTTTTTTTCTATCAGTCATTCTGCATAGTCACAAACTTAAACCACTACTGAATGAATTTAACTTTTCATTCCCAGCTGTTCTGCAGATTTCAGCCGGATTTCATCAGGTGAAGTTGGGGGATAGAGGTGGACGCCGCCGTGATTTTCATGATGCAGGGATTAACACAAGGCAGTCGATGGAGCATGTTAAGGATTCAAAGATGGGTGCGTTACGTTTTTGAAACGGCGTACACTACCAAACTTAGCGGATACATTTGCAGAATCAGAGACAACGGATCTGTCACCAATGTTGTGCATCTTTTTTTTTTTTGTTTTTTTTACAGGAACATCTGGACGTAGCGTACCGTTAACGGCCAACTTCTTTCAGATCCTGTCCCGCCCTCAGTGGGTTCTTTATCAGTACCATGTGGACTTCAAACCGCCAATGGAGGCTCGTCGCCTGAGATCTGCCCTTCTCCTCCAGCACGACGAATTGCTCGGTTCGGCCCGGAGCTTTGATGGAGCTGTGCTTTTTCTGCCTCACAGATTGCACAGCAAGGTACTCTGATCTTTTTGATGTAAAACATTGTGGAAAACTGACAAAATGTTCAATACTTTGGATTTCATGTGAGTAGAAAGACCTTTGTGCCATTTGAATTTAAGAGTTCACGAATACCCTTCAAATCAGCTGTAAGCACATGTTGCTGAGACTTGTCATTGTAAGAAAAGTCTTCCTTTCAAGTTAATGTTTGTTTGTCCTCATACTTACATCAGATAAATGTTGCTTCCCCTTTTTAATTCAGTGATGTCCAACCTTGTGTTTAGGAGACTGTGCTTCACTGTGAGACAAAGAGTGGAGAGAAGGTTCAGATCACTATCACCTTAACAAATGAGCTGCCACCTACATCTCCTGTGTGCATTCAGTTTTACAACATCATCTTCAGAAGGTGAGGTGTCTGCATTACGCTTACAGCCATCGACATCTGAATACAGGCGCTTAGAAACTAGTTTTCTTTCTCCTTTACTCCCACAGGATCTTGAGGATTCTCAACATGCAGCAAATCGGACGCAACTATTACAACCCCAGTGATTCGCTCAACATCCCACAGCACAGGTTTATTTATTCAGCTCGCTTTTATCTCTCCACAGAATTAGACATTGCGCCGCACAAAGTGCTATAGATATTTGAGTTTAGAAACACTAAACAATGAGTTTACTAGGTTTGTCTAACATTGTACTGTCTGCTAGCATCCAAATCCTCCCAATTGTCATTGTCACATGATGATTTAGTCGTCCCCATGTCTTCAGCCTAAGTAGGCATAAGAAAAAAACCATTCCAATAAAACTTAAAGGTAAGTGGAAAAATCAACGAGCCTTCTGTTTCTATCTTAGGTTGACCATCTGGCCAGGATACACCACCACCATCCTGCAGTACGAGTCGTCCATCATGCTGTCTACCGATGTGAGCCACAAGGTGCTGCGCAGTGAGACGGTCCTGGACTTTATGGCCAACCTGAGACAGCAGCTTGGAAACCAACGCTTCCCTGACGCGTGTACGAGGGAGCTCATTGGAGTCATTGTCCTCACCAAGTATGATGCATGTTTCTCACCCACACATGCTAAATGATAAGAAGAGCTCTTGTATTTAACACCAAAGTCCAAGAAAGACTTCTATTTTTATTTCAGATAATGTACCGTCATTTCTGGATTATAAGCCACTACTTTTTTCCCAAGCTTTGAACCCTGCGGCCTATACAACCGTGCGGCTAATCTATGGATTTTTACAGCTAATGGCCACTAGGGGACTTTGTAAATCTATGGATTTTACAGGTCACAAGTTCTCTACTATTGCACTAAATGGTAACAATTGAATAAGTTACACAAATGTTTAACTTGTTTGTTGAAATGTTAATAAAATGGAAGCTTCCCCAAACAGCCATCTCTGTCCTGACAATTCCCTCTGTACATGAACACTTACATATGATAATTAAACATTTAAACACCTGCAGCTTATAGTCCAGTGTGCCTTCTATATGTACACATTAGTTTTTTCCTTAAATTTAGGGTTCTGACACGATTGCATCCTTTGCTGCTTCTCACTGTTTTAGGTACAACAACAAGACGTACAGGATTGATGAGATTGCGTGGGATCACACTCCCAGAAACACTTTCAAGAGGGGGGACACGGATATCACCTTCAAGAACTACTATAAGAATGTAGGTGTCACACTTTCAACATTTCTGACCCACACGCCAACGATAAAAGTTGCATTTAACTCTACATATGTGAACTGTCCTCCCTACGTGTGTGATGATATGTCACAAACACCAGTCAGCCAAATGATGATTGAGTCAGGTCTCAGTTGATCTTTGTTTATTCATCAAAGGTTGAATTCAGAGTGAAAACTATAACAAAGAAAAATGCACTGATTAGCAAGGCGCTTTAAACAACTTCTCATGACCAATTTTTTTGTTATACAAATGTTGAGTTAATACTAAGTTAATTATACTAGGCTAAATGCTAAGTACTAAGTACACTGCCAAGTTAAGCTATTGACAAAACCAAGCTGCATACTAAGCTAAATGCTAGGTTTACAAAGCTACATGCTAAGGTAATGTTTGATGCTAAATGTCAAGCTAGGCCACATGCTACAATAAGAAAACCAGCTAGCTATGGGCTAACCAAGCTACATGCTAAGCAAACACCAAGCAGCTAAACTACATAGTACAACAAGCAAGTAAAAATTCAGCTTCTCCCAACATTCTGACAATCTCAGAGCTAGCCACCTTGCAATCTTACATAGAAAAGGACTCACAGCCGTTGCTGCCTTAAGCAACACAAGTCAGTTCATTGCTGAGCTTCTTCATGAGCTGGCACATGTGTGCACTGATGATCACAAAAGAAGATCCTCAAACTTCCTGTTCCTTTTATAGACTGCACACTTCCTATTTCCTTTAAATCAAGTGCACTTCCTGTGTCGGGTTTGCAGGCCAACAGGTGGTGCCATAGTGACTTGTGACAGAATATATGTATATGCTCAGTTTGAGTGATTATATACAAGTTATAAAAAAATAAGGCGAATAGAGCACAGAGTGTAGACTTAGTTAGTCTGGTGTTAAAATTACTCTGCTTGTTTAGATTTTGGGGTCAAACACTGAAGGTTTTGACGCTGACGCTCACTGACGCAGCAGAAACCATATTTACCTCCTTCACCACTGTGTATTCTGCAATCTGCGGTTATTTCTCCTCTATTCTCAGCAATACGGCCTGGACATCACTGATGACAACCAGGTGCTCCTGGTCAGCCATGTGAAGAAGCGGGGCCCTGCTGGAGCGCCACCCCCTGGCCCAGCCTTGCTCATCCCAGAGCTGTGCTACCTTACAGGTGACCACCTCCATCTGCAGCCTGTCTCTCCATTTACAATGAACAGGCATTTTTGGCAGCGTTTATCAAATGTGTAAATTTTTAAATTACAGATTTTTTTTCAATTCAAAATGTGCTGGTTTTGACAGGCAATACAGATTTTTCCCCCAACTGTATTATGTAAAGCAATTGAGATTTTACTTGACGTTTTCTTTTTTTAAAGTTGAACAAATGTTACACACCATTTTTGTGCAGTTCAGGTTGACAGAGTGGGCTACGTCCAAAACACACGCATTGCATATCTTAAAGGGGCTGTGAGGACTATTTTAAGTAGATTACATCGACACCTTTTGGCTGGAATCACGCACACACTGTCATGATCACAAGACTCTGAACAAGGCGTGCATTTGTTTTGGAAATGAATGGAGATTGGACCTTCCTTTTAACACTACTTTTCCCTGTTCGAGACAACTCTTTACCAGATACATGAGAAGGTAAGGTGTTTATGTTTAAAACGTGACAAGTAAACTTTGTCGGTTTGAACTTTAGTTTGGTAGCCGGCTTTTTTAGTGCTGCTTGCAGTCCGGTGTCTTGAGATGTATCTGTAGGCTAATGTGTAATGTTAGTGAATCCTTATGTCCTGCTCATCTACCAAGCAGAGCTAACATAACCTCACTCTTCGTTTTATTGACAGACTCAAGTTTGATCAGATCACTTCAGAATAACTGCTGCATGTGGGTTGGAATAAACATTATCACAAATGGTTTAGCCTTTAACTCGTGTTTTAGCCTTTAGCCTGTGCTCTGTCACTTTCCCGTTTAGCTTTCTTCCAATCTTCTGTCCTTTTTCTCTCTCACTGTTCATCTCCAGTGTCCACCATCACTACTGAATAAATCACAGAAATTGTTCTCAGCAGAGAAAAACACAGATCTCTCTTCTCACTACTAAACTTCTTCAGCTGACACTGTGTTGTCATAGAGACTTCAACGTGGCGTAAATCAATCCGGTCCTGCACGACCCAATCGAGAAGCTAAGAAATAGCATTTAGAAAAAAAACAATATTGGGGCTTAAGTATCTAGAAGTGAGACTTTTTCAAGATCACTTGGAAAGTTCTCACAGCTCCTTTAGGTGGAGCAGGTTTTTGGATACAGAGCTCTGACGTGCTGCAGCACGCCCTGTGGAAACATGAGCACTGGTCAGAAGGAGAGAGGATGTGCTCTGCAGTATGTGTCGAGTGGATTCTTGTGTAAATTGGGGGTTATCCTGTTCAGGGTGATCCATATTTCCTCTTGTTTGTCAGGCCTGACTGACAAGATGCGAGCTGACTTTCACATCATGAAGGACCTGAGCAGTCACACCAGACTGTCTCCAGAGCAGAGGGAGGGACGCCTCAACCAATTTATCACCAACATCCAGAGGTGGGTGGTAACCAGTAGGGAACTTGCTTTTGTAAGTTGTTGTAAATGTCATAGTTGTGAAAAATAAATTTGGACCTTCTCCTGAGTACCTTCTTCTGTCTGTTTGAATGCTGTACTTTAAGGCTTTCTTCAGGTTTAGAAATATGGCTTTTAAGTAGTTTCCTTTAAAGTTCTTCACCCCTGAGCAGTTTGTGTAATTGGCCTGTGAAAAAAATGTTTTTCCTTTTAGCATCTTGAGGCAGTTAACCTGACTTTGATTTAAATTCTCAAAATAATTTCATAGAAACGGTGACGCACAGGCAGAGTTGGATAAATGGGGACTGAGCTTCGATAAGACGCTCCTGAAGCTGAGTGGCAGAATCCTCCCAGCGGAGAGGATTTTCCAGGGATCAAAATCGGTATAATGTGTTTGTGGTTGGATACGTTTGCTCTTTTGAATTCATTAATTGAGAGATTAACATAATTTCTCTCACCTAGTATGACTACAATCCACAACAAGCTGACTGGTCCAGGGAGATGCGTGGGTTGCCTGTGATCGGCTCTCCTCCACTGAACAACTGGTTCCTGTTTTACACCCGTCGCAGCGGCAACGAAGCCCAGTCCCTCCTGCAGACTCTCGGCAGAGTCGCAGGCCCGCTTGGTATCCGCATGCAGAGAGCCGTCATGTACGTTTAAGTCGGTGAAATCTTCTCAAAGTGCAGATTTTCTCACCATCTTGTCAGAAGTTGATTTCATCCTTAAAGGTTAACAATTGTAGAATCCTTGAAATTTGTTCATTTCTGCATCAGGAAAAAGTTTATTTGGCAGTTGTGTGAAACAAGAATTTATTTAAAGCACAAATCCTATTTCCAGGTAACATGCCGTCCTACGCTACACCATGCAAATGCTACCCTGAGGATCAAGTTTTGACAAAAGAAGTTTTCAATCAAACTTAATTTATAGAGCACTTTTCATACACAAAATGGTAACACAAAGTGCTCAATAAACAGAAAATAATAAAATAAGATTCTCCCACCCCCAAACCCACAGATCAACACAAGTCTCTACCCTTACCCATAAATAGGACATTGCAATACTGCTACAGAGATACTAAATAATAGATAACAATGTACAGATAATAAGATAAAAATGTAGATGTGTGGAAAAAAATTGGATTAAGGTAAATTAAGTCAATTCAGGTAAAAGTAGGTTTTTGATTTGCTTTTAAAAATGGTGAAGCTCTGTGCAGCCCTCAGGTCTTCAGGCAGGCTGTGCCACAGACGTGGACCACAATGTTTAAAAGCTGCCTCACTGTGGGCCTTTGTTTCCACTGATTAAAAAGGAAAAAAA
Organism: Labroides dimidiatus; assembly: GCA_030710495.1. NCBI lineage: Eukaryota > Metazoa > Chordata > Actinopteri > Labriformes > Labridae > Labroides > Labroides dimidiatus. The sequence continues at coordinate 25,229,398 of CM061153.1, forward strand.
AAAACTTGTCCAGAAGACCTGAGGGCTCTCAAAGGCGTATATGGTAAAGGCAAGTCAGATAAATCAGAGGGTGCAAGACTGCTAAGACAGTTTTAAATTAAAATTATCATTCAGCTCTGAAAGTTTCAGAGTTGGCGGGATTCTTTTTGTTGTTTGTAAGTTGCTTCCTCTTTGTGATTCAGGATTGAATACGAGGATTATCAGGAGTCTCTGCTCAGAGCCCTGCAGCAGAACGTTGGACCTGAAACACAGATGGTGAGAGACTGGACAAACAGTATTTAAAGGTTTTTTATCATGCATATTTAAAGATGGAGCTCAGAATTATCTGACTTCAGAAGTTGCTGTGAAAATGAAACATCCTCTAAACACGATGACGTGTGATTACCTTGTACCCGTCCTTGCTGCATGTGACATAACCCTGAAGCTCAGAATCTCCCTGCTGTAAAACAGTTCATGTACTTGTCAGGTGGTGGTGGTCCTCCCCTCCAACAGGAAGGACAAGTACGACAGCGTGAAGAAGTACCTCTGTGTGGACTGCCCTGTCCCCAGCCAGTGTGTGGTTTCCCGCACCATCAGCAGGCCTCAGGCGCTCATGACTGTCGCTACCAAGATCGCTCTGCAGATGGCATGCAAGATAGGAGGAGAGCTGTGGAGTGTGGAAATCCCCGTAAGTCGCATTGACATCAGTTTGTAATTCAAAGGAACAGAAAGTTGAGGTGTGACGCAGGAGAATGAGAATTGACAAATTGTGTGGTAGATCAATTTGTGAGATGATGTTCAGGGCCTGGGGGAAATTTTTTAGATTTGATGCCACTTTGGCATGAAACTGTAGACTGGTAGACCAGTGTTAGGTTCAGAGCTGAACTTGTGATTTCAACCTGGCACCTTGATGCTGACTTGTTTTACCTCGTTGTGAAGCTCAAGCACCTGATGATCGTGGGCATTGACTGCTATCACGACATTTCTGCGGGGAAACGGTCCATTGGAGCTCTGGTGGCCAGCCTGAACAACGGCATGACCCGGTGAGTTTGTACCACAGAGACCAGAGGCTACGATGGATCATTTCATCGCCTCTCGGTCTTCGTGTTTTTTATTCAGAGCACTTGGTAAAAGGTGTTATTTGAACAGGTGGTACTCAAAGTGTGTGCTGCAGCACAAAGGCCAAGAAATCATGGACGGACTGAAGATGGTACTCGCTGGTGAGATTTTTTTTCCCCCCTCTTCTGTTTCCATGGTAACGCTCCACGATCTGTTGTCATACCACGGATTGTTTTCCAGGTGCACTGAAAGAATATTTGAAGTTCAACAACTGCCTGCCGTCACGTATCATCGTGTACAGAGACGGAGTGGGAGACGGCCAGCTGCACAGCGTGGTCAACTATGAGGTGGCACAGATCCTCGAGTCCATCGTGTCAATGGGACATGATTACATGTATGTGACTCGTGTTCTAAGGTTTGGTCTCTAGAAGCTGCACTGAGAATCACATCTGTTCAACACCTCCATGTGCTCTCCCACCGTCACTGACTGCTGTGAACGGGGGCCCGTTTTCACTTCGTCTAAACAAGCTTCAGGTTTTAAGTTGACTTTAAAAGTCAACAGTCCTTAAAGCAGCCTCTCTGTCTGATCTTTGTAGGCCCAAGCTGAGTGTGGTGGTGGTGAAGAAGCGCATCAGCACTAGGTTCTTCGCTCAGATGAACGGCAAAGTGGAAAACCCTCCTCCAGGCACCATCGTGGACTCAGCGGTCACTCGCCCAGAGTGGTGCGTGTTTTTCTTTCCTTGAAGCTTCTCGTGCTTCTTGTTCCTTCAGGAGTTTCAGCTGTGATTCATAACCAACTGAGGAGCATTAGAATGAAAACAATACTTCATCTTCTCCTGGCATCAGTTCTGAGCCAGTAATTAAAGATTTTGGCAGAACATTTAAAGTCGACATAATCACAGCTGGACTTTTTACCCTCAGTGTTGTGAGTTGTTAAGAAACTGTTTCCTGCCACCATGTTAGCATAATGCTGGAAATGTTACCAAAAATGTTGACAATAAATGAAGAGCCCCTTCATGTCTACAGTTAGATAACTGTGGAATTATAAAACAGTTGATGGTGAAACAGGTTCCTTCATTCTTACTCCTGCTCTGGTTTCAGAAGACGGCAACATTTTACACGCGACACTGATGACCCGATAAAGAAACTTAACCTCACTTTGAGCTACATTTGACATTTAGTCACTCTTTTATTGAAGCTTAGAGAGTCAACATTTCTTTTTGTTAATTAACTCCTCAAAACTCAGTTTTCTTTTTTCTTTTTTTTTTTTTTAAACTAAATCTTTCGTCTTTCTCTTCCTTCTTATCCATCTTTTGTCACATTTGTCTTGCTTGGTCTTGTAACGCATTCTGTTCTTTTGGGTTTGATGTTTTCAGATTCGTTGACTCTCTTACTACTTCTGTTCTGTAAAAGCTTTGCAGTTCTTTCTAAAAAAAAAAAAAAAAACAAGAACGGAAAAAAAAGTGCAGTATGTTATTTCAGGTTTAACAGATCTGTTTAAAGTATCCTGAGAGGTGCTTCGTGGTGATTTTTGCTGCTCTTTTTCAGGTATGACTTCTACATCGTGAGCCAGGCTGTCCGCACTGGGAGCGTCTCCCCAACTCACTACAATGTGGTTTACGACACCAGTGGACTGAAGCCGGATCACATGCAGCGGCTCACCTACAAGCTCTGCCACATGTACTACAACTGGCAGGTTGGTGGATTTACTGTGTCCTCCCAACGATTTTAAACTCTGAAACCTGCAGCTGCTTCAAAAATGTGTGCAAGTAAAAAGGAGTCGGGAGTTGGGACCATAGACTGTATAATTAATGGATGTATCCTCCGCAACGTCACCCGTCTGTTTTTGAAACAGAGCAAAACGGCTGGCACGGCCATATTGAAATGAGGAGGGCTGTGAGTCTCCACAGTAACAGCCATAGGGCGTCTGGAAGTCACGTGAGCTGTGCTTCTGATTGGACGAACTGGCGATCTTAATATTGCCTAAACTGCAGAGTTAGAAAAAACTTCACCCCCCGTACAGTGTGTGTCGTTAGTGAAATTAGCAATTCAGACGGGAGACATTTTTTGTACCAGGCTGTAAATATGCTTACTTTGGCTGCAAAAATGGCTTTTTTTTTTTTGGCTTGGTGTGTTTGTGACTTCCGGTACTTCTGGAGCCAGCCTCAAGCGGTCACTCGAGGAACAGCAGACTTTAGCACTTCCACATTGTCTCATATTTTCAGACTGGAGGTTGCCGTTTAGTTCGGACACAATAACTCATGACATCTTGGGTTTTATTTAACATTAATCCGGTTGAAAAGTGACCTTCAGAATGACTTCCTCTGGTGTGTCTCTTTGTATTTGTGCTTCAGGGGATCATTCGAGTGCCCGCTCCCTGCCAGTACGCTCACAAGATGGCGTTCCTGGTGGGTCAGAGCATCCACAGAGAGCCCCACATGAAACTGGAAGACCTCCTCTTCTATCTGTAAGGACAAGGAGACGAAGGATTGTTCGACTGACTCTGAGCTTTCTCTGTACGTACGTTGGTATGTAAGCTTTGGTTTGAAAAGTTCTCCTTAGTTAAAGGAAAATATAAAAGTTAGGTTTTCTGGATGCTAAAAGTTGGCGTCTATTTCTGGCATCTGCTCAATTGTGTATTAAATTACACAGGTTGAGGTTTTCACTGACTGTATAAAAAAAAGAAAAAAAACGAGTGTGCACTGTTCAAAATCAAGGCAAAGTGGATGAAGACGTTCAGAGTAAAATGTAAACAAGTTGTTTGATCTGTGTGAGCTCAGCTGAGAGATGAGAACGTGTTAAGGGTGTATTCATATGCAACATTATAAAGAAGTCAATTTTAGTTCGTTTTAAATGAGGAAATGCACCAAAGAAATTTATTTTGTGATGTAAAAGTGAACGTCAGCGTCTCAGAGGTCTTTCTGTACTCTTAAGGAGTAAGTTCTTTTAGTTAATGTAGCTCAAGAGGGTCGGTAAGATTATTTTTTGTTGCAAATAAACATTTGTGTTGTACATTTTGGTCGTTTTAAATTAATTCACACATGCAACCGTTAGAAAATATCAAATTTATTTAGATTCTTCTTCTTTTTTTGTTTTTTAGAAAAGATTGCACATGCACACCCACACAATAGTTTTTTTTAATCCATCAATATAGGCTGATAATTCTTATCATAAAGCTAGCACACAACTGCAGACTCTTAAACAATATGGTCTTCAAGACACCATGGGGAAAGCTTGCACTGTTTGATTATAAAGTTAAATGTACAAAAAAGGCAGTTTGAAAATCAAGTATAAACATTTAAAAACAATTTTACAAATGGACAAAGTACAAAAAGAGCAACAGTCACTCAAAATGAATCGAAAGCGATGTCTGGAGACATGGTCCGGAGATAGGAAAAGATGCACGTGGGTTTGCCGCAGGTTTTCATGGCTGTTGGCCGAGAATCGTACGGAGTATCTCAGAATGTTTTGCATACATTCTTTTTTGGCAGTTTCAGTTCAACTCGAGTGTAGAAAAAATAGGCTAGATCGAATGTTTTCAGTACATGAGGATGAAATGGAGAAAAAAAAAAGAACGGTGGGAGGAAATTATAAGTGGACTGTTTCATTTCACGCACAAAGACGAACATCTGCACAATCCTTTTGGGCAGCTTTGAAAATACATTGGCTTTCAATTCATCATACATTCACTACTCTACATTAAGGTGTAGATATATATATATATATATATATTTATATTTATCGATATACATACAGTACTTTGTATCCTGCACCAACATCACTCGGGACACACTGAACAGGCATCACTGACAGATTGGCTTGAATAATAGATTTCAGATCTAATAGATTGGGGGTTATACGGGTAGAGGTAGCCTTGTGTCTCACTGTTCACTTCTGTAGAAACAGTCGAACCTTTTTTCTTCGAGTGAAGCCTGATGGTGCTGCATGTCGTGACTCAAATGTGGTACAATAACAGGAGTTCATTTGCTGATGCGATATTACAGTAACTGTGTCCGATCTGTTAATGTGACATTGTTTCCTCAGTAGAGTAGTCATTTTATATCAGATGTGCATCAGTGTGGCAGCAAAAACAGTGGAATAAAATAAAGTCTCTCTTTTTTTTGCCCTTTTTTTCTTTTTTATAGATGAAAAATAATTTTCTTTTTGGGCATAACTATAGTTTATGATCACTGGACAGTTATATGTAAGCTCTGGTCATATACGCAGATCACAACGGTCACACGGTACCCTGCACGCCACAAGTCAGGATGAACGTCTGCAAACAGATCTTGTTCTATGAAGCAACAACAGAAATGAATAGCAGGCATGAAAACTGCACACTCTACTGGACAAAGTACGAACCATTGTGCGATAATAAGGCAAATACATGGAGGTTGGATTTACGAGGCGTTTCCATTCAGGCTGATCTGACTGCAGAGACCCTGTAGTAGGTAGAGCATGTGCTTGTTCTGGAGGCGTCTGTTACGTTGGAGGAGGGCAAAAACACTTGGCGCTCTCACGGTGGTTTAAACAGGGCAGAGGAGCAGGAGTTAATTCTGCTGATTTGTCACAGTATGGCGCACAGCTGCGATCTGGCGCTGTATTAAATACTGCATGCTCCAGGTTGGGAAGCTGTCACGTCTTGAGCGCTCTAAAGGGGGTCAGGAGGGAATGTGCTGAAGTAAAGCATGCAAACCTCTCGAACCGGGTCGAGTGCGTCTCCTTCTGCAGTAACTAAACGGACTCAAAGGTTAAATTGAGCCCTCAGTGTTAGAAAGACATTCTGATTTTCACAGAGACACGGGTCAGACTCGTTACGTGGTGTGTGTGAAGCCCCGTCTGACAGCAGCATGGAAAACACTGTGAGCCCTGTCTCTGTCCACAGCCGAACTTCATCAGCCAGGAGACCTGGAGGTAAGAAACTCATCTGCCGACTCCATGAGATCTGGAGACCCTTTAAAAATAAGTCGATACTGTAACAAAATATAAAACTTCTAGTTTACAACAGATGTACAAGAATAAAGCATTTGCTGAGCCCACAAATGCCACCTGTTCACCGTTAGATTTCTTTTTCTGGACGACTCTCCGTATTATTTTACAGCGCCCAGTCTTTCCATTAGTTTCTTCCCTTTGGAGAGCAGTCCCTTTCTCTGTTTGGAGGAGTACATGTCCAGTGGAGCCCTGATGGGGCTGCCGGGCCCCATGGCGGCAGGGCCGGAGCCGTGGATGTGTGGACGCACTGTGGAAGAGGCTGCTCTTCTGGGCGGACCCGATTTTTCCAGTGGAACCTAATGGGAGACCCGTAAGGGACAGTTGAGGGTGTTAAAAAGCCAACCGTCTGTCACACCTCAGTCACTACTCCTCTCTTCTTTTTAGTCCTTTCTGTCTCATTAGGGCCACCATAGCTCTGACGTCTACCCCCTGGATGTTGTCCTGTGTATAGAAACACACCCTCCCTCCCTTATCCCCCTTCTGCTGTGGATTTTTTTTTCTTTTTTTTAAAATGAAGCTGCTATGAAAAAGCTACATCAGCACAGAGTTAAAGCATGACGGTGACTAACTTCCACATCAATGTGAGGTGACAACATTTCTCAACAGAAGCGGGGCAGTTTCTCTCACATAAACATTTGCAGTTTGGGACACATCGGGACAAATTGGTATCACAACCACATTTCTGTCTCTCGGATATACTGGATATGGATTTTTACTGGTACAACTGGGTTACAGAGAAACTACCGGTCACTATTCCTTTTCTGTAATCATGAGCTAAAAGGCTTCTTTCAGTTGCACTTTGGGAGAACAGATGGTGATGGATTCATTTAGAAGAAGCTGTATTTAAAGATTTAACACAAAAACATGTTTGAAATCTTGATCATTCGGCTGCATTTCATACAACACCAAACTGAGATTAAAGCGAGACGTAACTTCTGTGGCACGAATATATATATATTTTTTTCTGCTTGAATCAAACCTGATCATAGTACAATCCACACACTGCATAAAAGACCTGGAGACAGCCTCTGCTTTCATGTTTATTTTTATCTATTTTTTTTCCCTTTGTGAAGCAACCTTGAGTTCCTTGGAAGTTACTTTACTAATCCAAGATAATATTATGAGAAGCCAATGCTGAAGCACTTCAGCCCTGCATTATATTTAGTGGCCAGCAGGGGGCGTTTTCAGTGTTTGCAAAAGAATTCCAAGTCCAATGACTTCTCCTCTCCACTGACTTCTTACCTCAGTAAATGTTCTCCTGCAGAATTTATGAGCAGGTTTGTCTCCTTCAGTGCAGTTTGATATTTGTTTAGTAGTTTTCGGTCATATTTTAAGAGAAGTTGAGAATAAAGCAGAGTGTTTTCCTCAATCACACCCATGTGTAAATATGTTACTTTAAATATCCACCCCATCTTCAGAGAATGATAATACCGTGGTGATAAAAGTAGAATCTAAGACACAGAAGGCCTAAGTTACAGGCTTTGAACAGTGTATACAGGCTGTGATTCTCTTAACTTTTGACCAGCATCACATGGAAGCAACGTTGAAGATCAAACTTTGGCTAAATATAGCAGCATCATTTTCCAGATTTTAAGATTTATCACTTGTGCTGCATTATAGTAACTTTCAGATAAATACTCATGATGTCGCAATTTTATATCATCTCATGTCAGCTCGACAAAAGATACGGTCTCGCTTTAAAGCTACGAGTTGGTAATTTGATCGACAGCAAAATTAGTTTGATAAATTAGGTAGTAATTGATTTGATCATCAGTGAGTTTGAAATATAACTATTTCTGTATTTCATTTCATTGTTTAAGTGAAAGAAAACAAAAATAAGGCTCCAATTTCTTCCAAGCAAAAAAGCAAACTCACAATAAAGCCACAAAAAATTTAAAAAACTTTCATTCAAATATTTTTTCTTTACTTTTTTTTGCATAGAATATCTTTGTCTTCTGGATTTCTTTCCAGGAAGCAGAATGCCAAACTGCACCATCAGTAGTCTAAATATTACTACCGTTCATGTTAGCAGAGCTTTTTCAGGGTAATTAAACATCTATGGCCTTTTAGCTTACCATGAATTACAGCAGGAGGCTTATTGCAGGAGACGGACATTTTCATGTACAACACTCAGAGAAACAACTGAAGATACCATACTTCTTGTCTAATGCATTGGCTGGGGTTACTATCTCCAACTACAAACATCATCCAGAGTTTTGGTGAGACAGAGAGAAATCTATCTAAAGACAGAGCAGCACTGAAGGAATGTCATATTAAGAGTTCACATGTTGCATACCAGAAACTAAGGGGACCCATGTCATCTGCATTAGACGAGGGGAGCGTAATCGTGGTATCCTCAGTTGCTCACTTACGTGACGGAAACAGAGCCTTTAAGGTGTGAAATGAACACTCTTCTTCTGTTTTGCCAAGCGGGTGAGAAAAAGAAGTAAAAAAAAAAAAATATGGTGATGGAATTTCAATAGTTTTCACTTTGGCAATGGCAAATTAGAAGACAAGGAAAGAAACATCTGATGACATCTATTAATCAACAATTGCATTATTTCTTCAACATAAAAATAACATATCACATATTTACATTTCATAAATATTCACTTCTGAAATTATTCTCTGATGGCAACATAGGTTAAGTGACCTTCGCGTGCTACTTTACAAGAAAGCAATTTACAAAACAAGGCGTTCAGGAGCAGATACAAAAGTTGAACTACACTAGACTTATCTTTATATAAAATGTTCAAGAAGTCATGCATCTGGACTATAGAACATGCTGAGCTACAGACTACATAGTTCATCTTTTAGTACAACAAAACTGACTAAATAAAATCGACTCTATTAGAAATGATTTGAGATCAAACACAGAATATATTCATAAAGCATCTGTTAGAATGCTCAATATGCATGTGCAAAAAGTGTTAACAGCTTTTTTCAAGACATGACAGAACAAGTATAAAGTCTCTCTTTCTCTCTGTTTTACTCTCATTGAGAATGCTTTATGAATACAATATACCCATATATTTTACAATGCACAACTTCCCCCCTTTCACAGCAGTAAACATGAAAAATAAAAGTACCTCTGTCAAGTATAAGTCTTAAAGATTTATTTTTTTCATAGATCTTAGACATCTATTTATTTACAGTGTCAGAAATTTTTCCCATTTTACTTCAATGAGACACACACACACACACACACATACATACACACATACATACATACATACATACATACACAGACACCAAACTAAAGGAGATAGAGGGAACTGAAAGAGTAAATGGATGACAGAGGGCTAGTACTGCGAAGGAGCATGTACCCTTTTGGTCTTTATCCGTGCTGGAGTGTCCTGGGGGTATCGAGATGGTGAGTCCGTGAGAAAAACCTCTACATCATCAGGCACTTCTTCTAGAAAGTTGGAAGGAACAAGTCCCTTGTGTCCATTGAGCTCGCCCTGCGGACAACACGAGTGCAGTGAGAGAGATTACCTGCTGTATGTCACTTCTTCTTACACCCTGAATTCAGAGGTTTCTCACTCTGCTTTTGGGGCTCTTTCAGGCATTTCAAATAAACACTGCAGTGATGCTTCAAAGTGGGAGGGGCTTCTGCTTTCTGGATGTTTTTTTTATTATTATTATTGTTACAGCCTGTGTTCCCACATTTCTAGTCTTTCTTACAGAACATGTCACATTTATACCACATTCATACCCTGATGGCAGAGGCTGCTGTATCAGAGACCATCAGTGTATCGACAGCCTCGACTGGAACAATTCAGAGTTCAGTGTTTTGGGACAGCAGGAGCTAAAATCAAAGATCCAACCCTCCGATTGAGAGAAGACCCACTTCACTACTTCTCCACAGCAGAGTGTATCCTGTGTATAAAAACACTGGATACAATAACCCCTTTTTCTTTTATCTTTTTAACTCATTCAACGCCATGTTTTGTCTGTAGTTTTAGCCACACAAAACCCATAGACCTCCATTATTACGGACATGAGAAAAATCCGAAAGGCAGCCAATCAAGAGCAGGTCCTTCTTGACTAGGGCCTGTATGCATGTCCAGTTATTAGCAATCAAAATGGACTGTTTGTACCAATGGTGGGGGAAAAAATTGGATTAGCGGTATGCATGAGCCCGATTAACACTCCAAAAGAGCATTCAATTTCATGGAGGTAGACCCCACATTACAGGCGCTAACAGCAGGATTACCACACCTGTTCCCTGTTCTTAAGTTTTTTTAAAAATTGTTTATCTTCCCTCAGTCACAACGTCACCACTTGCCATGTGTATTGCTGTTTATGCGTGGTAGGCATGCGCAATTTGAACATGTTGGATAGGGGTTCTCCAGGAGGTTCCCCTGACATGATGACCTGCACCTGCCTCGTTTTCATGGTACAGTTAAGTAACTATCAAATTATTTGCAATAATGCATGCGGCTAACGCTATGGCCAAATGGACCATTCAATAACGGTACATTAAGACTAATGGTCTGAAATGACTGGACATGCATTATTAAAAAAAAAAAAGGCAATCACATTAATGCTCACTTGAGTGAGTGTATTCTAAACAAGTACACCACAAATTCAGGTCACGGGGAATAAAACCTCTCAGATAAAAGAGAAGACGGACAAAGGCTTAAAGGTCACAAAGCTGCGAGATGCAGGGATTAACTTGGACAAATACATCCGAGCAAATCCTGTCACCCCGTGTGCTCTCTGAAGTAAACGGGGTATCAGATGGATGTACATGAAGGTCAAAGGTTCCTGTCTTCCTTCGCCTTATGACAAGTCATATCTGTTAACTCAGTGGGCTCAAAAGTGGAACCTCAAAGAGCCTCAGAGTTCAGCCTGTGTCCAGCAAAGCTAAAGCATCAGGCAGAACATTTACAGTCAAACAGACTTCATCAATGAGAAAGAGAGACCTTCATTCAGCAGCTCCTGAATCAACATCCACTACAGAGCTGAAACAGGAGTACAATACTTTAACGACTGCTATTTATAGACCCGCAGGCTTTTAATGAATGATGCCCCAGAACTTCGATTCACCACAACAACACTCAGCAGCAGAGCCTGATTGATTCCACCTTAAGACAGAATGAAGCTGTCCGTCCTGTTGTTGTTGGTGGAGCAGCAGAGACAGCAGAGAAATTTCTCTCTTCTATATTTCTTAAAAACTCATCTAGAAGCCGAGAGCTGAACTCTCCAGCCAAAGTAGTCACACCTTAGAACAGGCTTTGAGTGTGTTAAGTTTAGCTTCTGTTTCTGTTTTCTAGCACTTTCTCAACAGAGGAGCTGAGCGGACTGGGATCCTATGTGGCTACACTTACTATTAACAAGAACCCGGTTCAAACACACTTCAAAAAACGGATCGATCTCTTTAATTGCACCGTAAATCAAGAGAATATTTAGAAGATGTCAGTTTAGGGGGGAGTGTAAAACTGAGGCACAAAAATTTCTGAAGGAGAGTGGAAACTGTCTCCAGTCTCTAAGCTCCAGACACACAGTGAGGAAGAGTATGTCTTCTGTTGACTCAGTGCCACGGGCAAACTGTTCCTGTAATAGTGCAATGTCCAGTCTGATGTCTGGCACATCTTTCTCAACAAGGGAGGCTTTCAGCCCAAAGTGTGTCTGGCTGGTGCTTACTCACCAGCAGAGAACTGGACCAACAGTTTGATGTGGTCAGAGTCAGACGGGGTGTGCGAGTGTAGTTTTTCCCCAACACTTTCTCCTCGAGAGCTGAGGGCACCTGAATGAAGACATCCTTCAAAGCTACTCTACTGACCTAATCCCAAGCCCCCGTTCCAGGAATGGGCAGAGTTACGTTTCTCTTCAACACAAAGTGTTTTACTTGATTTCATTAGATTTTTACTTTCTGAGCTAAGAAAAGTTAAACTAGTTTGTTAAAAATAATGTTTACAACTCTTATTTTATTAAGCTTCTTTTAACATATAGTAGTAAAAGCTGCATTCATCAAATCATGCTAAAAGACTAAAGCTACACTGCAAAAAACAAAATCGAAGCAACTTTTTATGTCTTATTAGACTCAAAATGAGCCACAGTCACCTGATGAATCCAGAAAAATGTCTCATTTCAAGATATTTAAAGACACAAAATGTGCATGAATTGCTTGAAAAAAATTCACAGTGAGGTAAGAAAGATTTGCTGATCTCAAGAAACTGAACTAGTTCCTTTTTTTCTCTTGTTGGCAGATTTTTTTTTCTTTTTGACTCTTTTCAAGCAATTCAGATGTTATTTTTTTCTTTTCATAACTTGTAATAAGACATTAATCTGGACTTGTCAGATGAATGTGGCTCATATTATTATTTTTAATTATCCTTTTTTTAAATACTAAAACTTAGACATAAACAAGTAAATAAGTTTTTGCTGAATAAAGATGTTTGTATCAAATATTAATAATATGACAAGAAATAATATTTTTCATCTTGCTTTAACAACTTATTTGACTTTTAATGGAACTGTAAAAATATAGAGATATAAGCTAACCAATGTGACAGACAAACTTTGCACTGATAAGCCAAAAAACATGTCGTCTTGACATCATGACAAGTATAATAGACTTGTGTTAATGTAAGACTTCTAAGAGTTAACATTTGAATGATAAACTTTTGTAATAACAGTCAGGATAAAAAAAATTACTTGGGAATCAAAATGTTCAATACTTACATAGTAAAAGCCGTCTTCATCAATTTCACCGAACACTGTGATGACATCACCAGCGCAGAAAGTCAGCTCAGCCTGTCAATGAAAAGGAGCTGTTAGACTGATTGTTTTTCTTATTCACTGTAATTAAAGAGAGCTGAATACTTTACAACACATCAATTTGAACTACTGGGGTTTAATGAGTTTGAAATGCTGTGCTTCCTTCTCCAAATCAATATGATGCATCATGAACACAAGTGTCAATTCAGTCTGTACGGGAGGACTGTTGCAACTGTAAATGCATCAAATGTTGGATCTTTGAAGACAGGATTGCAACACACACGGCACATTTGTCCAAAGGGACTCGCCGAACCACACAAAACCAGACATAGTGTTATGTACAGTATGTAGAAGACAGGTCGACACAAAAGACCAAACCGAGGAGGGGAGATGCTGGCTCAGGCAATGCATGAGGGGCCGAGTCATGACCATCAGGGACGCAGGGCCGAGGCCCATCATCCAGGCCCACCTCCTCGTTTGCAGTCCAACAAACGGGGGAGGAAACACACACAGAGCAGACAGTGGTGGACCCCTCTCACCCTCACTCACCTCCTCATTCAGTCTGTTGCCCTCATACTGTGTCGGTGGCAATGCCAATGGAAAGGTGGGAGTAAGTAAACGGGGGGAGGGCAAAAAAAAATCAGCACGGGAAAGTAATTCAATCCTCTAGCTTACACAGTGCTAACTGTAACCGCTCACTCAGCCTCACCTAAACATATGTCCCTGAATCAAAACTTAAGGAATCAGTTCACATCAACGTTAGAGAGCGATAGATAAACTCATATCTGGGCATTATTATGAAGCTAAGGAGAGAAAATATGAGCTGGAGTTTGACAAGAGTGCAGGAAGCCGGAGAAACAGCTTGTCTGTCTGTGAGGGAGCTAAGAAAAAATGCCTACCATCACCACTAATGTTAACTATTTACCACATTATATCTCATTCAACCTGTACAAAAACTGAAGTTCTGAAGGGCCTCAGTAAGTATCTCATCCCCGAGATACATCTCCTTTAAAACCTGAATCATGCCTCAAATACACTGGCCGCATCTGCGCTGCAGCTCCGCTCCGCTGCATGTTGACTGCGTTTGTCAACTGAATCGCTAATTTCACTAACGGCACGCACTGTACGGGGGTGAATTTTTTTCTAACTCGACTGTTCTGACAATATTAAGATCGCCAGTTCGTCCAATCAGAGGCACAGCTCAGCTCACGTGACTAACGGGCGCCCTATCGCTGTTACTGTGGAGACTCACAGCCCGCCTCATTTCAATATGGCCGTGTTGCCTCAAAAATCAGTTTCAGAAACAGACGGGTGATATCGCAAAGACTATGTCCATTAATCATACAGTCTATGGTCTTCGCTCATTGTGACGTTTTCTTGCAATGGTAAAGCTAAAAACAATCTAGTTTTGACACGGTTTTTGCACTACTTCCTGTCCCGCTCCATCTTCTCTGTTCTGAATTGACGCAGCACAGCTCTGGCATCCAGAAAAATAGGATGGCTGTGGATTAGCTGCAAACTGTCAGACCAGCTACGCAGCTGGACCACAACGGAACGGATCCAGTGTAAGTTGAGGCATTGGCTTTCATGGAAACCTATCTAATCCGGTGCCGTGACGGAGCGGAGCTGCTATGCCAATACAGCTGGTGTATTTCAGCTGTCACAGGCCTGTATGATATGAGGAAATGTGAACAGTGCAGTAATGATAATACTACAATGATCTTTTGTATAATGAATGAACATAAGAGTGCAAAAATCGAACATAAAGCTGCATATTATACAATTTATATGATTGTCAAAAGTTGTGTGTCCTGACTCCAAAACTGCTCCAAATAGCAGAGGCTATTTGCTTGGGTCTCGATCGATCGGGATTTCCTCGCTCCCATGTCTCCTTTTCTGTCAGGCTTTGTGCCAGTTAAACCGAGTCACCACTTATTTCAACCAGGGGTGGCCGAGGAACGGCGACGAGGGCTTCATCTGATTGGATTAAATGTGTGAATGGATTGCACGTGTATCCAGGGCTCTATCTGACAGGTCCTGTGTTGTTAAATGGTTGGTATTAGAGTGCACTGACAGTGTTTTGTTGGGTGTTTACTGAGCGTGTTGATGATGTGATGACAATGAAAATGCCGCGTGTTATTCAGCCTTCCTCTAAACTGATGTCTTAACAGATGAGTTTTTGTACAAATTAAACACACAAGATATATTGGGTTAAATAGGAAGCTTTAGAGGATCTGATGGGCTTATTTCTTCTCTTTCAGTGAGATAAATAAATCTTCTCTGATACTCAGCAGCAGAACAAATAATGCTTAACTGTTCCTTTTGATCATTTGTTTACTAAATTTAACTTTGCACCTTCAAACATGTCACACTTTGACAGCCTTTGTGTTATCTGTTTACATGATGATGGCGACAGAAACCATACAGACAAAGTCAAAAGCTGGACCCAGAAGAGGACGGTACCTCTACATCAACGTTAGGAGAGCTCTCTCGAGGGTCGTAGTCATACAGGGCAACCATACTCCGTGTTGACATCGGATACTGACGACCGCTCCGCCTGTTCCTCTCTGTGAAGAGCCACAGTTTAAAAGGAAAACGGATCAGTGGGAAGTATTTGTTTTATATAACGTGTGACAAGAGGTTAGTGAGAGCAAAAGAGTTGATATTCAAAGATCTGTGAGGATGATGAGCAGTTAAAAAAACAGTAAAGATATAGTAGAGGGCAGAAAAGCACGTCACTTGACACAGACCTCTCTTTGACTTTCTGGACCTGCGATTTATCGAGCGGCCATCTTTGAAACGGTCACAGTTCACTTTGACAGGAAAGCAGAGGAAAGGAGAACAGTCAGTATTACGGTTCAGTAGAGCGGTAAGTTAACCAAAAAGACAGGGGTGACAAAATAGGGGAGCGAGAAAAGAAAACAGATAAATTAGGAGTAAAAAAAGAAGTCTCACCTAACTTCTCCACAGGAGTGTTGAGGGGCAGGAAACCCTGTTTGAGGAGCTGGTCCATCATGTCGTCATCCTCCGTCTGGATTTCAGAGACCATGTTACAAGGGATCAGACCCACACGATCTCGGATCTCTGCCCTGTAGAAGCCGTCTGTGTCTTTGTTACCAAACACCTGAAGATAGAGAGCAGGAAAAAAAAAAACATCAGTGGTTACTGTTATTTACGTAGTATCGGAAACGGTTTTAACTACCGAAGAGGATTAGGGCTACTGGAAAAAAAAATACCGTCCAACATTATCATTATTTTCATTATTATTATTATGAGAAAAAAGTCGGAATTCTGAGTTCTGATTTTAATCTCAGAATTCTGACTTTTTTCTGAATAGTAATAATAAAAAAAATATTGGACTTTTGTTTTGCTTTGTTTAAATTTCAGAGGCCCTAATCTTCTTGTGTATATAACAGAGAGCTGTAAACACTCAGTACATTTACATGCACGCGGCATTCTGACTAAGGTCGTAGCTCAATTGTGGAGTCATGGCGGAGGATCTAGTCTAGAGAATTGGACTTCTGGCCTGAGAGCATCTCACTCAGACTTTGATAGACGGCACAGTGTCCTTTATTTGATAAACAAAGCTGCATGCATATTGATTCATTCATTTAAACCTTTATTTATTCTCCAAAAAGACACTGAGCTTTCCCTCATTTTCAATGTCGTCGCGATCACAGACATATTTTATGAACAACAATAATAAGAAATAACACACAAAATCAATCACAAAAGCAAAAGAATCCATTGAAACAGTCACAATAAGAGGAGCAGTGGTCAGTAATAAAGGTCTTAAACTCTGTCAGAGAGAGAAAGGCTTAGGTGGTAGCTTGCCAGTAAGACCTTTGAAATATACGAGGGCTGATTGATATGTTGTGAACCTTGTATTGAAGAAGTTAAGCAGGGATGTGCTTTTTCAGCTCTACTATTCCCTGACTATTTAAGGCTGTGTACCTGAAGACTGGTGTCATTTGGTCAGTTTATGTCAAAGAGGTAGCTCTCTAAAGTAAACGAGGCAAGTGACCTTTGCAAAATGGACAAAATCACTGAAAGAGCAGTGATTCAATATTTACATAAGAAAGGTCTAACACCTAAGGATATCCATACTGATATGGCAGCAAAACAAGGGAATGATGCCCCTCCATATGCTACAGTAAAAAGGTGGGTGGTGGAATTTAAGCGTGGCAGGCAGAGCCTTGGGGATGACGCTGTCCTGGAAGGCCTGTCACTGTTGCAACCCCAGAAATGGTCAATAAAGTCCATGATATTGTTACGGCTGAAGGGACAAACAATCAGCAGCACAAATTATGCATCACTTCTTAGGCAGTTAAGAGAAAATATTAAACTCAAGCGCTGCGGAAAACTCAGTAAAGGTGTTGTTCCACCAGGACAATGCCCCTGTTCACAAGTCTGTCATTGCCATGGCTGCCATTAATGATTGTGGCTTTGAATTGATTGAGCATCTGCCTTATTCACCTGATCTCACTCCATCAGACTTTCATCTATTTCCAACATTAAAAAAACAGGCCATTTCCAGTACCCACTTTGGGTCAGATGATGGCATCATACATGCAGTGGAGGACTTTCTGAACGGTCAAGAAAAGGACTTCTTTAAAAGTGGCATTGAGGCCCTTAAACATCGCTGGCAAACGTGAATAAGATACTGAAAGGGAATTATATTGAAAAATAATGCAATATGTCCGCCAAAAGTCAAACCCTTAAATATGAGGCTCACAACTTATCGATCAGCCCTTGTATACAAAAAACAATGTTTGTTCCTTCTATGATCAAGAGATGTGTCGAACTAGTTTTGGTTCACCCAAAGACAAAGCAATATTCTGACCACGATGGCTGAGATGGATGCAGCTATAGCTCTTTCTGTTTTTATTTATGTACGTGCCATGCTATTTGTTTGTTGTGTTGGAGCCATAGACAGTATGAGTACAGTGACCATATTTATCATGGTCATCTACTTCCTGTGTCAGTCGGGCTATGCTCAGTCTGATCTCAGTCTGACTGAACTCATGGTCTGCTTTCTTAAGATGCATGTAAATTATCACCTTGATGATCTGGCCCTCCTTAAACGGAAGCTCCTCATCTGCAGCATCGGGGTTGGGAGACATGGACATGGGGTCGTAGTCAAACAGAGCCACGAACACTCGGATCATCTCATCCGGCTCCGACTCATCGTAGTAATCCAGAGAACGCCGTCCTCGGCCGTGTCTGCGCCCGCCATAACCGTCTGAAACATAGAGGAGGCCTCTGCTGCTACTACCAGCCTTATACAGCCACGCTGGCTGTAGAGGCAATGAGAGCAGAAGATGTCTCTCTGTTAGAGCTGACAGGGGAGAGGGCGATGAGATGGATGTGTGAAAAAAGAGCCAAAGATCGAAATGCTGTAATCCGTCTTTAATTTTTTAATCTCTTTGAAAACGAGACTCCTGTTGAGGTTAAGAATTCAGAGGAAAAGATGCTTTTAAAATAGTGACTCTCTACAACGGTGGCACAGCAGGGTTCTTTGTTCACACATCTCTGTTTGCTGGCGTGACAGTCACTGAACATCGTAACAAAGTACAGCACAGCACAGACAGGAAACAGGTCAAGCAGTTTGTTGAGGGTGCAAGGGAAACTGAATGACTGTGCACACCAGGACACAAATAACACTGCACTACTGTTCATTGCTGTTTCACTGCCTTATCTCACAGAGGCTGATCAACAAGCATGCTTCCCTGGGATTAGACACAATGAGAAGAGCATTCCTACATCAAATGCAGGTGTGCTGTCATGCTTACGCGGCCACATCTGAAAATAATGTGCAGCGAAAAAGAAGGGCAAAGGAGGCGCGCTCCCAGGGTACATAACACATCAATGCCCCAGCAGGTCCTGGCAACGCAGATATCAGGGACAGTGAGGGGGAAGGGATGAACCTGATATCAGTTCCCCATGCTTCTCATGGATCACCATGTTAAATGTTTCAATGGCAAGTTGTAAGTCTGGATAATGGCTCAGAGTTAATGCAACCAGTACTAACCTAGTGCTTTTTTCAGATATACAAAATGTGCTCCACTGGTGTTAAATGTGTTAGATTTTGATGGCAGCAGAGTTAATGAAAGTGCAACCAAGTGATTCCAACAAGGCAAGAATGCAACAGCTCATCCACTAATGTGTCTTTCCTTCTCACTGTACTGTAAATGGGTCATGCAAAATTAACATACAAACGGGCTGCTGGCTCATCGAGGCGGGAGTCGAAGGAAAGGAGGAGATGGGGGAGATTAAAGGGAAATGAGGGTGGGGTCAAGGTGATGGGTGGGGTGGGAGAGTCTGGTTATGGAGGGTGAATAGGGAGAGTGAGTGAGAGTTGGGTTTTGGGGGATTGGGGGGGGGGGGGGGGGGTGTAGGAGTACATACAGGGAAGGGGTTTTCATTCTCCAGCAACGGGAAAAGTGGCCAGTCTTGTCTTCCCCCGTCAGCTTTATTCAGCTAAGCTAAGCTAAGCTAAACAAAGAAGCTAACTGTCCAGCACAGACCATCATGATGTTACTGCATTTTTGGTCTTTTTTTTCTGACCTTTCAAGTTGAATTGTCACCTGGGAGAGAAGCTGCACCACATACCATATTGATCCTCTGAGGACAAAGATCGCCATATCCTGCGCCGAGCTACACTGCCATAGTTAACATCCTCCTTGACGGGTGAGAGGTTCCCCTCACTCCCCTCACTGTTACTGTCCATGGTGATCTCTACAGAAGACACCAATCACAACGTTACGGTCAGAGATCCCCGCACACACACTCTGGTCTACCCCATGGCCCATTCACTCATGCTGATACAGTAGGATGATGAGGTTGCCCTGAGGTGGGAGGGTGTACAAGGCAACAGGTTTCACTCTGGAGTCACTGGGTGTAAAACAGCAATGCTTGCACTGTTGCGGGAGGTTAAATTGGGTGTTCATGTTAACATGTTAAGCCACAGTAAACAAAGGCATAGGGATGGTATCTGGGAGAACTTTCCTGCAAATCTGCGTGTGAACATCTGGCGATTCCAGCTGGTGAGGATGAAGAGCTAAAGGGTGTGCAAACACCCCACAAAAAAAGAGTCTACGTGGTTGTTTAAGCTCTATGGGAGAGATGTACAGCTCAGCTCACATGGGTAAGGGAAACACATGGTATAAATAGCACAAACATCAGTGGCCCTGCAGGTGGGGATGAGGCGTCTCCTCATGTGGTGACCTCACTAACCAATGGATGGGATGGGCCGCTGCTGAGGGGGGGTGCCAATGTGAACCAGCCTCCTCCCTGAGTGATCCAGACGATCAGTGTTTCCATGTGACGATGAGTTCCCAATGATCTTTAGATTGAAAAACAACAGAGAAGAGGTTAGAAACACACAGCACATAGACTTTGATAACTATTCCACATTCCTGCTAAAACAACTTAAAAAAAAACATAAGAAAAAAACACAGTGGCTTCCATTTGACCTTAGGAAGGCAAAATAATAGAAAATACACAAAACAATAAAATAAACCCAAATAAACATCAAATAAAATCAACCTCAACACAACAACATGGACTGGGGGGTAAGGAAGGGTCAGATGTTTAGCTAAAGACCATTTGTTAGGTTTGTTTTGTTCTGTGCATGTCAGCTCCTGCATGAGAACAAACAGCAAAGGAAATTCAAAGAAGAAAAAAAGTGGATGAAGGGCAAAATAAGTGAGGCTGTCTTTGACTGAGAATGGATAAATATGTCGTTAGATGAGCTTAACTATCACAGCCTCAGTCCGCAGCTTTATTAACAACCAACACATCTGATGAACTGAAAATAAAGAGAGAAAAAAAAGAGTCTGTTTTAATCTGAAATGAGCAAAAGAAAGAAAGAAAGAAAGAAAGAAAGAAAGAAAGAAAGAAAGAAAGAAAGAAAAAGCATACATGAAGTGTAAGGCTTATTTTAGATGTGGGTGCTGATTTTGAATGTGAAGCAATGAAAGACAGGAAGTGCTGAAATAAAGCCTCAAGCAAGAGATGCAGCGTCACTGCTTCAGCTCTAGAGGGCGATACATGAAGAAGAACAGATGAGGCTGGCAGCTGGCAGAGGGGGAAGGGGAAGAAGATACGGGTGCAGCATGTCCCCCCTGGGAACTGCACAGACACTTTCCTTTAAATGAAACTTTATCCCCTCAAAGACATGAGAAGTCAAAACGTAGTTAAATGGCCTTTAGGTAATAGAAATATATAGTTTAAAATTCACTTGACATTCTGGATACAAACAACGTCATTCACTCAAATAAAACACCAACTGAGACCGACCATGAATGTGCGATAGTAAAATGCCAAATAAAGAAGGGGGTGGGGGGGGGGTCATTAAAAGAAAAACAGACAACATTAAGAATGGCTGCAGCTTGCTGATGAAAAGTACAGCAGAAAGTCTGAATCACACACCAGCGGCTGGTCCCGGTTGAGCCTGGACACAGAGTGGGCCCTAGCCTCCCTGTGGGGGCTGTAATAGACCCTGTCCAGCTCGTTCAGCCTGCCCTCGCTCAGGGTTCCTTCCCTGGGGTAGTTACGCTCCCGGGTCCCCCGTCCAGGCCCGAAGTGCTCCCTGTTTCTAAAGTCACCCGTGTGTACTGTTTTGACTAAAGTCCCTGGGTACTCCTCTTCCACGCTGCTCTGCCGGGTTAGAGTTCTTTTGCGGCCCATAGCCAGAGCACGCCTTTCTACTGGGCCTTCGCAGTGGATAAAGTGCACTGGCCCCCGCACGGGGCTCCCATGAGCATAATAACCTCGATGACTTCGACCCAGAGAGCCTTCTTCCTCACTACCACAGTCCAATCCGCTGTCAGGACTCTTGGTGCTCTGGCGGTTGAGTCTCCCCAGGCTGCGGTCATCTGGGCTGTAGTAGTAGCGGCTTTCAGTGAAGCGAGGGGAGGAGCGCTGGCGCTGCAGGTAGCGGGAGTTCTTCTTAGGGGTGTTATGGTTGTTTTGGGGGTACATCCTCCTCTGGGTGTGCGGCGTCCCCGGCCGCCCGCCGTCTTCAAAGCAAAGGCGCTGGCCCATGCCGTCCACACACTCTGACTCTTCCTCAGCCACCTCTGGGATGCTGTGGAGCCGCTTGCTGCGGAGCGACTTGTGTTTCACCACTTCTCTCTGGAGGTCCCAGCAGTCTCTTTCCTCAGCTAAGTCCTGACGCTTGTAATAAGCCTTCAGTCATGATTAGGTCCCAAAATTTCACAGTTCAGTTTAAGTCAGTATTATTCACAAGGTTCAGTTTAGATTTTGAGAAGGGGGTTGAAACGTTTTTTTCGAAGGTTTTAGAACAGGCAGGAAACAACACAGTATGTGAATAGAACAAATGGGGGAAAAAAGACAAAATAAAGACAGAATTAGTTATTTGTGGCAATGTAGTAAAACATGCAGTCTCATTCCGTGAGGAGGAAATGGCATGCTCTGAACAGGAATCTGTGTAGGCTCAAATATGGAGAAAATAACTGATAAACAGGTGGACACAGGAGTTAAATGCGGAAAAAAAACAATAACACAGGGAAGAAATAAGAAATAACCAAACAGAAAAGTGAGTGACAGGCTTTGTTAGTGGCCCAGGTGAGGGATTAAACGATGGTGAGGGTGAAATGAATAAATTAATCTTCAAAACGCTAAAAATGATGATGAATCTGAATGAGTGGAGGAATCTGCTGCTTGGCGCAAACTATATTAAGGCATTTGTTCGGCAACATTTAAATGAAGAAATACATCAACAGCTCTCTTCTATGAGCTCACAAACACAACAGCAGAGTAAAATACGACAATTCATTTTTAACTTTTAACTTAAAAATATTACATACTTAAAATATAGTCATGTTTTTACAGAAATATAAGGGGCATGGATATTATGCAACACTGATTTACAAACAGATGATGAAGAGAAAACTGGATGCGGTATTGGTGTATTTGAAATTGTAAATACACCAATGGATAGCCCTTACCAACAGCACATGACCGTACAGATGACTGGACAAAAGCAGCAATACTTAAACCCATTTGAAGTGATAATTTCAGGTATCAGAATCTGCTGTAACACAGAGAACCAATCATCCACTACAAGGCGCTTTACACTAGTGACAGCAGATTGGCTTTACATCTACACAACCCCAACGACAGACCAAATGAAAACAGGCTCATGTACTAACAATGTTAACATCTACATCCACAATAGAAAAATCAAAACTTTAGGACATGACAGACACAAACAAAAGTGAATATTTCCATTTAAGTACTCACTTAAATGAGATTCCCACTTCATATGCCATGACCCTTTGATACAGTACAGTACATTAAAATTCACATCATAGTGTCTCATATAAACATTTCTAGGACTTCTTCGTCACAGTGTTAAAATAATCATAATGCACCCAAACCTTCAAAAACATTACGCTTTTCATCAACAGCCTCCCCCTCTTGCATGCTTTACACTTATATACACACAGCCATTCCCATGAGCTCAGCCTTAAATGAGTAAAGCGGTGCTGGAGGGGTGGGGTGGAGGAGCAGACTGGGGCAGAGAGGCTGATTCAGCTGACACGAGGCAGGAAGCGCTCAGCCAGGCAAAGCCACAGCGGGCCTGGATGTGGAGCCTGTGAGAGAGAGAGAGCAGCACCCTCCCTCCTTCCCTTCCTCCCTCCCTCCCTCAAATGAACATCTTCCCTCCATGATCCCAACAGAGTGAATGTGTGCTGCGTGTACCTTTAGAGTGTTGTGAGAGTTGATGCTGCGCCTGCGACCCTCCTCCAGCTGCATCTCAGAGTAAAGATCTTCCTCGTCCTCTTCCATTATGTCAGAAAGGTCGGAGCCTCGACTGCTCTCTGTGTGGTACTCCTCACTGTGACTGTAGTGATGATAATGATGCTGAGGGAAGACAAGACAGGGAAAATAGAGAAACTTAAAATCTCATCAAGCCAAGAAAGAGAGTCTGGATCTGGGTTTTATGGCAAATGTGTTTACATTTTTACTTTGTTCTGAAAACATGGATACATAAGACACAGGGGCGTGACTACTGTTCAGCAATGTGGAGTTTCTGTGCAGCTGTGTAGCACTGCAAAAACTGAAATCTAAGCAAGTTTTTTTTATGTCTTTTTCATTCATTCATCTTCTTTACTGCTTATCCTGTTCAGGGTAGGGGGTGACTAGGGCCTATCCAAGCTGTTTTAGGACGAGAGGCGGGGCACACCCTGGAGTAGTAACCAATCACAGAGCTGACTCCTTACAACAGATAACCTTTCACCTACATGCTCACAATTTAGAATCATCAATTAACCTAGTGAGTAGACACTTCAGAAAAAATGTCTTATTTCAAGATATTACAAGGCAAAAACAAACAAAAAAAAAACTTTTTACAAGCAATTCTAGCATCCTTTTTTAAGAAATCATTCACTAAAAATGAAACATAAGCACTTGCTTTGAGTTCAGTTTTTAAACTGAGCTCTTTTTGTTTTTGCAATCATGCTAGCTATCAATATGCTAGTGGGGCTCAACCTATGGTGGTGTTATAAGCACTGAGGTTCAGCCCATTCCCTTTGAACAATTTGGCTCGCCCCCTCTGCTGATCATTTGTTGTCTTAAACTGAGAATCTTCTCCCATCAAATCAGCTCTCTTAGATTAATTTGATCATGCACCACTGTTTTCTTTGACAACAAGATTATCACCCAATGAACAAGAAATGCTGTTTCAAAGTAACACTGCGGGGCAAGTTTACCTCAATGTGCAGCAAAGTGGCCGCTTTCCTCTCTGGGCATCATTTCTGGGTAAAATATCATAACATCATAAAATACCTCTCTCAGAATTGTATACTTGTGTTTTTGTAGCAGCTAACCTTTCAAATAAAAAACAGTATGGGGATGCCTTTATTCTAGATTTAAGAACTAATAAACAGTCTAAAAGAGGATCTCTTCACTCAAATTAAAAAAAAACAGAAGGTAAGTTTGCTTCTCACTGTGCAAGATGGCGTAAAGTGTGTGTATAGAGATAAGAGTCAGTTTCATTTTTTTTTCATTGAAGAACTTTTGCTTTTGTAGCAAGAGTCAGTGATAAAAGAAGGAAGGTGTCTACATGATTTCTGTATTGCAGCACAATCTCATTAGCACCATTCATGATGGACACCTCCATTAATGTGCAGCTGCAACCTCTAACTGGCTGGTATTTAATCGAGTCCAAAAGTAACAGAGTTCAGCCTCTGGTTGGATCCCAAGAAAAACCAAAGCCAGAATGAGACAATGACAAAATGAATTAACCACTGTGTACCTAAATTATGCAAAATGTTTGTTTTTGTTTTACTAACAAAATCTATGCTCAGATTGTCAAACACTGCTTCTAACTGTTCAGGCACACAGTTCTTGAAACCAAACCAACATAATCAAGCCAAACATGAACCTAAACGCTGGATTGATGCAACAGTAGACCTTGGGTACATGTTC
The DNA here is from genome assembly GCA_030710495.1 of Labroides dimidiatus. Taxonomy (NCBI): domain Eukaryota; kingdom Metazoa; phylum Chordata; class Actinopteri; order Labriformes; family Labridae; genus Labroides; species Labroides dimidiatus. The sequence continues at coordinate 25,254,613 of CM061153.1, forward strand.
GCCCTAGAAACAAGACGGGGGACATTCACTGATTAGATGAGCAGGACTCGTGTTTTTGTTTAATTACCTGTCGACCTAGCTCTGAGCCTCGCAGGAATTCATCTACAGAGGCTCCTCTCCTCCTTGCATGAGGAGAATCATAGCCGTCCTCCTCTTCATCAGAGTTAAGTGGATGTAGGACGTTCCCTCGATCACTGAATATGTTTCGTTTCTCAACCTGAAAACAGATTTGAAACAGATTTTTTTCATAAATCTGATGAAAAGTATCACGGGACACTAATATTTAAATTCCAGTGGCACTACCCTGCTTCTGACATAGACCCACTTCCCAGTCTTTTGATATACAATGTGTGTAACATGGGAAATATGAAACGTTTGCTATCGTGACTGACATTTGCAGCATTAATTGTTTTTGTGGCGCTCTAGTTTCCACCAAAGATTAATGAAAGTGTAAGTCCTATTTTCCTGCATCGTCTTTTTTTTTTCTTCCAATTTTCAAATATTGTCCAGTTATATCTTGAACCAACACTTATGATGAAAAGTTAAAGAGCAACTTGGCTCTCAGAAATAAGTGAATTTACCTAATCATCCATACAAGTTTTTAAAAATTACATTATTATTATTATTATTATTATTATTATTATTATTATTATTATTATTATTATTATTATTATTATTATTATTATTCCATTCAAACTTTATTCCCACTCACCCGGTTGCCCTCTGCAAACACTCTCTGAGCAGCTTCCCTGGCCATGGCCTTGGCGATGGTGTTGGGGATGGGGACTCCCTGAGGCTGCGGCAGGATCCTCTGAGGGGAGGGCGACCGTCGTGGTGGAAAATGTGGCAGCTCCAGGTTTGGTCCACGCATCGGGGGCAGCGGAGACGGGGATCGCTCCCAGTGCGGGACCGTCCGTGGGCCCGCCTCGTGCTCTTTGGTTTCTGGCTCTCTGGCACTTACTAATGGTTTGGACTTGGGCATGGGGTGGCGCTGAAAATGGGGCTGCGGCTGAGGGGGGGGCTGGCGGCTGGGCTGCGAGTGTGGTAGCGTGTGGGGTTGTGCCCGAGGCAAAGGCTGAACCTGTGGCTGAGGGTGATTGGGTGGGTACGTCGACGGGTATGGGGGGTGGGTTTGTGAGTGCACAGGTTGGGATTGCGGGTGGTGAATAGGGTGACTAGTGGTCCTGCGGGATAGGTGAGGAGAGCCCAAGAGATTGTGCGGGATGATGGCCATGGGTGAGTCCTGGGACTCTCCTTGTGTTGACAACGTCCTTACAATAACTTCCCGGGCCTCCAGACACTGAATCCTGTTTAACTCCACACTCACATAGTCTGCTGTTGGGTATAAGACTTCTGCTACCTGCATTCACAAAGAACCAAAGAAACTTCTGTTAAAAACACTGATGTGTGTGTTTTGGAATTAAAACCTTGACATTGGACCCATCTGCAGCAAGAGCACCGGATTTATTTACAGTCCTGTCATGTCATATAAATGATTGCAAAAGTCGCCGAGGTGAAAGGAGACGTCAAAGTGACATTATATGACAGAGCCTGTAACATCTCTATTTTGATGTTTTTTGAGGTTTCTTCTCAAATATGATTCGTCCCTGGAGGCATCAGCAGTTTAAAATTTCTCCAGGAGATGGCAATAAAGAACTGCTCGTATGAGCTCCTGCTGAGGAAGGCACAGACTCCTTATCTAAAGCACTGTGCAGTGAGACTATACATGGATACATGAGCGGCTCAATCATTTGGTACCTTCTGTCCCTTCGTCCACACGGCGTAACCAATCACACAGGCTCCATTGGAGGTTCCTGAGGGCGTCAGAGGCGGCGGCTTCCATCTGACCTGCAGGACGCCGGGTGTTTGGCCACACTGGACCTGCACCTCCTGGGGAGGGAGAGGAGGACCTGGGGAACACAGACACACTAGATAAGAGAAGAAACAAAAGAAAAGCTGAACAGCAGCCTGACTACTTTTTAATACTTCTTTAAAAAAATTGCTGACATTGTTTTTAATAGAATCTGGCATTTAATAACCATCATGGAGAGACGAAACAAAAGTAATCTCATTCTAAAAGGAGTGTAATAAAAATCTCATATTTAAAGAACAGTTTACACTCAAAACATGTGATGTAACAGAGGAATGTATAGGAAAAATGCATACAGAATTTAGATTTATTCTAAAAAATGTGAATTCAAAGGAAATTTACATCTTTCCAAGACATTTAAATTTAGAATGAGTTATATTTATATGATGTCATGTTTCTAGCATGATGTTTTTATATTTATCACAGAGCAGGTTCATACTGTGAATCAGAACATTTATTCATATGTGTATCAAGCTAAGGCGTTTCATAGAGTTTGCCAACATTCAGCCATCAGTGTGCATCGCACAGCAGTATCCTGCTGCCAGATTCTCACTGACATATTTTCTTTTGCAGCATTAAAAAAAAAAAACAGTTTGCTATTTCCACAATCTGTAAGTGCTGCCTGCATACTAAACAACACAGACCATCTGTGCAGTGTTGCCCCCCTACTCCAACATCGCCCTCACCCCCATTCCCACCCCCACCCCGCAGTCACACAGTGAAAGCAGACCCTCTCTTAGCTGCAACATGCAGCTGTTTGTGTGTCCAAGAATCCACATCGGTGCAATCTTAATCACATTTCTGTCAGCAGACAAAACACACAGTCTTAGAACGGCAGCGTTGCTTGTTATGACATTTCATTTCCTCTTGTCATTTCTAAACTACGCCTGTCATAAACAGGCTCTGCTGAGGACTGGAATTAGTGTTTAAACTGGAGCCACTTTCATTAATACCGGACCAGAACAGCAGACACTGATTTCCAGGCAGGAGATCAGAGGCTGCCTGGTGTGACTTAAATTGGTAAAAAAAATGTTGTGTGGCCACAAACTAATGAAGTCGCTTGTTTGAGGAACACATGCTGCGTGTGAAAGTCTAACACAGTGCCTCCGGACTGTTTTCTCTATTGACAACAGTTGTCGACCACAATGCCGAGACTATTTCAGACACCTAATTAACATGTTCAATAGATGGATCATTTAATTAACTCGCGGCTTGTTAGGAGGTTGGATGAGTGCAGAAAACTTGCATTATTGTAAACATATATACTGAATCAACTTTATGTCACGTGATATTGTGAAATTTGCTTAAAATGTGGGGAATTTAAAGAAAAATATGGATATTGTACGGCACATTAGGTGAGTGAACAGATGAAGACTATGCCGACAGCCTCTAACCCAGGGGTCCCCAAACTTTTTCCTGTGAGGGCCACATAACTTTTTCCTTCTCTGATGGGGGGCCGAGGTCAGTTTGTAACAGAATAAGTGTGACCATCGCATGGGTGCCTAAACGTAAACATTTATTGTTTTCCAGAAAGCCACAAATAACCAAAAATTAATAACCCTTTCCGGAATCTTCACAGAAAAAAAAGTCAGGAAATAAGAGATAACACTATTAATGAAATAAATAACACTATTTATGAAATAGAATGCGTGTATAAGTCTCGATTACATGGCGAGACTGAAAAAAAAAATCATAATGCATCTCTGGTATTGTTCAGGGGGCCAGGCCAAATGTGAAGGCGGGCCACATCCAGCCCGCGGGCCGTAGTTTGGGGACCATTGCTCTAACCCATATTTCCCGCAGCTGCCCATCAGCCTGCCTGCGTGTGAACTGTTTTCACACGGGGCAGGGTTTAAGTCTCCCCTACACAGACAGCCATGGCAAAGAGGCCATCAGCGACATCAAAGTCATCAATAATAAAAAGAAAAGTGATCCTAACCTTTAAGTTTAGGGTAGAGGAATATTCAGACAGCTTTTAAGAATCAGGAGATTAACTTTTAGACAGATTTGCCAGCATGTGACTGGCTGGACACCCCCCAAAAAAACCATGTTGGATGCACACCATCAACCAAAAGAGAACAACAGAGACACATGTCGTGCTTAGCAAGAGCTCATCAATTCAGCAAACTCTGCCTCATGCAATAACAACAGCAGTCACAATGTGAGCTTAAGGCTTTAAGTTGAAAAGTCACGTCTTTTTCTGGAGGCGTGTTCTAAACAAGGAGATGTGTTGCCAAGACATGAGAACAGCATCTGTCAGGCAGGCTAACTGTGTGTTTGAGCAGAAAATGAGACAATCCTGAGTTCTGTGGCAAAATTTACAAAACAACAGATAAGAGACCCTAGCAACCTGAACATCAGCACTGGTTAGTTCAGGGGTCTGCAACCTGTGGCTCTGGAGCCTCAAGCGCCTCTTTGACTGCTGTGCAGTGGCTCCCTGTAGCTTTAAAAAATATAACTGAAATAAAGAATTTCAATTCTTTTTTTCAGAGGGTATTGATGATTAGTGACATTTACACTCAGTAAAATTATGATTTAACATTTTGTTGAACTAAATGTGCATCACATCCTGCAATAAAGCCTGCCACCTCTCTACTTCACCTCCTACAACATCAACAGCCCACTAACTTTCCTTACACCTGCTGTTCCTAACCTCCCCAGGAGTTTTACACCCCTGGTTAGATAACTAAATCAACAAAAAGACAAATCTGGAAGAAAAGTCAGATTCTAGTTCTGTTTGGATGGATTCATTCAACTGCCAATGTGCTGGTTTATTACACATGCTTGAAATGTGGGCAAGAAATTAGCAAACAACAATAAATGATGAGTTGAGCGACATTATCAATATAAGTTATCAAATTCAAGTATTCTTTTAGTAGTTCTACAATTTCATAAATTCAAAAATCTCTTTTTTTGGATAATTATTCAATGTATTTTAACAATGTGTAGAATTTCATGAACTGTCTTTTTTTTATTGTGAAGGTAACAGATTTTGTGGCTCTGGACTGACTTTCACCCAGGTGAGATGAGGCGAAACAGCTCCTTTGACAGTAAAGGTTGCAGACCCCTGGGTTAGTCAGTAAGTTAGGAAACAGTTCACAGTGCTAATGTGGGTTGTGCTTCATAATACCTATGAAATGCAACTATTTTGATTTTTCCCCTATTTGGGCATAATAAATAGATCCATATTCAGTAAGTTAAGGGTGTTTCCTGTTGAGATATTAAAATTTAAGTCACCTGCCACATAATTAGCAAATCTTCAGGTGACAAACTGTTTCATCATAAAACACAGAATCCGTAGAAACTGAAATGAAAAAAAAAACATCAAAAAAGATCCCCTGGGGCCTTATGTTAGCTCATCAGCTCCCAAAAATATTAATTCAAACATCAGCTGTACTCCCATTAGTGTGCCCTCTCCTTACCCCCTTCTCTTTGATCAGTAACTTGACCTTAAAACTGGTCTGCTATGTCTGTTTTTATTATCTGAACAGATCTGGTTCTAGCACTCAAACACTGGAAGTTTTGATCTGCTGTCATGTTAAGTTAGGTGTATTTAATAAAGCCATAAAATGAACTGCCTGAAGCATGCTCCATTTGCACACACAAGTAAAGTTAATTAAACAGAGACTTTATATCTATATCCCAAAAAATCAGTGTCATAAATGTAGCTGGCTGTGGAACAACATCACTCCTCTTAAGCTCTCGCTTAAAAATTCCTGCAGCACGACAGTCAGGCTGTGAGACCCAAGTTAGCGCTGGCAAAAGCCTTGGCATCAACAAGCCTCAAGGGAGAAGAAATCCCAGAGATCTACGCTTGCTATTTACGCTAATTTGGCTTCAAGAGACTTGTTTCCAGGGTTATGTAGCTTTATTCAGGCAGGGCTTCTTTAACGATATCTCATTGCACACACCCCCCCCCCACCCCCTTTTGTTTGTCCGTCATGGATGCTGCTTACTGCAGGAGTACACATGCAGATCCTTGAGGGCGCTCTAGAAGTGGCTGGGGAAAAATGGAAATGCCTGAGATGTTTGTCAGGTTTAAAAAGGTAAAGAGTCTTAAGCCTGTGGCTCTGTAAATAAGAGATTGTCGTGCTGGATGGAAATTATCAGATGGCTTTTATTGTGAAACATCTGATGACGTTTAAATGAAACAGAAGCTCAGACCAAAAGGAAAGCAATCAGATTCGGGGAAACACAAGAAAATAATTGCTGTTTTATCACAAGTGCATCTCTTTGAACCAAAGTCTATGTTGCTGCTTTAAGCGATAGCCCGACAACTGATTTCAAAGGACAAGCTTTAATAAACTTTACACTACTGGTTTAACACCAAACACAAACAAAGCTCCAGAGAGGTTGATCAACAAAGTGGAGCATTTTACATTTTCAGATTTTTCTTAGGTATTAAAGAGAGTTTAATGGAGCCAACCCGGATAAAATATGTCTGTAGACCTGACAGAACAGAAAATACATCATATAACCTAAAAACAATGGTATGTTATATGTTACCCATTACCTGCTAAAAGTTTAAAAAAGGCAACTTCAATGTTTACATTAATAATCGTCCTTTCTCTTTAAATTCCATCACCTCTTTTTTTCCTTCATTAAATAATCTTATTTCTATTAAGCATCCTTATAATGCCATGTTACGGTTTGAGTTTTGGTTCTGAGTTTTGGACTTTAGTAATCCCCTGCTTTGAGTTAGTTGCTATAATTCACATGCCTAAAACCTCCTTAAACCTCCTCTGTCCATATATTCCCTTACATACCCTTACTGCTTTTAAAACCAAACTAAAGACTCGTCTTTTTAAACAAGCCTTACCTGATTTCTCTTAGCTCAACTTGTTATTCTTTTTATTTTATTATATCTATTTTACAATGTTTTTTTTCTATTGCATATCTTTTATCTAATTCTGTTGCTACAGATATTGTAGTTTAACCGTTTTTATCCGTAACCTTAGGTGACCTAAAAGGTGCGTATAAATAAAATTTCTTATTATCATTTATTATAAAATGTTACACAGTGAAACCTGCTTATTTACTTACTTAAGCTTAGTGCTCGCTTCAGTTAGATTTTTACTGACTAAAAATAGTTGATACATAAACAACCATGAAGAGACCAGGGAGTCTTAAGGATTTCTTCTTTGGGCACTGGAGATATTAGCTTCAAATTTCATGGGAATACTTCATAATCATATCAAGTGATCTATTAACAAGCCAACAAAGCTTCATACAGTATAAACAGACCCGTACTGGACAACTGTAAACTCAAATCAACTCAACTGAACTTCATTTATACAGCTCTTTTAAAAACAACCACAGCTGAAACAAAGTGCTGTACATAAAGACATGAAAAATGAACATAAATAAAATAAAAATAAAACTCTCAAGCTGGGTTAAAAGCCAGGGAATAAAAATGGGTTTTAAGATGAGTTTTAAAAATGGACAGTGACGGGGCTTGTCTTATGTGGAACAGAAGATCGTTCCACGGTTCAGGAACGGAACAGAAAAAGCTCTGTCCCCTCTGAGCTTCCGTTTGGACCTCGGTACCTCAAGGAGCAGCTGGATCTCAGAGAGGTAGGATGGGGCCAGACCATTTAAGAATTTCAAAAAAAAATTAAAGAACCTTAAAACGGACTCTAGAATACACAGGTAGCCAGTGGAGGGAGGCCAGGATGGGAGTTATGTGCTCCCTCTTACATATTTCAGTTAGGAGGCGAGCAAAATACAGACACAGCTTTGGTTTACTGAGCAGATAAAAAGACATGAAATAAATGTTTTCTCTGCTGACCTGAATGTTGCGTGCAGAACTCCACAGAGATCTCCCTCTTGTCCCTTTGATCCATTGGAAGCTGCCAAGGCACCTGATGCGGCTGCGCCACAACCTTCACTTTGTAAACGGTCATGGGCTTCAGGTTGAAGAACTTGTATTTATAGCCTCCCGCCTTGACCATGTCGTACTCTGCACCGTTCAGGAAGATGGTGTGACTGTAGTTGCTGTTGCTGGGCATCCAAGAGAGCTCAGCAGAGACCTGTGTTATACAGTCCACCCGCAGATAGTAAGGTGCCACCACCACATCTTTTCCCACCAGCAGAGTGCACCGCAGCTCGTCTGACAGGCCCCGGTCAGTGATGCTCTGCACTGTGATACGGTAGGTGTGGGTGGCCAGATTAAGCTTTTCAATAAGAGACTTTGTCCTGCCCCCGTAGGGGACACTCATACGCAATTCCTTATCCACCAGGACATTGTAGCCACTGATGGTGCCCCAGCCTGGCGGGACCACAGGAGCATCCCAGCCAATAATCACACTCTTGGCAAGTTGTTTAATCAGGTTGATGCGGCGGGGATAAGGCACAATGTCTTCACCGACTTCGTCAATGTTGACATCTAAGGTTCCTGTCCCGTTGCTAGAGGAGCCCAGGAGGTCCATGCCCAAGCTGCTCGTGCTGAGACAGTCGAGTTTACTATCACTCAGCAGGCTGCTTATGCTCGTTCCTGTTCCTGTGCTCACACCATGTCTCTGGGTCCCCAGGCTACTGTGGTTGAGGTAGCCAGGTTCTTTAGCTACTGTGTCCCTGTGTTGGACAGACGATTTCTCCTCATCTTGCACGAAGTCCACAAAGTTTGATGGAACGAGTCCTCGCTGTCCGTCCAGCAGCTCCCCTGAGAAACAAGGAGGAGGGAGTTAGTGTTGCTCTGATACTAAGAACAAATTAGTACAGACCAGATACCAGATTTGGTCAGACCTTCATAAAAGCCGTCCTCATCCATCGTCCCGTAAACATAGAGATACTTCCCTGCCACCAGGGGGAGCTCTGCCTCAGGATGCTCGTTGGGCCCGTCATAAGGATTGTAACTACAGCAAAAACAAAAATAAAAAAATGGAACTGCCAAGCTGTTTTCTTGAAATTCCTCCTTGTTGCTGTTCTTTCATGTCAAACACTCCAATTTTCTAATAGGTATGTCAGGGAAAATGATTTGCTGAGTGCTGCTTTAAGAACCTAAAGTTTTTTTTTTATGTTTGTGATTGATTTGTTTTTTTTCCACCAATATGAGAGAGCTGAAGACAGTGTGGGTTGAAAGCAATGGCCCTGTTCATATTTGTGCTCTGAGGATTCCAATTATTTTTTGTGCTGACAGGTAATTTTCTATAGAGATAGAAACACTGAATCATCTTTAAGACCACAGCCTGAAGCTCTGTAAGAAAAGGCAAAGAGTCTCTGCAGTATGTGTCCATGACTTTTCCTGCCAGTTAACTTCAGTGTTAAGAGGAACTGAACACGCTCTGCTTTCTTTTACATTATCAGCCTCTCTTATGATGTGAGACTCTTACTTCAGTGTTGAGGGTCTTTAATGTTTGCAAAAAGCTCAAGGCTTGAATTTTTTCACAAGTTAAAGCTCTATAAAGACTTCATAAATCATTGTTGCAAACATTAACAGTTTCAATGACTAATGTGATTAAAAATTAAGATATACGCATGTTTTTATTGCGTGTGTTCTAGATAAATCAAGACACTTTTTACGAAGTAGGTAAATCAGCAGTTTTGTGTTGTGTACACGTACCTGTACCTAGCGATACACAGACGAACCTTCCCTGTGAATCTGAGTTTGGACCTGGTTGTCGAGCCGAGCTCTTTGTCCATCTGGAGAACACACAATAATCCCATATCAAACATCCAAAGAAGCTCATTTGATTTTCACCTTGAATACTTTAAAGAGGTAAAAACTCTAAAACTACAGTGAATTTAAAGACAGCAGATGCTTTGTTTCATTTTTGTGCTCCTATATACAAAATGATTTGATGATCGATCTGAGATGACAAGCCTGTTTGAGCTAAACCAGGAGATTTAATGCACTCTTGCTGACTGAACTTTCTTTTCAAACCAAAAAAAAAATATTAAACTATAGCTGCAATTATTCCCAAAGGGACACTGCACTGTCTGTACTACCAAAAGGTATCAGAGAGTTAACAGACCTTATTTTGGTGAGATGAAGTCACTGAATGCTGCCTGTTAGACAATCTATTACTGCTTTGTCACTCGACTGCTGAAGTTTAACTGACTGACAACAGGATCAATTTGCATCGTCTCAAATTGTCATTTAGCACCCCTAGATATTCTTGTCTCCAGAAGCTTGAGGCCTATTGGACTATTTTTTTCTAATTGTGGTGCAAAGTGCACATGTGGAACCGAGCAAAAAAGCTACAGCCATTTAGGAAACAAACAGACGACGACAGATACCTCAGAGAGGAAAGCCCGTGCCGGGCTGCGGGCTCGACTGCGAGTGAGGAATGTTGGCTTGACTGAGAGGAGCTCAGGCTTGTCTCCACTGATCTGGAGCGGCCGGATGAACTCGGATATCAAAGATCTGCTCTTTGGGGCCTCATTGCCTGTGGTACAAACACAACATCTCTCTTTAGATCTTCATCGCACAACAATAGAGCTTTGATCAAGCAAAAAAAATGGAAATACATGAACTTCTCAAAAAAAGTTTTCTTCCTTTTCAAATGATAGGTAAATCAAGAAACCAAATCCAAATGTTTAGCAAGAGTTAAACAAACAACTGAAGTAAAAGCACATTGAAATGAAACTGAAAACAAGTGTGCAAAGCTTTGGGGCTATTTCTTACTATGACTGATAAATTCATTAACAGTTCGTGTTGACAGTAGATTACATCAGAGCCTCTCAGCATTAATATATCTGCTGTGATTTCTTCACATTATGTGACTCTGGTTTGATACATTTATTCAACCACACAATGCTTTAATCAGAGACTACCAAAAAGATCCCACATGTACCTTTTCCTATAGGAGCAGCCAGTCCATTGAGGAGCTGGGACAGGGATTTGTTGGGTGACCCGGGAGATTCACATACGGTTAACGGTTCAGTGCTGAGGATGTCAAACTTCCCCGCCTGGAGCCGGAACTTCTCCAGCTCCTTTGACAGGAGGTTGAACTGCTCACTCTGATTCCGACATTTCTCCTCCAGCTCACGGACTTTGGCCTGATGACGGTGCAGGAGCAGAGACATTGAGAGGGGAATGAGAGACAGAGCCAGAAAGACAGAGAGAGAGAGAGAGAGAGAGAGAGAGAGACAGACAGACAGCAACACAGGGAGACAAGGACAACGAGGGACAGGATGGGAAACAAGGAAAACAACAGAAAACAGAAATAATGAAACTAGAGGATGCATGTCTCAACATATAGGTCACAGAAATACTTTACTATGCACCCCTGTAGGTACATGTATAGTGGTTTAAATGTAATAATTGGGACAAGTTAAGAAAAGTCATTTCAGAGAAAACTTGAAATGACTTTCAGCACAGCACTCAAATCACATGCAAACTACAGCTAACACACAGAGCATCCTGCCTCAAGGCGATTTGCAAAGCCAAACTTAGTTATATCACATTCTATATATCTCATTGTTATCAGGAAGTGCTTTGAAAAAAGACCAAAATCAATTTTATTAAACCAACAAGAAGCATCTAAGTCAAAGTCGGATATTTCTTATCCCTCAGCGCCATGTAGCTCCACTGCTGTCCAAAAAATTATTGAAAGCTCATCAGCATTTCTTTATTATGAGCGTGGGCACTGGAGTTTATTTTCAGTCAGTCTTTATTATACCTTCACTGCTGCTCTAAAAACTCTCTGGAGCACCAAATGTCCATTAAACAGCAGCTGAAAACTGCCCCTGTTGATGTCCTTTTAGTGGAGACAACTTCTCCTTTTATTACAATTGAAAACACTAAAATGAATGACCACATGCAATTTCTGAGACATCTTAATTGGTGATGAATAGTCCCAAAGCAGCTCGTTGGTGGTGGTCTTTTTCAGTGGGGTTATGATTAACACAAACTGTATGGCACTTCCAGGTGATTTTTTCATGCTGTTCGATGCAACAGAAAGAAAAACCTTTCTAGATTTCGAATGGATGACAGTGGGAACCGCCCCCCCCCTGCTCCTGCTACTACCTGTGCTTTCTGCCAAGACTGCTAGTCCATGCCATGCACAAAAGGTTATAGTTAGTTACAACATGCTGTTAGCAAACAAAGCACAAAGACGTTTTGAAAAAAAGACTCGTGAATTGAGTGTCACTGTTTTCCACAGCATCATACAGTTCTCAGCTGTATGGTAAACACATGCTGGATACATGCACTGCTGCAATGAAAAGACCATATTTATCACAGTATGCAATACATGTGTAGATGAAAGTAAAAAGATTAAAACAAAAAAATCCTTTATAATCTTTTTCTTTAAACAAGAGTAGCTTTGTTTTAACACATCCACCATAAAAAATAACCTATAAACATTTCTTTGTTTTCATTTGAGTTAAATTTCTTGGCCTCAGTGTGATGATTATTGAGGCCTTCGTTTCTAATTGGGGGCAGATCCTGAATTTTGAATTCACGACTGGAATCTTCTCATCAATTGTTAAGCAAGCGTTGCTGAATTTTTCTCTCTGATCAAGTCGTAACGACCTCCACTTTATGCCGTCATTCATGTTCCCGACTTTTAAAATCGCGAGTTTGCTTTGATGGGAAATCTGAAATGTAATTGAGTTTGTAGCAAAGCTTAGTTAACTGATCCAACTCTGAATACCTCTGAAAAACAAGATCACTGACCAGGCTTTGATTGTTGTCAGTGTTGTGGCACCATTTCACGAGAGGAATGCTTGCACCTCACTGACTTTAACAGAAGAGTGTTAGAAAATATCAAGAAAATAAATAAAAACAGATCTGAAATACCTGCATGCTGTCCAAGTGGTTCTGTATTAGCATAAAGACACACCCGTTCAGTAAAAAGAGATGTAGGAAAGAAATAAAGCACGATTACTCATAGGATCACTCACACACATCACAAAAACAGTTTGTTTTTTATAAGTTTTGTTCATTTAAATAATCTTCTACACAAAAACCAAAAGCAATCTACAGCTAAAGTTAAAAAACTCTAACATAAGGACTTACAAAAACAAACAAAAATCACACAGGTTCAGGTTCAGGGTCAAAAATAGCAGAAGACAGCTCTAGCTGACACACAGGTCAGAGCACAGAGCGAAATAATCCCCAGTCTCAGAGCAGAAAAACACAATGTTTGCCTCCCCAAGAGTCAGACACTCACCTCTAACAGATGGACGGCGCCTTCATGTTCCTTTTTAGCTTCAACCTGAGCCTGAAAAACAGAGCACACAGTTCAAATTCATTTAAAATAAGTCGAGTTATGAAAAAATGAAAACAAAGTGTTTGTTTCCTATAGCGCCCTGTCTTTGTATTCAGCCTCTTTGATCTTTCCATATGTTGTTCTGTTATAACTGCAAAATAAAGTGGATTTCATTTGTGTTGTGTGGAAAGGGTCAACTCTTGCTCATTTATTTGAAGGGTAAGCACAATTATTCTAAAAGAAATTTGCACCACAATCTGGAGCTGCTCAATTGGGACTATTAAATGATTTGAGACTCACATTTCTGTGCAAATTTTATCAAACTTTGTTTTCTTTACTTTATAAAACTTCAGCAAGCTATTTATTCATCTATTATAATTTCCAGTTAACTTTATAAGAGCTGCTGACTTTGGAAACTCCCTGCACTTTTGGTTTTGTTTGAAATTAAATCAAAGATAAACGAGAGTTAAAATAAATAACATTTTAGTTGTATTGAAATTAAAAAAAAAAAAAAGTTTATTTACTGTAGAAAACTTAATGGAGCTATTTATTTGTTTAAATTTTTATTTACACTTAGAAGACAAGCTGCTGAGACTGGAAGATGTTAAATAAACATATGCCAAAAGACATTTAAACAAAGTTAAGTGTCGGAGTTTGTATTATTCAAAATTTTGACGCCTATATATTAACTTTCACTGCAAACGAATATTGGCTCCAATTATCAGTTATCGGCATCCTTGACTACTAATTATCGGTATCGGTTACGGCCCTGAAAAAAACATATCGGTCTAATTCTAATTAGTATATAAAAGTTTTGATCGCTTTAAAGTTAAACCCAACCAGAGATCATGTGCAAGCAACTACTTTAATGTTCACACATGCATCCTATAGGTGTCTGTTTCTAGAATTTTTTTTTTCCTGAGAAGGCAAAAAGTTTTAAAACCTTGTTTGGATTTTAGCGTTTAACTAACGTTCAAACCAGCAAAAAACTTAAATAAGTTCCTGATGCTTTATGCTAAGCTAAGCTAAGCTAACTAGCTGCTGGCGGTAGCCTCTGGCTCATGCACAGATATACTGGGCGGTATTGATCCCTCTATCTTTTCTTTCACATTTAGCATAAACACCTTAAGCAACCACCTAAAGTACTCTTCACAAACCTCACACCCACACGGCTCTTTCTAAACTTAAAAGACACGCTGACCCGGAGCAGAGGCCGTTTCAAGAGAAGCTCACAAGAAGAAAAGCTGCCTCTGCAGCATTCTGTACTCAAAATACTGTGTGATAACAACTAGATTTGACTCTTTAGCGTTTTTCCTGTGGATACTCCTTTGAATAGGTTGGCATGTTTACATAAGCTAAGCAGAAGAAAAAAATGCCCTAAACTGAGGCTCTGTGCAAGCAAATGTCATTTTAAACAAATTGAAATGATGTTGCACCCATTCTAAATACAGGAGGCGAGCGTATTCAAGTGGAGCAAGGTTTGGGTATTGCAGGAGCACTGAACTGTACAGAAACATAGCATAATACACACCATTTTTCTTATGGGAACAAGAGACATCTGTTGAGAAAAAACAAGTGAGCGCGAGAGCATCTGTGGGCTTTACAATTTCATAAATCTACTATGCAAGCAATTAATTTGGGAGAATGCAGAGAGCAGCGTGCGTCTGAGGAAAGATAAGACAGTAATGAGCTTCTGTTAATGAGAGAAAAAAGCCGAGAAGTCTGCCTGTGAAAGGCTGACTGTGAAGTTAGAGCAACACTGCAGCAACAGAAACACAGGGATACACACACTGTTTCCAGAGAAGGCATTGGTGACAATTCCTATCACGTTCACGCCATCAGCAGTCTCAGCCATTGCAGGGCTTGCTTTGACATCACAGTCAGCGCCGGTGCAAAGACTTGGAAGCCCCACCATCAAATGGCCCGGGCCAGCATTTTATGTTTAAAGCAAGCCTAGAAGAAGTGTCATATCTGCTCTGCTGTCTGAATGTTTGATCTGCTCGCTCGTAACAAACAAGAGGAGTGCTCCTAAACTGTCGAGCACTCAGGGCGTGGAGTGTGATGGACAGCTGAAGGATAGAGCGAAGAGGATACACTCTGGGAGCAGTGATGAAAATAATGAGTGAGGTGAGAGCTGCAGCCTATGGAGAGCTTTGATTCTAACACCTGCTCTCTGTAAAACAGTTTTAAGACGACTCTCACCTTCGTTTGACTTTATGTATCACACCGCTGCCCAGCAAAAAGCTCTTTGACCCGTGACATGGGGCGAAGGCAAGAAAGCCCAAAAAGTTACTTACCTTCTGAAGAAGGTCAATCTCCTGCTGCTTTGCATTGAGTACAGCCAAGGCCTGCTCATGCTCCAACTCTAGCTGCTGCCTCCGCTCTGCAGCCTCGCGCATATGCTGTCCACAGGGGGGTGCAGGGGTGGAGAGCCGGGTGAGGATTGTGGAGGGGGAGCATAGAGACGGCTGCTGTTAGTGGAACTAAAATCTAACGGTAGCCAACACAAAAATGCATCTCCAGTCTCCTCCACACTCAGAGACATCACAGGTGTTACATGTGCAAACATATCACACATAAAGAGGCTGGTTAACAGTGGACAGACCTTTAAACCTTTCGAATAAGTAAGACATAAACTGTGCCACAGCGAAATGCCACGTGAGAACAGGTTATGTCCAATGATCTGCAGGAGAGGTCAGATCAAATTTTGCACCGAGGTGCTTATGGATGAGGACTTGAGATGCTTTGCTGTGTGAACAAAAAGACTAACATCAATCCACATTCAGGTTTGCTGCCCCCTTCAGGTAACATAATCCCTGTTAAAGTCTGGTTACTGAGACCGTTTGAAAGGCCAAGCTCAGCCATGTTGTCTTTGTATGATCAATACGAGGTGTTACGTTACATGAAAGGGCGAGCAAACGCCGGAGCGTGCTCACTTGTCTGTGGTCATCCATAACAACAAAAGAAGCCATCCAATACAAGGGACTGAATGCTAGGCTCTTCATCGCACAATACGCCTGTGTCATCCAGTCACATTACTGCTCCCACTGTATGTGAACATTTGTCAGGTGAAAAAAAAAAGCAAATGACATTTTCATGCCAGTAGAAATCGAGGTCTTGGATAGGTAATGTCATTCAACTTGACATTATCATCATGAGGAGTGACCCAGTCTCTCCATCTCCTCTCCCTCCTCCTCCTGTCATCAGAAAGCCAAACTCTTTGTCCTGCCTCATGCAAAAAAAAATCACATTCCACAGTGCTGTGGTCATAGAGCCAGGTGACCATTCATATGTCTGGTAGCAGCCCACACAGGAAGGGAGAGATAAGCACAGCCACTGAGGTGGACAGAAAGCATTCAGAATGGGACTGAGAGGACTGCTCCCTAACAGACAGACATGGCAGTGATACCTTATAAATCTAGCTGGGGCAGAGGGGGCAGAGGGGGCAGGGAAGGAAGGGAAACAGCAAGTCAGGGAGGGTAGGACAACATGAAAGGGCACAATGGGGAAGAAAAGGAGGGCAGACTGCTCCAAGCTTCTACTCTGTCACAGCTCCTGGTCAGACCTCCCAACACGACACTGGAAGGCAACAGACATTTCAGGGACATTAGACAGAAAAGCTGAAGAGAACCAGATGGAGGCAGTGTAGCACAGGTGGGAGGGGGGGGGGGGGTACTGGCAAAGGGTTAGGCTGCATAATAACCCGAGTAAAGATCCCGGCATAGACGGACTAGGGGACTAGAAATGCACACACCACTGACAGATCGCTGAGTCACATCTGTTCATCGAGATAGCTGCCTTACCTTGAGCACCTGCTCTAGGTTCTCCAGTTTGTCTTGGAGCAGATTCTTCTCCCACAGGGCTAAATCTCTCTCCTGCGTCACAGCACCAAGGGTTTCTTTGAGCTGGGCATACTCAGACTTCACCTTCACGGAATAAGCATTAGAAAGCAAAGAGATAGTCAGTACATTTGTACTTAGAGTTCATTTCTTCTCACCAAAACTAAGCGTTTTTTTTTTTTTTTTTTTTTTAATCAGCTGAATTTTCATATTTAATGATGACACATCCCTGAACTTCTGAACTAAAGTGAAGCATTTCTAGGCACACTTGCACAACTTTCCTCCCAACATTATCTAGCTTCTATTAAAAATTTATTTTAATCAAAAGATAAAGTAAAATGAGCCGAATCTCTCTTTTAGCCTCAGCTCTCTGTGTTCAGAGTAAAAATGCTGGTTCAACACAGTATGAGGTTGCCGCAATGGATAATGTGCACATTTGCCTCCCCTTTGGTTCATATCAAGCTGTTAGTCCTTGCTTTGAAAGTGTTTGTGTGCAGGTGTCCTGCTGGGGTTCAGCTGCATTAAGAAGTCATAGGTACGCCGCCTTTTTCATGTAAATAGGTTCATTGCTTTTTTTTGTTTGTTTGTTTGTTTTTTAAATTTACCAAACACTTGAAAGCATTTCCTTCATTGTTTTGTTTGTTTTAAAATTCCGCTTTGTTTACAGCTACTTTTGATTAGCTCTTGTCAGCTTCTCAAAAACGTTTCACTGAGACTTGTTTAAGCACATCACTGCTTCCTGACCTAACTCAGCTGTATGGTCTAAAACTTGCATGCACCAGATACAAACTAAACTGGGTGCCACTTATCAAAACTTTGCCAGTTGAAAAAAAACAAAGCTTTTTTTTTGGTTAGGTTTTACATTAAGTTACTAAAACCGAATAATTAAGGTCAAGATCAAGGTCAAGGTGTCTTTGTCTCACTTGGGAGAAATTTGACAATACACTCATTACATACCACTCACACATTCAGGATAGGTCGAATTATATAATAAATAAAGATCTATTTAAATACATGTCTCTACAGGATAAAAAAGTGTATTTAAGTATCTCAGTGCAAGTTCAGAGCAATTTCAGCATGACAGGATTCCAGTCTCTCCTCTCTGTTCATCCAGAGCAATCTGCTCATTAATGAGCTTCACTGACAGCAGGATGAACGTGTGTTTGTATCTGTTATGTTTACATATAGGAACCCTGTACCTCCTCCCTGAGTTAAGTAAAACATATTCAGAGTGCAGTAAATGAGACGTATCAGATTATTGTCTGCAAGCCTGAGGGTTGTTTTGTTCAAACAGGTCTTGGGAGATTGCAGGTAGAGCCAAAACTACAATTTTTCCTGCTGTTTTTATCAGATTCAGTATTCGGATTTTTTATTTAACAGTTAAGTTGCCGAACCATTTAATTCCGTACAGTAACACAGACTAAATAGTTGCTCTGTAGAAAATCAATACGCTGGAGGATTGGGGCACAAACATTTGCCACCTGCATGTGCCAACTTAAGTCGTTATTGATATGAAATCCCAGATATATGTACGATGCCAAGTTAAAATCTATACTTCAAGTAAGGTGGAAGTTATGCAAGTCATTTAAAAAGTGTCTTCTACCACCAATAGCATTTCTTTAGTGAAATAAAACCAAATGGTTTTGAAGCTTCTTTAAAAGTTGCCCGATGAACCGTTTGTCACTTCCCTTTGGACAAAATATCAGGAACATCATCCAGCATCATCCACTCAGAGTCAGAAAGTTTGTCTTAAAAGTAGAGCTGTTAAATTAAATTAGTTCCACTGGAAAACTGTTCCAGTTCCAGGTACTATGAGGTGAGGCGTTGCCAGGTGTTGTGATGACTCTGGTGACCCCTTTAGACAAGATCAGCAGTGATTAGCAAAAGTGAAGCTGTTTCAAAATCAGATAAAACCACCTCAAAATGCCTCTGAGGAGGAACAAGCAGAAAAAAATACTCTTCAAAGTAAAAAAAAAGCAAAGGAAATGTTCAAAACAGGTAGAAATATCAAAGAAAGGATGATTCAACAATAAAATATTTAAAACACTCAAATGCAGGAGTTACATCATGTCATGGACTTCCGTGGATTTAGACAAAAATATTATCCATTGTTTACCGAGCACCAATTCATTCATCTGATGAAGCAATTGCACATATCATCACTCTACACCAAATCCACGCAAAAGGAAGTCTCCTCCATTGTGATAAATCTGAAAGATGTAGCTATTTTAGTTCCTACTTACTGTTCATAATCCTTTTTTTTTTTTCCACAGACCGGCTGTATTGTTATTTCAGAAGCTTTTTTTAAAGCAGCCTTTTAAATGCCTCTCAATGGCTGCAAAACCTCAGATTCCTGCAGCCATAATGTGGTGAAGTCCTTTCCTCAGAGCAGCCATGAATGACTAATGACTCCTGGAGGAGGCGTTTCAACAAACATCAGCAAAGTGAAACACAAACAGAGTCCAGAGAGTCTGCCTGTGAACCGGCCGCCTCCATAGCGAAACTCTCCACATGAATAGGAGCGACTGTCAGACCTAATGTAGACAGATTGAACCAAACTATATTGGATCCAGCAGAAACAGGTCAATAGTCTATTATGGAGTAGAGGGCGGTGCAGTTTGTTGCCCCTCCCAGTTCATTCAGGGGCGATAGGGATCAGAGCATGGGGGGTGTAAACAAGGGGTAATATCCACACTGCCCTGCCGAGTGCTGCTCTCATATCCGTCGGTGTGATAACAGTTCAAGACAACTGCTCCACAAGCAGCCTCGGTCCTGATAAGACATCAATAACCAGCATCCCGCGTTTTTTCTCACCCAAACTGCTACAACCTGCCAATCAGCGCATTCAGGAAATTGTCCATAGAGAGAAGCCTGCTGCTCTTTGTTTGCTGATCTACTCTGACTTTATGTAATCTGCACTGAAGGCCTTTCAGGTTTTGAGACTACAAAGAGGGTAAGGTCTGTTTGATAGAATAAGAAAATTGTTTCTTTCATTTAGATGGCAGAAATTGGCAAAAAAAAAGCTCAATCTATGGAGCTTCCCAGGGCAAGTTAGAGAGTGACCCAGAAAGCCTTTAAATTGTCTATTTTCCAAAGACCAGAGAGGCTGTGGCTGAGGAAGAAAAAAAAATCTACTTTATCTGTGTGCAGTTTTCCTTTGAGAAGTGTGAGTTTTACTGACCTTTATCTCCATTAGCAATGATGCATGTGATTGACATTTACCATATGCCATTCAGGCTTCAACACAAAACCCAAAAGTGAAGCCTCATTTCTTTCCGTCTTTTTATTTAATCTTTTACTTAGAGAACTTGCCAAAGGGTAGATTTCAGAACTTTAAATCCTACCATATGTCTCTTTGGAAGTCAGTATTTTATAAAGGCTGCTGATCAATTCCTGCATCTTTTAAACTCTACGTCTTGGTGTTTCACGGACAGAGCCAGCCATAAACAGAGGCTAAGCTCTCTCTCTCTCTCTCTCTCTCTCTCTCTCTCTCTCTATTGCAGTTGAAGTGTGAAAATTAAGATAGATGTAGAAACGTTGCACGCATTGTCAAGACAATAAACTTGCAGCGTGGACCAATGCAGGATGATTCAGGGTACAGAGAGAGATTAAATGTCAACCTGAATGTGGACTGGTGGACACAGCTCGATAGATTCATATGAGAAGATATCCGTCAGAGAGACATGCTGTTAAGATGCACTAGCCCAGATTTTATTTATCCATCTGATTAACAGCTTTGACCAAATAGTTGCCTAAAGTCAAAGTTACAATGAGTAGAAATGAGAGCATTTGGGGATATTTAGTGGTCAGATTCTGGATGAAATGTCACATTTCATCAGTTTAAATACAGGGCTAATGTTGCTTGAGTGGCTCCAGACTCATCCGGGGACACTCACGGGACAGACGCATCAAATCCCTACGTAACAAACAGCCACAGAACAAAAAGCAAGGCTGTCCTCCTCTTACCTTGTCATGCTCAGATGCCTTGTAGCTATTGTTGAACAACTGTAGGTTCAAGTGTTTGTTGTCCTGGAGGAAATCTTGAAGCTCATTCTCCTGGGCAAAAGAATGGGAAAGAAAACAGTTTAGAACTTAAGAAGTCACCGTGATAATAACAAAGCGCAGCACCCAAACGAAGCAGGCTGTTAGTGATAGCCCATACATTATTCATCCGGGGAGACTGCTCGAGGTTCTCTTGGATGTTCTAGAAAGCATGACTGAAAAAAGCTGCCATTTTAGAAGCAAAAGTGTACACTGCAAAAACTGACATCTAAGTAAATGTGTTTTTGTCTTATTTAAAGTAAGAATTGCCTTATTATACTTGATCTGAGCCACATTCAACAGACAAGTCCAGGAACGTGTCTTATTTCAAGATATTAAAAGACAAAAATAAGGTCTGAATTACCTGCAACAAGTAAAAAAATCTGCCAGTGGGGTAAGAAAAATGTACTTGTAAATTTAGAATAATGTCAAAATACAAGAAACTTTCATTTACTCCACTGGCAGATTTTCTTTACTTGTTACAAACAATTCAGAGCTGATTTTTGTCTTTAAATATCTTTAAATGAGACATGTTTCTGAACTGGTCTGGTGAATGAGGCTCATAATAAGTCTAAAAAGACATTTTTACCAAAAGTAAGACAAAAGCACTTCCTAAGATTTCAGTTTTTTGCAGTGTGACAATAATGTTGTGATGTCGTTTACATAAAGGAGTAAATGTAATTAGAAACCAAGGGAATATAAGTCATCTCCCTGTTAAAGTACATTTCAATCAAGCCAGCATTCTCTTGTATTAACGAACACACACACAAACACACACACTCGTTCTTATCAAGTGTGCTGAGGCGTGGGTTTAAAAAAAAAAAAAAAAAAAAACTTCATTGCGGAGGAGGAAAACTTAATTACATTCAATCATCAGTCATGAGGCGTGCCATGGATGCAATTTACGGTGTCAGCTGGAGAGTTCTCCGAGATGTGCACTTCACTGCAGCTCGAGCAGCATGTAGGCCAAGTGTTGTTCTTGTCAGGAGCAAAGAAACCTACGAGCTCATGCATGAAACATTTACAGTAAACACAGAGCTTCTTAATGGCTTGTGATGTACCCACTCCCGCTCCCCTTTATGTTTTACTTATGAGGAATGTTTCAGAGGGCAAATGGAGACACATGTAAAAAAAAAAAAACGCAACATGCATGCAAGTGTTCACATGTTAGCTGACTACAAGATGATACGTTCTTTGCCTCTGCCGTTGCAGTGATATTGACGACATAAGCATGAAATGTGAGGATTAGGCACACAACGTGAGCTGCTGACCACGACAAAAAGCCATTTTCACAGAGGACGTTCTTCAACATGAGGGGAGAAATTCACAAGCGTGTATGATTGGACAATGATGTCTGTCTTTTTTCTTATGCATCATGATTTCTGTCACTGGTACTCTTGAAAAGACTGGAGTCTTCATTCACGTTATTCGTGACGCCTGTGTTTTGTTTTGTTTTTTTCTGAGACAATGATATTATGATGATAAATGAATAAACGTTAGAGTGGAGTCTTACTGCTTTTCTCCTGATTCTTTTTAACATGTCCAAGTTAGAGCAATAACACAATGACATAATATAACGTTTCCTGGAGAAAACAAGGCAGGTCCTCAATCCTATTGTGCTTTAATCTTACCATATCTAACTTATTGTGTGGAGATATGAGGAAACATATAAAAGTAATCTACAAACCATAAATAAAATGCAAAAAAGGGCCATTCGATTCATCAACAATGCAGGTTATAGGGAGCACACAAACAAGCTCTGAAATTCCAAGACCTGATTCAATTGAAGACAGCACAAATTGTATTCAAACTGAAGCATAACTTACTTCCAGACAATATAAATAAACTGTTCTCAGGAAGGGAAGGTGGCTATGAAACTGAATTTAAAAATACACTGGGTCAGAACAACGCTGGAATAACTCAGCAGATAATTTAAAGGAATGTAAAACCATAGGTAAGTTTAAGAAAGCATATAAAACACAAATTTTGGATGAATATAGGAATGAGGAAAAAGCAGTTTAACCCAGGATGGTAATGATAAGGACGAGGAAAAACAAACATTTTGAGCATGGGTGCACATGTGTTAATACGTACTGATGTGTATGTATGTATATATAAATGTATGTATATGTAAGGTGTGTATATGTATGTATGGGGAGATCTATATGGTTTTATATAGGACTGTGCTTGGAAAGAGTTCAAGAATTACATATGGGAAGACAATATATACACGTTTGTTTATAAGCACTTGTATGCTTAGAAATATATGAGAAATTAAGTATTGTAGAAATTTTTATTTTTGTAAGTATTTTTATATAAACAGCTGTTTTGTAGAGGGAAGACTGTGTGTGTATCTTTGTATATAAGCAGCTTATTGTATTTTTCTCTTATGGTTTGTTATAAGAAGATTTTGCAGACTCTTGAATGGGTAAATAAAAAGGGGAGAATTATATGAGTCTAGACTTCCTCCTACTCCTTTTCGAGCATCTTTTTGTTTGTTTGTTTTTTTTTGTCTTTGTTTTGCCTTTTGTGGACGCATGTGCTGTCTGTGGTGTGGTGTCTATTTTGTTGGATGTTTTTCTCTTTTACTTTTATGCATGCTCGAAATAAAAAAAATTCATATCAAATCAAATCAAGTTTTGGTCCAAGTCTGTTCTTGCATTGCCGCTAGTTGTGTGGTATCTTTCTTCATGAGAATCAAGATTCAAGATTCAAGAAGCTTTGTTGTCATACTAACATGTTCACACATGGATAGCACAAAATTTTACTCTTAAGGTCCTGTTTTAAGCCCGATAAGCCAGCTAAATATCAAAAGAACAAGATAAGAAATAAGATAAGGAAGGAAGCAAGTAAAAATATGAAGTCATGAAAATAATCTTGCATAATCACTGCAAATTAAGGATACAATCATATCTCATTAACACTGTAGAAAGGGATAGTTTTAACACAATGCACTGTACTGGCCTGAAATCATATAAATATAAATGTATTATGTTGAAAGGCTGGGATTCAATCAATAGTAACCCTGTTTTCAGTCACTGGCTAGCCTGAATGCACAAAGCATCAATGTAAGCTGAAACATTTCCTCTCCTCGTAGTACTACTAACACTTTCATTAGATATCACTGCTTCAGAGAAAATTTTCACAATGAAATGTTGAGTAAAAGAAACGACTGAAAGACCGAGGTCTATATATACGTGCAGAACAGATGAGGAAAGCTGTCAAGGACGAGCAGTGAGGAGCAAACAACAGTCTAAAGAAAACACAGACGTCTCAGCTGAGATCTGCTGCTCTTACATTTATTTCATTTCTGTCACATCAAAAAAAAAAAAAAAAAAGGAAAACTATTGGCTTTTTAACCTGCATCAATTGTGTTCAGTCAGTTTTAATGCTTCCCGTACAAGCACTAGATTGCATTGGCTTTCCTATTCATATCCATTGATCCCTCAGTTCAGAGCTAATGTTGGCTGGCGAAGCCTCCAGGTGTTCATTCTGAAGGACAAACAGCTCCTGAAAAAAATAGAAAACGACAGCTCACATTTTACTGTGTGCCTGCTTGTGATAACAACGAGATGAAACACTCTGGAAATTCTAGCTTGTTGCGGATTTAAGCTTTTCAAACGACAAAATTTCTCGTTTAAACTCCTTTTTTTTTGTGTGTGGAATTAGTAAATGAGGGCACACACGTTACGTTGCAAAACAAACTGTCTTGAGCACAGAATCAGCTGTTCCTTTGTTCTGTATTGTCGATGTGTTAACGCTTTAAACAGATCAGTCCACGTCATAATCCTTTGGCAAGGCACATTTTTATAGAGAGCCTGCGAGCCCAGTCATGGAGTAAATTCCATGCAGAATACATTGTGGTCTATTTTTAGCTGCTTCCAACATTATTCAGCTGAAAACCAGAGATTTTGTGCTGAGGCAGAATTTTAATTTTCTTTAAATATGGTTGTCCACAAAAACATCAAATATAGACAACATTAATTCAATTTGATAACCTGTATGCAAAATGTTAATTGTTGGATAGTGGTATCGAGTTGTAAGGTTTATTAACCCCAGATATTATTCACTAAATTAGTTTCTAAAATGTTTGATATGAAAAAAAAACTATAATGCGACAAAGCTAAGAAAAGAAATATGATGAGACAAAGGAAATGAAAAGTCTTACAGGTATGTTGGACTCTCTCTCTGGACAAGGTGGTGCTAAAGTGTCATGAATAATACACTTACAATATAATTCGGCCTGGAGCGGGGTACCTTGGTTATTCCTGTGTCTGAAAGCATCTGAGAGGCTGTCGTGAGTCTTGTCCAGACATGCTCTGACTCAGCCTGCTGTGCCAGAGCCATGTGTTTAATTTTGACAGGCCTGACGGATGAATCAACTCTGCCATTTAACGCAGCAGCAGAGCAAACATTTCACCCACTTACCCTCTGCTCTGAAGACTCAGGCTGAGCAGCATCATTTACTCCTGTTCAACATAGACCACGGCCAGGACCACTGTTGGACTAATGACCAGCTTAACCTTTTCAGCCTACTTGTTTTTACTCAGAACACCTACATACACTGAAGTACAAGTAGAACATACATATATTATAACTTTTACAAACAGCACAGAGGCTCTAAACCTTTCCTTTATAGCAATGGCTCGCCAAAAGCTTGAGTAATATAGAGCACAGACCCGTGCATCTATGCATTGAAAGCTCCCAGCCTGGCCTCTGACAGGAGCTCGACTGAAAGCTAAGCTGACCACAGCGGCAGCCTTTTCACACCAGTTATTGAGCTAAATTTGAGAGCACAGCACCACAGTCCAGTCGTTTAACCTGTTGAGTCCACCCCTGTCTGCCTCGGTATTAATCTTCGATTAGCACTGATACATGTTTTGAGCAACGCTGGCACAGCAAATCCTTGTTGCCGTGGTAACCGGCCTTAAATGCTAGCAGAGGCACATTCCTCTGTGGCTCTATAGAGTAGTTATACACTTGATACCCAGGAAGGTGGAGGTACCAGATGGCTATAGTAGTGTTTACTGTCAGCCACATAAACACTGTTTATACACACACCACAGCTGAGCTAACGGACAGAATACATGGCACTGATACCAACGGGGATCTTAAAAGATTTGGGAAGAAAATCAACATAAAATTTTCTGTTTGGTTAGTGAGAAGTACATGAGAAATCAGCAGAGTAATTCAAACCTTATTCCTAAAACACTGCACATTTAGAAGACAAAGCAGGAGAAGAAGCACGGGAGGGACAGAGAGGTAAGACCGCTCAGACCAAACAAGGAGTGACATTACTGTCAACTCTCTGTCCCCTCACTGTAGCGTTCATTGGTCTTGTCTGTGTTTGTGTCTCTGTTCTTGGAGCTCAGCGCAGGAGGAGATAAGAGCTGTGCTGCAGTCTATGGAAACCAGCATGCCATTTCTGCATGCCATTTGGGGACAGTGTGTCCTCTGGGTAGCTTCCTCAGGAGTCAGCGAGCCTAACGACAATGGGCGAGGAGGGAAGTGCTGCTGTGCTGGGTAGCAAAGAAAACAGTCCTAATGGAGTGTTTATTTGGGGCAGAGAGCCACACACAAAGACAGCTCATCTAAAGAAGAGTGCTGGGGGCATGAGGGAATGAATTCAAACAGTCAGAACCAAACAGTGCCATTTTGATTACTGCTGAACCCCATCGCCTGTCACAGGAAAATCTCACCCCAAGCCTAATGCATGACTTTGAGTCCGCCTCTCCTTTTGCAGGTTAAAACATGCATACTTTTATATAATTTGTTGAAGCAGCTTCCATGATAGTCAGTAAAAAATCATTGTTTATCATTTTTCTACCTCACAAATGTCTGCTGTTACATGTTCCCTAAAATCCAAGTGAATTCAGCTGAAATTAAACTCAACATTTTGCTGCACAGCCCGTGGAGACACTTCTTTGGGATCTACTACGACTGAAACATCAGAGCAGTAAGATGTCGTTCTCTTTCAGAATAAACTATAAAAGACTCAGAGCGCAGCTCTCTGTCTCTGAATAACGTGCTATCCATTGATTAGTCAGTCAGGCTCCCACGGCTGTAATGGTAAAATCTCACAGACCAGAAGCATTCACGTACACTTTATTTATGCTGGGATTTACCACTCAGATGTCCTCCTGCTGTGAGAGTGTGATTGAGCCCGAAGATTTGCTTTACTTAAGCCAAGATGATTCTCCTACCAAAATGAAAACACATTGTTGTACATGGCATGGTGCCTGGCTCCAACTACAAACCTTCCATTTCCCAGCAACACCCAAGAACGAAACACATAAAATCTTCTATGGTGCGCCAATATTCCTACATTTCTGGCAAACCTTACGTGATTCAGTGCAACTACACACACTTTACTGGTCAGAATTTCACAGATATTATTATCAAGTACTAACAAAAACAACAGGAAGTAAAATGAGTTTATAGACCAGAACCAACAGAGAGGACCATCACTGAGAGTCAGCAGGACTTCACCTGTCAGACATGGTTGATTAACATCAGATTCTGTTCTTTTCTTCTTTGTTGTGTATTATCACTAAATTTTTTTTGTCACTCTTGTCTCTTTTAACAGCTGACGCCTTCAATACACTGGCTGCGTCTGCGTTGCAGCTCCGCTCTGCTGCGTGTTGACTGCGTTTTTCAACTCACACCGGCTGCGTGTTCAGTCCAACAAGCCACAGGACTGACAGACAGCTGCAGTCGCAATTCCCACGCTTCCCTCTCCATTAAACCTCTCTTCATTCATGTTGCACTGGTAACCTCACACCTGTTGATTCCTGGCGTGTCTTCACTCATTGTGTTGTTTTCTTGCATTGGTAAAGCTAAATACGATCTAGTTTTTAAACACTTTGTTTTATTTTGAAAGTCTCAGACTCTTTTTAGGTAGTTTCCATGCACTACTTCCTGTCCCGCTCGATCTTCTCTACTCTGAATTGACGCGTCACAGTTCTGGCATCCGGCAAAAATAGAATGACTGTGGATTAGCTGTGACCTGTCGGACAAGGCACGCAGCTGAACCGCAATGGAACGGATCCAGTGTAAGTTCACACATTGACTTGAATGGAAACCTATCTGATCCGGTGCCATGACAGCGAAGAGCTGCAACGCAGACACAGCCGGTATATTTGAGGTGTAAAGCTAGCAAAATATGCCTCATTAGTTCTGGGAAAAAATGTTTCTTTTTTAGTGTACTGAATCAGTAGAATCAGAACAGTGAAGTGATTCATTAAAGGATTTCTTCACTGAATCATTCAGTATTTCTCAAATCAGAATTTAATAAGCTGAAACACGGTTGAATGTTTAGTCATGTTTAGCCAGCTAGATTGTACTGAGAATAAGCCACTAAGCTGAGAATTTAGTGTTATAAAGTGACAGTTTGCAAAAAGACCGTCGTTAGTGGATGTTACAATGGTTTGCTGAGTGAAAATTAAGTTGGCTATATAATCAATTTGCAAACTGACAGCAGCTATAAAAAGCGCATACATTTTCACAACACCTAAAAGTTAAATAAAATATTTTTTACTTCCTTGGTTTTGGAGACATAAGAGGGAGATGTAGGGGCAGGCTTGAGTGACACAGAACCCCTGACAGACTGTCCTGTTGGTTCACTTAGTGCAAAACACTGACATGAAAGGGAGAGGGAGGGCGGGCTTGGACAAGCACAACTGAAGTTGAGAAATTAACAACTCTTTTCAGTGAGTGATTTAGTTCATTCACTCAGATGATTCATTCGTTTTGAACGAATCGTTCACGAACGACACATGACTGTGCTGAATTCCCTCTATGAATACTGCACATACAATCAGTACAGTAACAGAGCACATTTTAACAGCACCAGCAGTGATCGAAACCAAAAAGGTCCCTTCAGTAAGCCGCTCACCTTGTGGTAATGACAGCTCAGGTGATAACATTCAGCTTATTATGGATTCGGATTAGTTTGTTATATTTTAAGTTAAGCCGAGTAACTCTCTTTTTCTGAGATATAAAAGACATCTCTTCTCAGCGGGCTCCCTGCACCTCATCTGTTTTTCTTTTCCTTTTCTTTTTGTCCCGAGTGAAGGCCACCCAGCAGGCAGAGTGACATTTCTGGGCCATTGTGAGAAAATGTCCTTCACTAGGCACCAAACACAAAATGAAAATACAAGACTTGTGTAACATCTCTAACCTTTTACAGCGGCGACCTTACCTTAAAAAACCACACAGCGCTGTGCACTGCTGTGGACTTGAATAGCTGGAGTTTTCTTTTCTCTTTTTACAGAACTCATGACTAATACTGATAATATACATTAAAGGGCTAAACACTTTCTTTTTCTCCTGCTTCAGCATGATTACTGCATTATATAATTACTGTTACAAAGTGTATCCCTTCGTCTTAAGATCAGACCCCATGCTGATAAAATCCGGTCCACAAATTACTCCGCTTAGAGTTAACTGCTCTCATTTTTCAATTTCTGTCATCGCTGCTTAAGAAGCAAGCTATCATCACAGCAGACTGCCACTCATTTTCTCAGGGGACGTTTGTGTGTGATGATAGCAGGCGAGGCTCTCAGGTACAAATCAATTTTAGCCTCCGTCCTTTCGCTTAGAGGCCAAAGTATATTTTTGGAGCACTTACCAAAGTCTGACATGTTTGATTCCTTTTCTTCACCTCTGCCTCAAGTGCTTCGCACTCCTTCCTTCTGGTGCTGATCTCAGTCTCCTGAGGAGAGAGGGGAAAAAAATGTAGAGGACAGCTGCGATGGTTTGTCAGGAGCAGAAGCTTCCACAGAGAACTCAGTGAAAGACAAAGACAGAGGGAGAGGGAGCTCTGGCGTCTCATTATTCAGGGTAGTATTTAAGTGTGTGAATGTATGTGTGTGCATTCATGTGGACACTGTGTAGCTTGTGCAACAGAGACACTGACGGTCTTACAGGTGTTATCTAACAGATATTACAAAACATTTCTGCTGTCAGAATAAATAGACTGTGGGCTGAAAGGTATATAAGGTTCATATGCTGGTGTTACCTCCAAGAACAATGTGAAATGATCTTAAACATTTTATTTTGCCATTTTACACTAAAAAGGGCAGAAGAAGATGGGACACTGTGCAAAAATTATGACTCAATATTGTGGCATCTGGTGTGATATAAACAAAATATTATACTGAGAGTAAATGATTAACAATACACATTAAATCTGAGGGGAAAAAAATAAGATTTGTATTTGTATTGATAACAGCCCTGTTATTATTAAACAACATTAGCAGTCTAAGCAAAGTCTTGGAGCTCTCTTATAACCGCATAATGGTGTAACATGTTGTTTTATGTGAGGGTCATGGAGGGTTAGAAATCTACCAATCATCAGTGTAAGCCTCAAGCTCAATGTACAAATTATAAACCTAAAGATGTCTCTATTCCATTAAAGCCTGGTTTACACCTCTACTACAACTCTATGTCACAGATTGGTCCACTAGGTAGCAGCATATTCAATCATTGTACTTCAACAACAGCTCATCAGTTCCAACTTTGACAACTTAGAGCTTGGATAGGCTTACAGAAACTGGCAATATGACAGGCAAATAAATTACAATACCAAGTAGGGTTGCAAAGGGGTAGAAAATTTCAGAAAAGTTTCCTGAAAATTTCCATTGGGAATTTTAGCTGGGATATATTGGAAATTTTCAGGGTTTTGTAGCCGTCAACCTAAATGAATTCTTCTTAAATTCCCAGGAAATTTTTGTTGTTTTCATTTCTTGTTATCAACTTGAATGAGATTTTCAAAAATGATCTTGGTTGAAACAACATGGCTGAGTGTAAATTCAACTGAATCAATCAATTCTAAGCACATTCAATCACCATCAACCACTACTTCACCAGCCTGCATTCCATTGAGACCACATTTCTGGATTTGGAGTCTAGAAGTCCTGTCCAGGTAAGTTTTGATGATAGTACTGAGGTAAATATATTTGATGGTATGTGTTAACGTTAAGACATAAGGGAGACATAAGGGATATGCTAGGCTACTGTAAATGCCTGAATGTGTGTGTGTGTGTGTGTGTGTGTGTGTGTGTGTGTGTGTGTGTGTGTATGTGGTGGGGTTTGTTGTATGGGTATGTGGGGTAAGGGTAGTTAGGTTGGAGGGCATATGGGATTGTTGTTTTTAATGGTCTGTAAAGCGTTACATCTCTTTGTATGAAAAGCACTTTATAAATAAAGTTTGATTTGATTTTAATCTTCCATTATTTTTCACCATTACAGTTCTACAGTTCTAAAAACTGATTAGTATCATTTATAAAGGATGTATCAGGCGTATTTGCATGATTGTTGGTTTATGACAATTAGATTCGGTAAGGAAAATTTCCAGAAAATTCATTCATAATGTAATTTGTAACATTAGTCACATTTGCATGCATGTCTACTCATAATAATCCAAAAATGTTTAATATTCATACATGTATGTGACCAGATAAATGCAGTTAATATCTGCATCTGAATGCAACTTCTGTCTTTTCTTGCCCTTGACTTTTCCCATTTCAAACAACAAAAAGTCCCTGCTATATAAAGTTTAATTTTCCTTTTATGTAAATGAACAAACTCATGAAGTGTAACTGTGTTTGCAAATGAACCGCAGTCTGCATTTTGTCAGTTTGTAATTATACAAGGTTCAACTAGTGACTTGCTGACACCTCATG
This sequence comes from Labroides dimidiatus, assembly GCA_030710495.1. Lineage (NCBI taxonomy): Eukaryota > Metazoa > Chordata > Actinopteri > Labriformes > Labridae > Labroides > Labroides dimidiatus. Next base: position 25,286,204 of record CM061153.1, read on the forward strand.
TTCTCTCCTGAGGTTTCTGAAAGCCTGTAATTTTTCCATCAAGCAGGCATTTAACTGAGCTGACAGCTGAATCCTGTGTTAGCTGCAGTTACAATAAAAAGAAGTTCAGCCTTCTTGACAGTGTGAGATTGGAGCCAAAATATGACTAAAAGCTGCCACAGCTTCAATAGAGAATGACGCGTTTAGTCTATCTGTGTTGATCAGAGAAGTCATCTCCACTGGCTTCAACTGTACTTCTGATATCTCCATCAAAGCTGCATTTAGAATGCCATTTTTCTTTCTTGATTCACCACGATCAGGAGGTTATCACTATGTAAAAGATATTATCATTAAAACTAAGAAATAACACCTCCTATAGGTATTAATTTACAGCATTACCATCTATTGCATAGATCTTACAGTAGAAAATACATCAGAGTGTTACATCACCCACAAGATCCTCTTTTTATCAGCAGACTAAGCTCTATCTCTCTCAGTTTACGATGAGCATCCTTGCTATAGATGAAAGTGAAAAGTGTAGCTGGATGTTTGAAGATTAGGGTGTATATAGAATTAAACAGGGATTTATCTGTGTCACTGTATGCCACATGTGGACACACACACACACACACACACACACACACACAGACACAAACTGTGGTAGCATGGCACCACGTGGCTTAAAGCAGGGCTAAAATAAGCATCAGTGAAGCCACCAGAAGCCCACAGCACACAGTTCAAGCTGCATGTGGGAATGCATGAATGTGCACTTCATGGCAGAACCGCTCGGAGCTTGGTTTGACTTTGGATACATATTGGAATACATTCAAATGGAAAATGTGTTTGCTCTGCTACGTCAGCTGGATCCCCTCTTGACCCCACGGGTGCCAACAATATTCAACAAGACAGTGAGCAATAAGATCAGAGAACAAGGCGGGTGGAAGGAGAAGAAAAAGATGCGACTCTCTGGAGCTCTGTAACCCTGTGGCGTTGCACTACAGGCGAGTGACAGTTGGTCTGAATACATCTTGGTCTGAAAACATCTTTGACCCTTTAGCTGGTCAACCAGTGATCCAGCTCAAATGTATGTCAGTGTTCACATGTGAAGTACCGTTTTTATCATTTCATATACATATAAATACAATCAAGAGAAATAAAAGTCAACTGCAGATTGATTTTATAATTTAGAAAAAGACTATATTGTATGTTTATTGAAAATGGAGCACTGGTAAAGCTTAGCAGTCCTATATAAAGGCTACAGTGGGCCAAGATCCTTTGCTGCATGTCAGAGCTCTCTACCACCTGCTACAGAAAAAAACCCCACTTTAAATATTCAGTTTGTGATTTGTGGTGAGAAATGTATGCTTAATGACAGATTTATGGTATGATTTTGTTTTAAATTAAACCTTGTTGTTTGTTCCTGAAGTTTCCATTGGATTCAACAAACTACATTGATCTGGGTGACGACACAGTCAACAGAAGAAGAAGAGGAATGAAAAATTTATATTAAAAAACAAAACAGGCAAACTCTAAACACATATAATTCAATAACATATTGACACCTAATGATTGAATAATAATGATTCAAAGAGCCACACAGAATCACACAGACAGTTTGGCCATCTCTTCAGTCATCTGATAGGAAATGTGTACAGGTTTTCAAATGAGACGGCAAAACCCATGCACCACACACACACACAAAATCACACACACAAAGTCACACTCACACCGCTCTCGGCCTTGTTGAGGCCCATTTGTTAGGAGCACATTTGCCAATGTCCAATTAAAAATCCCTCTGATAAAAGATTCAAATGGCTGCCATTGTGAGTAATGAGCTCCTGTATAAGTGAAGAGGCGTTTACTGCACAGCAGATGAAGACAGATGAGAAGGGCCATCCCCTTATGCTGGGTTTAGTAGCGTACTTCACTGGCACTAATGCAAATGTATACAAGCGGGTACACTCACAGAAATCTATATCACCCCCAAGGCTCAAAGAAGTTTAAGATCTTGTGTTACAGCAGAAAATCTAATCTTAACTTCAAAACTTCTCTACCGTGACTGATACACAGTCCACGTATCAGAGATATTGATAACTGATAAATCATTAGTAACAAGACATGGATTACAACATATGATCATTAACTCAATTCTGTTTTTATCAACATCATGGGTTTATTCCAGGGAATCAGGCTATTGACTGGACAAAATGAATGTGTGACATTTTTATCAATCAAAGTCATCACATTGACACATAACTCCCTCATTTCACTCTTCCACTGACTCTTTAATGGATACTTACAGATTACTTGGTTTTAATTGCACTAGCAGCAAGGCTCTAAGGACGACAACATTGCTTTGTTGGCCAGTTCATCTGTTTCTAAAAGATCTAACACATTACTGGATTGACTGACGTGACATTTCATGGTCCCAAGAGAATCAATCCTGCTGACGTAGATCTTCTGTTTTACTCTTGAGCACCCAAGCAGATAATGGTGTTCACGTATTCCACACACACAAGAAATTCCCAAAAGACAGTGCTGACCGCTTACAATCTTTTGCTTTACCAGTTTTAACTTGGTTGCCAAAAATTGTCCATGAATGCCTGTCATCAACCTTTTTTTTCTTTATGAAAACTGAACAATGACAAGCTAAAAAAAATACACAACACTTATGTTTTTGTTTTTTAATTCCGAGACAGGAATGAAATTTTAACATTCCATTATCACACATTCAAATCTATATTTACCTCAATGTGTGTCAAAAACAAGCTATGTATTCCTGTAACATGCTGAGTCAATTGAGAGGGAAGTGTCTCATGCATCTTTCACCTTGTGACTGATAATAGTTTCCCATGACAAAGCCACTGGCAACAAGCTATCAGGGTGACAACAGTTTGATTTTTGACATTTTTTTTATAACTGCTGTTCACTTTTATAGCTTGTGTCAAAGCCACACTCAATCCAAGTCTGGGGATATGTCCGAGATCTTATTTAGACGTTTCACAGATGGCTGATAGACTCAGTGTGATGTGACTCAAAGATGTCGATGCTGCTGAGTGCAGTGAACTGAGTGTCTGCCCAGCATGCCTGTCACCACAGGCACAGAAGTGCAGTACAGCACTTTTCAATAAAAACACACATATTGTATGTTCATACGACCAAGAAAACTAATACAGCCATGTTGGCCAAAGGAGAGGTTGTGTTTCATTTCAACATGTATAAAACACTTTAACCTCAGTAGATCAGAGAGGGCAGCACCAAAAGGCTAAATTTATTAACTAAGATAAAGAATCTGGATACCACAAATAAAAGTGTAAGAGTGATTTTTATCTTTTCTTTACAGATTTCAAAAAATGGTTCATCCTTGATACTGATTTCCGATTAGCTACCTAAATTAGTTTAAAGAAAGAAAAAATTATGACCTAATGTCATCAGTAAAATGTAATGATTTTATTGACTAACACGAGACTAAAATGTTTTGTGTTGTTGTCAACTTACAGATTTACACTACGGAGGGCAAAAATGGCTAAAATGTGATGATGATCAATAAACTAAAACTGACCTGAAACATCTGCAAAAATCAACACTGTACTTTACGATCACTAAATAATGCTAAAAAAAATAATTTTGCAATAGAACGCACATCCTGCAAACACACCATGAACATGCTGAAACAGCTGTGAGCCCACTGCAAAGCAATCTATGTATTCAGCACCATGGAGAGCTCCCAGTCAGCATGCGTTGCATGTAGTGAAGGCTTTACCTCATCTGTTTCAACTGTTGCTGACACTCCACTGCGAGGTAAATATAAGGCAACATCTCGATGAAACCAGGTTCACATACTATAGAATTCTCTCTGCAATGACTAATTAACAGGAACAGCTTTCCCCATCCTATTCTGAGCGTTCAGTCTTCTGATCTTTTGTAGTTGGGAAAGCTCTGTGTATAATCTCCGGCGAGCAGGGGTAACCTCATTACTCTGCCCCTCTGTCTCTTTAGCTCTCAGTCTTTCATCCCTAGTTGTTTTGAATATGCATGATGCGTAATGATGGGTAATAATCCTGCCTATGGCTGAGCAAAAAATCTGCACACGTTTTCTACCAGGGGCTGATTCTATGCAAACAGATATCTGATGGAGATATCAAACATAGACAGACATGCACAGGGGTAAGACTTGCTCCAGGAGGAGTTTGAAAGCAGCTTCTGTTCTTCTTGCAAAATATCTTAGGTTACCTTCACAGCTAATTATGCCACTGTATGCTAATCCTTTTAGAAATATGCAGCCACACACTGTGGTATAACTCAGCAGAGCCACATTTTCTAAAAAATGATGGCCACCCAAAGGAAAACACACTTGACTTTTTATCGAGAGTAGCTGTGCTCAGAAACAAACAGTACATCACCTTTAACTGGGGAACATACTCTGGCTTAACAGCTAATTTGTTGCCTCTCAAAATGTCAGCAGTGCTCCCAGAGAAATATATATATTATATATATGTAGTGTTGACACATTTTTCTTGTTATTTAGCTTTGTTTCCTCTCCACAACCAAGCTGCAGCAGAAGAAACGGCCATTAAGGAGATGGAGGAAAGACTACCGATGCTGAAAGCTGTCAGGGTCTTTAATAAAGGCTTCCCTTTCTGTTACTCAACGGCCAAGCACCAGCTCCACTTAGCATTGCGCAGTATGTAACAATACACAAAGTGAGAGCCTAGCCACAGTAATCTAGTCCAGCACAGCAAGCACTTGTGATTTTAAATCATTTGAAATGGTAGAGTAAGTTACATAACCCCCACAGCTTAACTCTGTGCACGCAGGCACAGCTGCTTGCTCTCCCCTAATACTGTACTCATCAAGCATCTGCAAGTGTGTATGTATGTTTGCATGTTTTTGTGCATGGGTGTGCAGGTGCTGGGCCATGAAGACAGACTGCTGAATCAGATTTACAGGGGAAAAAAAAAACAAAACAAAAGGTCATGCCTCACAGAGAGAGAGAGAGAGAGAGAGAGAGAGAGAGAGAGAGAGAGAGAGAGAGAGAGAGAAAGAGAGGGAGAGGGAGGAAGGATCATAGATGGAAAGGTTAAACGAGTGAGGAGAAAAAGAGTTATAGTGAACAAACGTATGATCACGAGTGAGATACGTCAGGCACAGAGGCCTAGATATGAATACAAAGGATAAGAGGGGAGAATGGGCAAAATGAAAAATGGGATCGAGGCAGGATTTACCATCTAAGCTCCTCAGCTCTGCAGCATTTTGTCCCGCGTATGAGACCTCCACTATCAAGCATATTAAACATCATGCAGCAGTAACAAAAGGAGTAGCCTAGACTGATTTCTACTTCCACTCCTTCTTCCTATCTCTTATTCTCTCTTGCACTCTATCTCCATACCAGGATTCACAAGCACTGGGCCGCTGCAGAATCATAAATGAGGCTAACACTATCACCGAGGTCTGACCTCGCTGAGCCACTGAGAGCTACACTACCTGCCTGCTGATGTCTTATGAGTCTCACAAGCTACTACTGAAGAGCACAAAGGAGGAAAGTGTGAGAAGGGGGAATACTGTGGGCGAGTTGAGGAAGAAGAGGATGAATGATAATGAATGAAAAAGGAAAAAAAAGGAAAGGGTAGAAAAACAGGCCAACATCATAGACCTCTACAATAAAAACTGTGATAAAAGGAGAGTATCAAGACCACTACAAAAAGGATGAACTAGGATCTGTAATATAATGTTTGATTGTTGGAATATGGGGGCTAATTTGAAGGAGCAGGTTCAGTGTGTTGAAGGCTCCAGAGAGAAGACTGTAAATCTGATAATCCCACTGCACGAACACAAAGATGTCAGATGAGACTTTTACCTTAATGGAAACTACACAATGACTCATTCAGCCTCAGTAAACTCCTACAGAGATAACTAAAGGAGGGCACTATTCAGCGCTGTAAGATCTATGCTCAACATTGCGTAATATTACAGAGGCATCACGGTATGATGAGGGAGTAAACAGTTTTTATTTTCTTGTTTTGGCAGCTGAAACCCTTTCGCTGACTTAAGGTCCACAGAGAACATCTGATGATTACTGCTGCAACCAAGCAAATGCTAGAAGCCCACTGCTGCTGCCCACTCAGACACGGAGGCTTACTCATCCCCAGCTGGATTTGCTGGCCGATGCTCCTGTAGACAGTTCACATGGTAACCCGTATCTCTAATGGCGGCACACTAAACGCCTTGTAACAAAAGACTGCTCTCGTAAACACGGATCACCTCAGCAGCTTTTATTGTGACTGTTGTCTGGAGGAAACCAAAACATCAGGTGCACATTACACATCGCTGGGTGGTGCAGTTTGTGTGTATGCAGTGGGTTATTTTATTTATGTGGACTGTAAAGTTTGGGGATTTACTCCCTGCATCACAAAGATGAAGCGGTGTGTTTCTAATCCTGTGTTTCTTTTTTTTTTTTTTATTACAGACTGTAGAGCACAGTGTTTGCAGACACAATAGTTCGAAGAGCTACAGGGCTCAAGAGTTGAACAGCTGTTGGAGTCACGAAAACACACGTAGGCTGAATGCTCACCAAGAAAAAACTGAACCGACCAGGAGTCATCCAGGTTTTATGTTTCAGTCTATCTGGGAATTTATAATCCAGGGAGGAATTGCAAATAGGTCGATTCTGTTGAGCACGTAGTGTATCTTTCAAGTTTTGTAACTCCCCTTGGCATGTTTCTGAGAAATGTAGGCATTACAGCATCTTTCAAATACAAATATTGTAATTATCATTATATACTAATTGTTCTATAGTTAAATTAATGACTGTGAGTCAAACAAAACCTCAACTCCATCCAACTCTTCCTCTCAGACAGAGCTCGTATCCAGGCTAGGATTGCCAAAAAAAAAGGCTTCCAAAAAATCATCCAGTGTGCTTTCCCCTGCAGTAATTTCGAAAACATTGCATCCCAAATTTTCTGCACGGTCCGTGCAAAATCCATCCCTGTTGGCCAAATTCACAGCACACGCAATTTAATTCTACTGGAAGAAATATTTCAAACTATAAATAAACTAGCAGGCAGAAAAAAAAAGGATTGTGTAGTGGCCAAAATATCCCTCAAGCTGCTCTTTCAGAAAAAAAAAATGGTTCCCATTGATTAAGACTGAACTAGACTCATCATGCTTCTAAAAAAGGCTTAGTTCACTCAAAAACACTGATTTGATTGAGATGGCGCAGTTAAACACAGCTAAATAACATAGCATGAATCTAATATGCTCTACAGAGAGTTTACAGCAATTGCTTGCATCTAACTCTTGTCCCTAGTACGGCCTTTAATAAAAAGTTCATAAAATGTACATTTAACAGCATAAAATGGCTCAAGAGTTTACAGAGAAACTGTACATTATAAAAAAAAATCATCACATATCAACATAAAAACAACAAATTCTACAAACCAGACTAAGAATGATTACAGCTCTGGTTTGCTTTCAACCAGCACTTGACCATTGTAGTGAAGGATTTCAGATCTGTGATTAGTTTGGTTTTGTTGTAAATGAATGCAAGCGTTAACTGCCTTTAACAGAGAAGGCTGACTGTCCAAATGTTGACCTACGTTTTTGTATGTTACCGTGTGCATCTTGTTATCCTGCTGCTGTTCTGCCTTCAAAAAAATGTAGACAAGGGTTCACGGGCAAGATTATTTATACATTTAAAGGATAATTATGGGAAAGAGAGGCATATGAAGCTCTCAAAGCTCAGTAGGTCGTATTTTTTTTCAAAATGTGGCAGTGATGCCAATGGATGGGTTTTTTGCCCATTATTTTTAAGGCTTTATTGTACAAGGATGAAAGATTTCTAATTGTCAAAGGTGAACCCTGAGCCAAAGCTGAAATAAAAGAATCATGAAATGCATACATACCTGAGCTGCTTGAGTTGGTATGAACTGCCCAATCAATTTACAACAATTTAGATTTCTCTTTACTTATTTAGTGAGTTTCTTTACACATGATGTAATAATTAGAATAAATTGCTTGAAACAAGCAGGACTTTACAAATCCTGAAACATGCACTAGAGATGACTCAGTTGGAGTGGTTGAAGTGCCCAGATGGCAGATACACAACACTGTGACACAGCTGGCTCTGTCTCATTAGAGTGGCCAGTAGCCGTGTAGGTAGATGAGCTCTGATAGACTGTTCTCTGAGCGGCCAGACGGAGTGTTCAGCCCTCAGGAGGGAGTGTCAACATGGAGGAGCAAGCGCGGGGGGGAGGGCAAGCGGGACGACAGATGAAGCAAGAATCCAGACCCACTAATACCAGATAATGGTACACACTGACAGTCAAGGTACTCTGTGAACACAGCAGACGCATTAAAAACGGCTCAGGGCTCTTCATTCTTACGAGCAGTCTGTTGGCAGCAGGTACAGGCACAGTGAGCACGACTTGGCACAACAGACTGTGATTAGGTGATTCAAATTACAAAGTTGTTCCAATACATATCTTTGGTTAAATGTGAACCTCTGATTCATCTGTGATCATGAAAACAACAGTCCATCCCTGTGACTGTCTGATAATATTTTACATAACCTGTTTGCAAACTGAATCAGATGAATATCAACTGGTTTTTCCCAACCATCAATGCTGAAAAAACCCCACTTCGTAATAAATTCACATTTTAACAATGTGAGAATATCAACACTACAAACCATATATATAAAATAAATTAAATTTCTTGATTCTAAATGTAAAGGGCAAGTTCAATGTGTATAACTGAATCATTTCAGCAGTTTTCTTTCATATAGACTTAAAAAAAGAAAACCAAAAGCAAAACAAAAATAGATAAAAGAAGGCGCCATCTATTCCATCATGCTGTCATGACTTTGCCAGAATCACTCACTCCGTGTCTACGGGGAGTTGTGCCATCACATCTGTGGCTCTCTCAGTGAGGAAGCCAACATCGAAGGAGAATCTCACAAACCTGCCATGATCGAATTATTTCACGTCAAACCGGGCTGCTTGTTTGTCTGCACACTTGGGCCCTCACCAGATAAGCTGATTAAAGCACAAAATATTACATGCTGTCCTATTTGTTCTGATCCAGTGTTATCCTGATGCCCCGTGTGGTGCAAAATCACTGACCTATGAAATGTCAAGATGGACCGAAACGGATAATTATGAGACACTCATACACTGTGATCATCCAGGAATACAATGGAGCTGTTCGGCGCTGGTCAGTGTCCAAAGAGTGCATCTTGCTGGGTCTGGAAATGATAACTGAGTCACAGAAGAAAAGGGACTTCCATCTCTACATACTGGATTACCCAGGTCCACTGTACCAAACTGCAAAAAAACAGCTGAGTGCTGTTTTTGCTATTTTCTGATTGATAATATTTGCACCACAGACTTTGACATACAGTGTACCCTAACAAATAACAACTCAGATAGTTCCTCACTTCAAATCTAAAGTGAATGTACAAATGAAGTCTTCTCTTCCTAATTCTACACTGCTCGGTTCTGGATTATCTGTCTTCATGCCCCACACAGTTAGAGACTAGGCTGTTACAAGCAGAGGTGCTGTCACCAGCTGAGATGGCTCGTCTCCTGCTTTGATCCTGGGCCAGAGCCACAGACATATGCTGCTCCATCCTGCAGGGAGGAGCTGGATTTGATGCGGCGAACAGCTCTCCATTGCCTTCCTGTTTATGAGCTACATTTCAACAGCTGCTGACCAATTAGTTTGCTCTCCAGGTTGCACAACCAATGTAATGAGAGCACCTTAACTTTTCCATCCTTTGTCAAAGAAGAGGAAAGTTTGAGCTGGTGAAATATTGTTTGTGCAATCCTGCTGTGAACAGGAGAGCTGGTATATAGTATGCTGTAAGGCAGAGAAACTCTGTCTTTCCCTCCATCTTCACCTGAGCACTGGGCTTAAACTTCCCTCCTTCTGTCCACTCCTTGACATTTGCCAAGAGCTGCTGTCAGCATGGCCCCGCAGAGGTGTCCATTAACGTGTCTTTAATACCAGAGAAAGATGAAAATGGCGAGGAAGGTCGTCCTTGGTCTAGTCTAGAGGATCATCTGCTTTAAATCGTGCGAGTTGGAAAGGATGCCCGTCTGTGAAATAACTTGTTATGAGGCGTCAGACTTGGCTTTTGGCCTCGCAGCAAAATTAGCCTGGCTAAGATGTGAGCAGTTTTCACATTGGGAGGTTAGTGAAGAGATCCTGTGTCCAGTAATGAAAGACAGGTGGTGCCCAGGAGGAGATAAAGAGTGAGGCTCTCACCCCACAGGAGTCTGGCACAATCGTAGCAGAAACAGAAGCCCTCGCCTCCCATCTGGGAGGGACTCTCTGCCCATCACTGCCAATTAACAGGACACCCAATTACTGGTCATTACCTGAGAGGGGACTTGCTGCCTACGGAGTGCAAGTGCCAAATCATACAAGTGGTCAGATGGAGAAACAAAATTACAACAGCTTTTGCAAATTTGAATCCGCTCAACTATCATCATTATTTCTGCATAAAATCTGTTAGAAAAGCAAAGACAAACAGACCAGAGTTAACAAACAGACAACACACAAACAAAGGATGCCAGAGCTATTGTGTCAGTCTGTCTGTCTGTGTGTGTGTGTGTCCGTCTGCTGTCAAAGACATGTTCAGGGTGAAATTGAATCATTGCTTAGCATTTCATACAAAGGGGGATGAAACAGTTTATTACAACCTTAAATTTATGCTAGGGGCTCATTGAGGCTGTATAAAATGTAATACTGACAACAGTATGGCAATATGCTTACTGTCAAAATGCTAACATGTTGACATTTTTCAGGTGATTTGTTCAGCTCATCTGATTGTTAACTGTTTGCATGCTTACTGTCTCATATATGAGAAGGGGTTTCATTACACTGACTATAAACTCAGCTTTAATTTAGTCTGAGTTAAATGGTAAACGGAATGGACCTGTACTTATATAGCACATTCACACCACATTCAAACACTACTGAACAACAGTGGGAGCAACTTGGGGTTCAGTGTCTTGCTCAAGGACACTTCGGCATGTTACTGTAGGAGCTGGAATCGAACCCACGACCTTCACATCAGTTCTACAAAGCTGCAAATAATGTCGACATAAATAAAAAACAAAATGCTTTTTGCTCCAACAAAAACTAGATTCCTCTGACTCAACTAAACTAAATTTGTTAACTTTTCTGCACATTTGCGACTATGCATGTACTGTATGTCCACTTACACTTTAGAGAACATATTTTGTAGGCTGTACTTTAATATATATTTTTTAACCTACCCTGTTACAAGAAAAACAATAACATAACTACATTTGAATCAGTGGCATATACATTACACCTGATTGGTCTAGGCAAAGGCCATTGCTGTGAGAGCCGTTTTTGAGAAGTGAATGATATGAAAAAAATCAAAGAGTTGTTGTGCTTTACGCATCATTTTACAGCTGTGAAACTGTGAATAACAGTAATTAAAATCAGATCTGTGTTTGAGAGATGAGACCCAGGGACAACTTCTGTTTTAGAAAAATGAAGCCTATGCAGAAGTGCTAAAAGTTGCTGTTCATTGAGAATCTGCTTAAGGCTGGCTGCAGAAAGACCACATACACACCAAACAAAAGAAAAGAGACTTTTGCAGTATTAAAAAAAACAAATCAACAGCCTGGTTCAAAAAATGGCTTTGGTCTGTAATGCTAATGTCGCTATCGGCACACTGTACAGGGGATGAATTATCTCAAACTCAGCGGTTTAGGGGATATTACGATCACAAGTTTGTCCGATCAGAGGCACAGCTCAGCTCATGTAATTGAACGGTGCCCTATAGCTCTTAGAAAGGAGGCTCAAAACCTGTGTCATATCCAATATGGCTCTGGCTTCAGTCTGCATCAGGAACAGACGGGTGATGTGGCAGAGACTACGTCCATATTTTATGCAGTCTATGGATCGGAAGCAACAGCACAGGATGAGTTACACATTTCCTTCTACTGATGAGTAGAGGTGTCACAAAAAAACTGCAACTTATCTTCACAAATATGAGACATAAGAGAAAGTCAGAAGAGCAGCAAAGTCAGAAGGATTAATTGGAAGATTTGGCCAAAAATGGCCCTCAAGCACTTTTTTGGTTTTCAGCCAAAAGACTTTCATTACCGAAACAACATGGCCCAAAAAAAGGTATGTTGTGATGATGCAGCCGGCACGCTCTTGTCTGGATAAGGATGTCTGCGGTGTGGACTATTTCAATTTATCTGAGAAAGAACCACAGATAGGGATTTGAAAGTGTGTAATGTGCACACGAGACATTATCCAGCTCGCAAAGGATCTGGAGAACTCACTTGGAGACGGAGAAGCGCACAGCCCAGGAGAATGAGAGCTGAGCACAGAAAAAAGGACTCGTCACTCTGACCCAGATAAGGGGCAAACTTCTCTTATAGATCAGGTCTAAATCCATGATCCATGATCATCACTACAACACAGAACTAAGGACTCTGTGTCTCTTTGTCTCTCTCTCTCTCTCCGTCTCTCTCTTTTTCCTTCTCTCTTTGCCCCCCTCCTCTTTCTCTTTCTCTCTCTCTCTCTCTCTAATCCCAACACAGTCGATGCAGATGTCTGTCTAACATGAGTCTGGTTCTGTCTGAAGTTTCTGCCCGTTAAAGGGAAGTTTTTCCTCCCCATTGTAACTTGCTAAATGCTGCAAAGGTCTGAACTCACGGTGAGTTAAGATGAGAGAAGACTTCTTATCTTGACTTAATGTTGGGTCTCTGTTAATAAAATGTATTATAATTAACAGGTCTAGACATGTTAATGCTTTTGGAAAGCGTCTTGAGAAAATATTTGTTATGAATTGGGGCTATACAGATAAAGATTGATTAATAAATCTTGTTATTTTATTTAACAGACTGAACCGTCTTACATTATTTATCTTATTTACATGACAGGATGTAATTTTTTACATGGTTCACATTTTAGTGTCGGGAAAAATAATGTCACAGCCCCCACAAGAGACGCAGAAAAAAAATCACTTTTTCAAGCACTCACAGGGCATCTCTGTGAAGACAGCATTATTCTTCGAAGCATTAATATTAGTTTATGCTATGGTACTAATGATTGGCATTATCATTTCTTTTGGCGTTTCATTTTTCAGCCTTAGTTCCTTCATGTTTAGGTTTTCGTTTTCAGCCAAGAATTTCATTTCAGTGCATCCCTAGGATTAATCAAAAGATAATAAATGGCAATATGAAATTTCAGGGCTATGCTGGCCATTATCCACTTAACTCTTGTTAAGTCATAACTCAAACAATACATAATACTTCTGGTTGTACATTTTATAGTAACAAAAATACAAGGACTGAGGCTGTGTAAAATGTTCAATTTCTCACCCACACTCGTGTACTGTTAGTAGTATTTTGTAACAAACGAGGAGAGGTTCCTGCTAAGGCTCAATTGAGAACAAATCACTTATGTGTGAAGAAGAGAGCCCTTTAACTCCAGGTTAAACGAGGACTGCACAGCTGAAACTAATTTTGTTTCAGGCCTGTGGCTTCCCACAAGTCACAGCGAATTATTTTTTGTTTTCAAAGTACTTTTGCTGCTATGCTCAAGATAGCAGGTGAATTTATAGATGCTCCAAACAAAGATCATCATGGGTCAGACTTTTGCCAAACTAAATGAGGGTTCGGATTAAAATCCAGCATGCTGAGCACGACTGGCAGAAGAAAGTGAGCCGGTCACGCAGGAGTGACAGAGTCCAGCATTAGCATATAAACAGCCGCCCCAAGTATACGTCTGCTGCTGCACAAGGCTCCATCGTCAATATGCTTGCTGGTTCTCATCCAGAAATCAGAGCGCGTCTGTCAGGACTTTGATTCCCACACACAGGGGAGAGGATAAACAGCAGAAAAACAACACTCCAACCCGTCAATCATTAGACTCTCCATTTCTATCACTATGAACTCCAATTTGAGCCTTCAGGACAGAAAAGGACTCCAATTTTGTTTTCTGCTTTGAAGAAATTGACTCGGACAAGTGGGTGGCAGACAGTGAGGGTTAGTTATTATTCCTCCTGTATTCAACAAACAACACTAGAAAAAAAACACATTGCTGCTCCCTGTATGAATGGCAATCTTAATTACATACCCCTTGCCACAAAAGTGACAACATATACCTGGAGACTGGGAGTGGACATGACTTGGAGAAGAGCAATAACGGTGTGCCAGTGAGAGTGCTTTTTTGGAAAGAACATCAATTTCACCTGACTCCTGTCAGCAGCAGCTGTGTGATACTGGTTCAGAGGAAACCAAGCCAACACTAGTACCCACAGCTCCCTAGAACATTTTCCAAGGACCTCTTGTAAGTCTTCACACTATACCGCCCCTACAATGCTTTAAAAGACTGAGCACAAATAGCACATTCAACCTTTTAGAGTTGCTGAATCGTTTTACCCAGCAGCATACTACAGGTGAGCTTGAATATCTTAAAATAAAAGATATTTAGGATACAGTACTGATTCTCAGTACCACCACAAAAAGATGGTCTGTTTGTCTTACATTTAAATCCTGAACTGCCGGATAGCAGGGTGCTTTTTTTCTTTGGAAATCTGACATTACTGCTCCACCGTAACGACATAGACAGAAAATGAAAGAAACAGCGTGTAAAGATGGTGTAAACAAAAGGACTGCAGGTGTCTGAACCAGCTAGACGGCCTTACTTTTACACTTTTTTACACTACATTTTTGTAAACAGAGTGCATTAAGTCACAAGCACCACATGGAAACAAGCTTCAAGTGTAGATCAACAAATTACATGATCTAAGAGTGTTAGCTTCCATCATTTAACAACAGGAATAGAACAACTCATAATATCATTAATACATATTATGTACAGCTGTTAGAAAATAATTAAACAGCTGCAAGCATTATTTTACACACCTCCAAGTAGAAACACCATCACCTAGTTATAACACTGTCTGGAGGCATAGTAGCCGACTCGTAACGCCAAAGTCAAAAAGCAACAGTCCCTCACCGATGCCTCTTCCATCATACCCCATTAGTTTAAAGAGACACAGAAACACGGGGAGGTTGGAGTTGGTAGATGAGTTCTGAAAGGGTTGGAGGGGTTTACTGACAAATGTTCCTCCAGGAGTGGTAACTCTCAGCTTTAATCAAACAACGCATAAAGGCGGTGAAAACAAATTCAACGAAATAAAGCCTTGATGTTATTACAGGGAGTTAGTGGGAAATTACTGGGGAAATGAAGATTTTTTTTTTTTGTATTAAAAGACATACAAGCTCTCATTTGGCAGGACGAAACACAAGAAGTGAATATGTGGGCGTTGGGGAGGGCAAACATGTTAGTTTGAGTAACCAATATCACTATAATATTTGATTATTTATTATATCACATGAAACATGATACACCAGGGATGAGGTTCTGCCCTTGTAAAATTCAACTAAAATGCTTTAGAAAAAAAATGCACTGTTAGCTTGGGCTGCAAGAACCGAACCAGACTAAAAACAATGACTAAAAAAACAGAACAAAAAATTTTGTATTGAACCATGGGGTATCTGTAAGATTGCATCCCTAATTCAAAGTCAAGTCGGATCTGTAAGTAAACACTCCTGTTCCTACCTTTTGTGTTACATGGGAACACCTTGTTTGTTTTTTCCCTCTTTCTCACTTTCGAAAATGTTGTACAGCTGTATGTGGTTACTTTACTATTTCTGCAAGCAAAGCAAAGCCCTGATTTGAAACTACTGAAATGCTGTCCAGAAAAAAGGTTACAGATCTTGGTCCTTAATGATTCAGAGAAGTTCATGTGGAGATTCTCGTTTCTTCATACAGAATATGGTTACATCAGGAGGGTTTCTGAGCAGACTTGCTCTCATGCTGTTCGTCCAATCATACAGGGTGTCTTCCTTCTTTTCAAAGCATGCTTTGAAAGTGAGGCAACAAAAAGAATGAAATAAGACCTCCAAGTATGTGTGTGTGTGTGTGTGTGTGTGTGTGTGTGGTTACAAGTGTTAAAAAGAGTGTGACAGGGTTGAAATAACTCCTCTAATATCTCATCTCATCCCATTAAAACTTTGAACTTCTCAAATATCTGCCTCAGGCTCATTTAACACCTTAATAGATCTAAATGTTGATGTCTGAGGTTCAGCTAACACAAAAAGTCAACGCAGACTGACTCAACACACTTCAATAGAACATAATGTCCTTTTAATTTGTAGAACATAATTTGCTCTCTCACTTCAAGTCCTGCGCTTGATGTGTATTGCTTGAAATTGAATACAGTGGGTAGAGCAGCAGAGTAAGGAAACATAAGCGTGTAGAAAATGTACAGTGGATACATCAAGTTTGTGCAAAAAGAAACTATCTAGAATGATAATGTTCACATGAATTAAAAAAACATGCATCACAAACATAGTTAAAAATGATCATCATGTTGCATGTCATTATAAAAACATGCTACATAAAGAATTCAGGGTACATTCAGGTCTAATTTAAGCCTAGTAAGACCACTGTGCATTACTTCTAATCACAAATTAATGGAGTTTTGCTCACTTTTTCCATGAAAAGGTCCAATAACTCTGAAAATGCATTCCTCTGCTTTGAATTAAGATGAGACAGAGTGCACAGGAAGCCCTCTGACAACAAAGGGCAGATCATCCTCTCTTCTTCTCTTGGCCCTGTCTGACCTGCCTTCACACTCCAGCACACCGAGGGAGAACTGCTCTGCATGCAAGTAGAATCCACAGCTTTTACCAGCAACTGAAAGCAGACTGCTGTAATTTCAGCAACTCAATGAAGCATTCATTATTTTTTTTTAACCTTAGAAAAAGAGATTTAAGGAATAAACACAGAGTGGGTAAGGGTGAACAGAGGGACACAGATAAAAGAAATGAAACAAAAACAAGAGAGGAGAGGGAGATGAAAAGAAAAGAGATTGGTTGCTGGCTGCCATTCTGGCCCGATGGCCCCTCGGCTGATGCACAGGGTTGCGTAATGGGCCTGCATGCAGTGTGAAGCACGGCAAACAAGGCTACAGCACATGTAGCTGAAGAGACCACTCAAGCCTTCTGGGGGAGAGAGGTTATTTCAGTGAGCACATACATACACAGGATGAGACAACCATGTTTTGACACAGTGTGCTAAAAATAGTGCATTCTTAATAGAGGAAAAAAGAAAAAAAAAACATAGTGCCAGTCAAATCCAGGCTAGCACGAGAGGGCAGAGCTAAAACACAGCTTCCACAGACAGTCCTGAAGGCAGAACCTGGGGGCATGGGAAATAAGAGAAAAGCAACCCGATCCAGTAAAACCTCCAAGAAACTGAGGAGGCTTACATCTGTAGAGACTGTGATCCCACCTGACATGTGAGGCCATGCAGCCACAATCCCAAAAACAATGAATAAAGCAAAGTAATTAAGAATCAGCATGAGCAACTTTGCAGATCTGTTACGTAATATTCAGCCTGTGGGGCCGTGTGTTGGGAAAGAGCGGCAGACAGGCCTGTTGTGTTTTCTGCTGCACATATATATGGCCATTAATCACGCTCGGTCTCTTTGCTCTTTTTCTATTTCCAGAGAAGCGGGAGCCTGAGGGCAGCGGACCTACGGCGCTGCAGCACGTGCAGGCTGGACTTCAGCATCACTGAAAATGTCACACAGTGTTAGCTCGCTCACTGGAGGGCAGTTTACGGTGAGAGGATCAGGAGAAGGAGCTATAAATGGCACCTTTGCCACTAACTCCTTGTGGACGGATTGTTTGCTATACTTTGATCTGACGCTTGACTCTGTCGGCAAGAAAGAACGACCTCAACTGTAGGCTTTCTGAGGTACTTTTAAGAGGTATTAAACACATCTGATGAATATGAATGCACTCCTAAAGACCCTTGGTTGCAGATAAGAGGATCATTTGCCTGATTGAATGTGAAATACACTCATGGGTCTTGTAGTTCAAAAACACCAGCTGCATGGTTTGTGCAGGGAACAGGAGGGAATACTGATGAGTCCAGAAACAGGCAGACAGAGTCGCCACATCAGGACACATGAACTGGTATTGTATGTGTTAGAGCCACGTAAAAGTATACCCCCCTCCTCCTCTTCTGTCTGTCTGTCTCTCTCTCGGGTGCACGAGGGGAGATTTCTGCAGGGTGTGTTGGAGTGTGAGTCATCATCAGTGCAGGGAGAGAAAGAGGGGAGAGGCATTCTTTAAGTCGAAGGCAGTGCTTATGGCAGCAATGCAGCAAGGAGATGCTGAAAACCCTGCCTCTTTTTTAAAGAAATCCTCCAGTTATCAAACAACAGCAGGCCCCAGACTCCCAGCTGGTAAATGTATACCCATATGCTATGTGGGTGTTATGCAACGACACGTCAGCGCAACTCCTATCAGGCCTATTGAATGATCAGAGCATAGACACCAAAGCCTGAGCTTAATGTTTTAATCATAATGAGTAACTTTCCATTGTGGTTGCGTTACTGTGATGAAGACAGGCCTACACACACCACCGTAGCTCAAAAGATACCATATCATACATCAAGCTGGGGTAAACGAGAAGTGAGCTGAGATGAATTCTTGAGATGGATAAGCTGAGAGACAGAATCCACAAATTACTGCCGCACAATTGTACGCCTACATCATCTAATCAAGTTTTAGTTTGCATCCATCATCGTTTCTCACAGAATGACAGTGTGACTGATTCCAGCCAGGGGCTGTTATTGTAAAGTGAAAACACACGAAGGGATAAAAGACACTAAAAGCAGAACAGGCGGGATAGAGTAGCAGAATGTCTCCCTCACTGTCTGTCTGTGTTTCTCTGCAGAGCCACAGACTATTTTTGTGACAACGGAGTGAACACAGGGTAGAGCTCTGAGAATATTCCCCACTTATGGATCACAGATGGTGTCATCTTCTTGGAGGGATTTTAAAAAAAAATTAGAAAACACGACCTTTGGCCCCCACACTCTAATCAGCCCATCCGTGAATCCATGTGAGGGTTTATGCCAAATATAAAGAAAATTTTCTTCAGGCCTTTTTTAGACATCATGTTCACAAGGCTGGAAACCACAGACACTCAGGACCAAACAATGGGCTCACTTATTCACACTTTGTCTTCATCTGCACATTTGGGCTATACTTAACAAATGATTTTGTTGTAATGCAAAGCCTTGTTACTTTGGTATTATTGCAAGAGTTCACTCCACTGTTAAAGTGGCTGTGAGGACTATAAAAGCTAGCGTTTTTCTGGGATTAAGACTACGTTTCCCATGAGCACTTGCACCCACTCTTGTGAGGACATGACTCTTACCAAGGCATGTTTGCTTTAAAGTAAATGAATGGAGAGCAGATCTTCTTTTTAACACTACTTTTTGTTTTTTTTTACCGGATACAAAAAGCAGTAGTAGTAGTAGTAGTAGTTGTAGTTACGTAGCACTGTTGTTTAAAACGTGACAACAAGTGAGCTTTGTAAACTCAGTTTGTACTGGAGTTTAGCAGCCGGCTATAATTAGCATTACTCACAGCCTGGTGCTCTGAGACGTATCCGTAACTTGTCACGTCAGTGAATCCAAGTTATGTCTTACAAGTGCTCATCTACCAGCTCCAACCTCACCAAGCAGAGCTAATGTAACTTCACTCTTCATTTTATTGATGAACTCTCAAGTTTGAACAGATCACTGCAGTATAACTGCTGCATGTGGGTTGGAATGAACATTATCATAAACAGTTTAACCTGCGTTTAAGCCTGCGCTCTATCACTCTCCTGTTTAGCTTTCTTCTGCTCCTCTTTCCTTTTTCTTTTTGTCAGTTAAGCTCCAGTGTCCACCATCATTACAAAATTAATCTAAGAAATCTTTTTCAGGAAAGAAAAACACAGATCTCTCTTCTCACTGCTAAACTTTGTCAGCTGGTGCAGTGTCATCATAGAGACTTTGTGCCATAAATCAATCTTACAGGATCTGATTGGGAAGCTTAGAAATAGCATTTAGAAATAACCTACTTTGGCACTGATTTTAAATAGTGGATTATGATCAGGCATATATCTAGAAGTGAGACTTTTTAAATATCACTTATAAAGTCCTCTCAGGGACTTAAAGTAGTAGTAGCAAAGAGAGTGAGAGAGAGTGTTGTAGTGGAAATGTTTTTCGGGTGAGGGACTGAAAATGTTAATGACGGTAAAATCGCACAACTTAAGCCTCTTCGGTTGAATGTCACGGCTGATTTTTGAAAGAGTTGTCTAATGTGCCTCCTTCCTAAATAATTGTGCATTACTGACCTGCTTCAGTTAAAAGCAAGGCCCGCTTCGCTAAATTTGCAGACAGCCCTTTTCTCTACAGCACAGAGGATGAATTGCTCACAACAGTGTTGCACCGGCTGACGCCATCTTCCTACGTTTTGTTTTCCTGTTGCCTCCTGATCGCTGTTTTGGATGTGCAGCTGTCAGCAGAGATAGTAAGGATGTGAGATGGCTCACACTTTAGTAACTTCACACCAGAAAATGATGTCTGTTCACAGCATTGTAAAAAAAAAAAAACAAAACAAAAAACAAAACTATGAAATGATAAAACCAACTAATAAGCAACAAATGAAACTGATGGCAACTCTTATGTCAATGGTTTTTAACAACAATGTTGACTATTCAATGCACCCCCACTTTAAGGTTATCAATTTTACATCTTAAAGGGTTAAAAAATAATAGGACATGAAGTCTCCCAGACAAATAAATAGAGGCCATGTTCTTTAAAGGAAAATACCTTCAGCTTCAGGTCACAGCAAAACAAAGTGATTTAATTGTACAATGTGACACAAGACAGTTTGAGTAAGATGTTTAGCACTGCATTCAAATAAGGGATGGGCAATGAATTTTGAATATTTGAACAGTCATTAACATTTTAAAAAAATCAAACAGTTCATAGTATGATGGCTCTGTCCTGCATTTAACGGCCAAATTACACCAGATGTGTCTCCAGTCAAGATCCACTTCGTCATGGCACTGGATCAGATAGGTTTCCATTCAGGTCAATGTGTCGAATCACACTAGATCTGCTTCATTGAGGTCCAGCTGCAGCAGGTTGCAGCATACAGCAACAATTGTATTTTGGCCAGATGCTGAAGCATCAGTTCAACAAAAAATCAGATCAAGTGGGACAGGAAGTTGTGCACAGAAACCACATGAAAATGTCCTTGAAAATTATTTTCAAAATAAAACAAACCTGTGTAAAAAACAGATTGTATTTAACTTGACTACAACAACAAACATGAGCAGAGCCAGGCCAGAGGAGTCAACCAGTTAGAGGTTTAACAGCCAAAACAAGAAGGAGGAGAGGCGCATTAATGTAAAGAAAATGGAAGTGCGGGAGCTCCTCTGAGAAAATAAACAAAAACGAGGCTCAATTATCTTCAAAAAAATTTCAAACAGTTACCAGTGAATATTGAATGGTGCTTTTGCTTGAAATTCCCATCCCTAGGTCTAGAGAAACCAGCTGTAGCCAGCAGATATGAGTATATTCTAACCACTTTGATGAAAATGTACCTGCATACCAGCTCTTTTGCAAGTGGCGACCTCCAGCAGTGAAATATGAAGCCAATGCAGAAGTGCCGGAAACCACGCACACACAAATTCCAAAAAGCCAGTTTTCACCGCAAAAATAAGCACATTTATAGACTGAATGGCTTCAGCCTGAATACATAATTTCTCTAACTGCACACAATGTAGGGGGGTAGAAATTCAAGGAGACAACATCCATGTAATATACAATCTGTGCTTCATGACAGACTCAGTCCTCATTTTGTTTACTCATTTAGAAAAGTAGAGTGACTTAACATCCTTTTTTTATACAAGAAAACTTTTTGAGATGAAGTAAGATAAATAAGAAGAAATCAAATAACCTCTGCTGCAGCACCCTAAATATGAGGGGTTGCTGCTTGCAGAAAATAAGAACAAAGAAAAAATCTTGAGCTGAAGCCCTGGTGATTTGCATAAATGTAGGAAATATGCAAAACATGTGCCAAATAGCACAAGCACTGACAATAAGACGGATATCTCTGATATTTAAGTGCGTATAACACCAAGGAGAGACCCTCCTTCTAATGCCTTAGAACAATGATGCTTGTTTCTAGAAACTTCTATAGACATTAAGAAAGAGGTGAAGCCATCTCACACAAACTTGTTTCAGGCTTTGTTTAAAAAGTAAATGAAATATCAACAAAAAAATTTGACTTAATACAATTTCAAAATGATTTATGAAAAAACAATAAATTAAAAACAACTATCCAAACCTAATCTGAAAATAGATGTTGGATTTTTAAGAACCTGTTTTCAAGGAAATGGTAAAAACTCTGTAAGACAGATCTTTTTTTAAGTGCAAAAGAAGTAAGATTTTAGTATTTCTTGGTTGTGTGTCATAGGCAATAAAGTGCTCCAGAAACAGCTCAGACGTAGGGCTGACACTGACAAAAACTGGCTACTTGTCTCATCGAGACACATCAAACAGACATCGCTCCATTCACTCGTCTGAACATTCTCCTCCACACTGTACAGAAGGTTTGCATTAGGCCTGGTCTTACCTTCTCCCACACAGAGACCGTGCAAGACTTAAAGACAAATTCCCTCATATCCACAACTGGATACGGCGGCAGGTAGCACGCTGTAAGGTTTCTGTCTCCAGAGGTCTGTCTGCACTGTAGCGCAGATGGCAGATAGACGAACCTCCCCTCGCAGAGTTTGGAAGCGGCAGCACACGTCTGCAACCTGATCGTGAAGTTCAGTTGAAGTCCATGCTGCTATCCAAGCCTGGGGATTAAATTACTGTGCTGCGATAGCTCCAGTCACCAAATAACACACCATCTCAGGCTCTTAATGATAAGCATTAAGTTTGACACAGTAAATTAACGGCTCAAGGCCAGCATTACAACTTCATGTAGAGAAGGACTGCCTGTTTATTCAGCAGTGGTTAAAGTAAAATGCTTCCTTTATTAAAGTAAACAGGTATTTTTTGACTCCCAGCCATTTTCTGGTCTTTCTTTTACTCTCTGCGGGGTGCAAGTAAAATATTCAGTCCCTGCTAAGTGGCTTGGTGCCATATTTTGCTCTGTGAGACCTCTGTCAGACTACACTAAAAGTGTGCAGAGTACATTTAGATGCTGCCCTGGGAGTAAGAGGCTGGCTGCCTGTTATCTTTTCTGGATGTGGATAAAATATGCAATTTAAACTGGAGGCTTCTTCACTCATATGTTTGTGGCATAATAGATGCATTCAGTAGACTTCCCTGAGCATCGTGGCTCTCATTTCATCAAAGAGAGAGCAAGGAAGGCAAAAAGGAGGGAGAGGAATCCAAGTAAATGACCCAGAAAACAACCTTTTGGTAGACTCGTTTGAAAAAAAAAAAAAAAAAAAGTCACGTCAGCAGTGGAAGTCATTCCCGTCATTCTGTCAGAACCACTTGCACCTCAAATTCGTCCAAAAGTGCTTCCTAAGAACAAAACCTCACAGAGAACAATGTCTCAAATGCAGTAAGAGGCAGGAGTCTGAACTTCAACTCTTGACTCTGAACAAAACGCTCTGATGAACAAGCATTCCTAGCTGAGACAAGGGAGCAATTTAAAGGAGCAGGAGCGGGTTATAGCAGGATACAATAACTACACTCCAGACACAGACAGAGCTGATACCAACTCTGGTGTCACTGTGAGTGGCCAGCTTATCAGTCAGCCCCTCTGCCTGTATGAGCAATGCTGGCAGCCATTGCTGGCCTTTAATTCCACCAAGGCACCAATCCAATTAAAAGGCACTAGACTGAGCAAAGATACACACCTAATGATGACTTACAATCTCACAATGATTTACAGATCAATCTGCTTACACCTTCCACAAATATGCACCTCATGTGAACGAGATGAGCATAAAGAAGTGGCTCAACCAATAACAACAGATGCCTTATAATGGCTACTGTTATGGCTTGCCCTGTCATGAAGATGCACACCACAGAGCACACCGTGAATTTCCTCAGGATGTTATTCTATTTTTTTTTGCATCATACTTTTGTCTCTCTCTTTCCAGGTTACATTTTTTTCCAGTTTTTACAAGGTACAATTGGAGCAGCAGGAATTAATTGAATAATCAGTTATTAATCAATTACTAAATTAATCTTCAACTATTTTGATATTCGATTAAATGTTTTAAGTAAGAAAGTAAGAAGAAAAGAAGTCCAAATTCTCTAATTTCAGCTTCATAAAAAATAATATTTTCTTGTTTCTTTGCTTCTTTTGATGATGTCATCTTGGAAGCCAAGAAACGTTAACATTTTTCACCATTTTCTGACATTTTATGGACCAAACAACTACTCGAATTAATCCAGAGAATAACTAATAGATTAATCAATCATGAAAAAATTGTTAGGTGCAGCCCTTGGTACAAGGCAGCTGTATTGTCAATTCTGCAACATGTGTAACATGTACAGAGGATTGAAATTGTGATACTCAAGGTCCCACAGTAAAAGTAAATGGTAAACATTTAGTATAAATAGTAAACATCAGCATAAAAACTAAAAAATTAGGAGACTACTATAAAATAATATATCAAATGTAAAAATATTAACGTACAAAGGAAACAGTGCAAAAAAAAAAGAAGTAAGTAAAGTTAAGTGTCAACACACAGGCTGTTTGGATAAGGAGACAGAGGAGTCGCCTGGTACGTTCCTCATGTCACATGTTAAGCATGAGCCTGCTCTCACTGTTGCTTCAATAGCTTTGTTCAGCTCTATTTATTATTTTCAGAATGGAACATCTACATCACTAACAGATTGCTTTTCCATCACCTGTTGTGATAACAGCTGCTTCCAAACCTCCACAGGTTGACAAGACAAGACAAAAACTTGTTTCTAGTGGAACTGATGTTGCTTTTATCCACTGATGTTTCTTTTACCTTTGCACCAAGAAGCTGTTTTACCAATCCGAATTTGAGCACATCTACAGGAAACATTGTCACCTCATTTATTTAGCCAAATAGCTTTTATCATTATGATAACTTGGCAAGATCTCAACACTAGATTTTCATTTTTTTAATATCATCTTTGAGTGAAGGAAAAGGATGACTGTCCATCAGCAGCCTGGAAACGGTGGAAGGTACCGCTTTTTGGATTAATTTAATGCACAATTCTGATGTGCTTGAACAAAGAGCTTGTGTTACTCTTCC
The DNA here is from genome assembly GCA_030710495.1 of Labroides dimidiatus. Lineage (NCBI taxonomy): Eukaryota > Metazoa > Chordata > Actinopteri > Labriformes > Labridae > Labroides > Labroides dimidiatus. The sequence goes on from CM061153.1 coordinate 25,311,359, forward strand.
TTGATTGAAATTATTTTGCAACTTTGAAACTAACTTCCTCCTTATCTCTTGCTGTTGGAAAATTTAGCCAAATTCTAGGTTTCGTCACCCATCCGCATACCGTCCTGAGCCACCAATACTAAGATTTTTCTTTCTGTAGTTTAATACCTGCTGGTTGGCAATCCAATTTTTATTAAAAAAATTTAAAGAGACAACACATTTATGTTTTTGCATCAGAGATTTGATTTAGGTGTGATATTGGTAAGATTTCAAAAGCAGAATAGATAACCTCAAAATTTTGGGGCTCTGAAAACCGTGTATGTAAAACATAGTTAATCCTTATAGTCACAATGGTGACTTTTCAAAGCCAAAAACTATTTCAAAATAAACCAATGAAACAGCTCTCTGTTTTTTAAAGGACTTTTGATCTTGTTTTAGAGTGAAGTGTCCCTTTAAACTGCTCTTATACTTGAGAGTGCAGCTTGGGGACTTCTATGACAGGCTTTGTAATTAGCCACCACATAATGGGAATGACCTTATTAAGCTGCTGCTGGGTCATAAGCAGATTTAGGTTACCAAAACACATGAGCTACCAATCATCTCCTTTATCAGGTACCATCTCTTCATACTAATCTTCCCTGCCACATGAGCACACAAACACACAAAGTCAGATCTTCAGGAGAGCCAGTATCAATATTTATGCTCCGGCTGTGTCCATAAATACCAGTGGCCAGCCTGAAAATCAATGCACGCCTGCAACATATTTTAATCTCCCTATGAAGGTCACATTACTCCAACATTGCTTGAGATTTTGAAATGCACACAAGTCCAACGAAACATGTTCTCACGTCCCTGACCCTTCCCCAGTTCAATTAATGTCACTGGACCACAAACTGGACAAAAGAGTGTAGAACCAGAGAGAGCTCATCAGCCGTAAATGGATTATAAAAGCCATCACGCAGCAGTTCTGGCTGCATCTGACAGGCTGTTTTCAGGGTTTAGCCCTTTGTAACTCATGTACATTATAGATGAGGCAGAGGAGAATGGGAGTGTTCAGCGGAGCACTATCAGTTACCAGAAGGCCAATCTGAATCTCTTCCATCAGGACTAACCTCCTTTTTAGAGCCACAGGGGTGACACAGCAGCAAACTCAGCCTCCCCCGCAGGCAGCTGTACACTACGACACAACTCTACAGCCCCCACGTAGCTCCATGCAGCTACACTAACCAGACAAAAAAAAAAAAAAGAATCTGTGCTTATTTCTAAAAACCGACAGACAGCCAAAGCGTTTCCTACCATCACATGAATTTGTCACTTTGTTAACAGGGCTTATGAAAGTTAGATGAACATTTTACGATCTTGTTAAAATCGGTTACATTATTAAAAGGGCACATTCATCCTGCGGGGTGAGAAAGAGAGCCGGTAGCAGATTGAAATTTTTATACGCTCATTGCAGTGGCTGATGATTTAACCGCATTGTATCATGTATGCACTCAAGCAGGTCAAAAGAAGGGGATTCTGGGAACCTGTGATAAACCCATTAACTTGTTTAGCTTCAGACGCTTCCCTTTACTTTTTGAAGCATGACATGAAGCAGTGATTCTCCTCAGATTTGAATGTTCAGCTTCACGCCATGCTACATTTTTTTTTTTTCTTACAACACTACTGCGACTGCATTTTGATTCTTGACTTGCATGTTTTACGCCGAAGGTGATTTTTCCCCCCTGCTGCTGAATAAATACAGAGAGCAGTGGTGTGATACTACAGATGGCGTCCATTCTGATGGTCCAGACTGTAGAGAAGGGAGATTTAGAAACACATGACCCTGGAGGAGACCTGAAAGGACTCTCTCCCTTTTTCTGTTATCTCTGGCGAGGCTGTGATAAACGTTATCTCAGCATCATAAGTGTGTTGTTATCTGTGGAGTAAAGGCTCCACCACTGACTACATACAGTGCTGGCTGTTTGTATGTTTGTGTGTGTGTTTGCCCTTGTCTGTGTGCCTTTTCTGTGTGTGTGTGTGTGTGTGCTAGCACCAGACACCCTGTGTGTTAAATCATGCCACACATCCTGCCAGCTCCTTGCAGACCTGTTACAGCAGAGAGGCAGCGGGCTTCGTTCCAACAGCAACACAATCTTACAGTTTACATTCAGGGCTTGTATCACACAGAAATAAACAGAGGCAGAATCACTGCCTATAAATGGTTTGGTAATTTTGAATAAACAACCATTTGATTAGTAATGCTCCAGTTTTTAGCTGGTAATATAAATAAAGATGGATGCCTACGTATTAGAGATGGGTGGTATCTAAATTTTGCTACCTTTGAACCACCCTCACATTTTCCCTGAGTACATAGTCTTCAGGTCACCAATCAAAAATCACATTGTAGGGCTTCAGGGCAGCTGACTAAATTGTTAATGCATATAGTCGACATGCTGTTAATATAATATTCAAAACAACACAAACAACTTCTTATTTGGGCACACTTAGGTTTGAATTATCTTTTAACTTTAAAATAACTTCTGGGAGAGACAGATAGCAAGTGAGAGGGTGAGAGAGCTCACACATGAGTGAGCGCAAAGGAGCGTGCAATTAATTAAGGGAAGAGAAACTACAACTTCCTTTGGACATGGATTCTAACTCAGACTCCAGTCTACAACAATGTTCACAGACTTCTTCTTTAAGACCGAGGACTGTGCCACTAAAAACAGAATTTGAATTATTATGTTAAATTTGAAAAGCATTATGTGAAACTGAATTTAATGTTTTGAAAACGAATTTATCTGCTTTGAAACTGTTTTTTAACTTCTTGAAAATTCAACTCTCTATATTCCTGAAATCTGAAATTTAAAAAAAAATCCATTTCAGTTTGCACAATTCAGATTTAGTTCAGCAACTCCATTTCATTTCAGAGTGGCATGACCGTTACGTCATCCACCTCCGTGAGGAAGAGTAAACCGAGCGCTTTCATTGACGTTTTGTTCCGTAGGATGCAAAAGATTCAGATTTCAATACCTCTAAACTACTGAGCCCAGCATATGTGTGGAACGTTTTGAATTTAAGGTCGTAAAACCACAGACTGCTTACAGAAATGCATGCTGCAGTGTATAAGTGACTGACTGTGAGACAAAAAAGTTAAGAGCTTCCCCTCAATAATGTTAAGCATTCACAAACCTGTTCATTTTCAGGTCTCATCTCATATCTAAGGTGGAAAAAGTGATTGTAGGAATATGCAGCGCAACCAAGCGGCAACCTCCGGTCTGAAAATATGAGACAATATGGAAGTGCTAAAGTCTGCTGTTCCTTAAGTGTCCGCTTGAGGCTGACTCTGGAAGTACCGGAAGTCACAAACACACCAAAGAGACCAAATTAAGATTGCCAGTTCGTCCAATCAGGGGCACAGCTCAGCTCACATGATTTCCAGGTGCCCTATGGCTGTTACTGTGGAGACTCAAAGCCCGCCTCATTTCCAATATGGCCGCACCGGCCATTTTGCTTCAAATATCTGTTTCAGATACAGACGGGTGACGTCGTGGAGACCACATCCATTAATTATACAGTCTATTAGCTGAGCGCAACACATTCACCAAGAAAAAAAAAATAACATGTATTACTTTAAATATTTGCAAATTATGACTTAAGCAAACAAGAATATGCGCTGTCTGGTAAACACAAGAACCACTGATATACGAAACCAGACAGCGGAGGAACAATTAGGGCTTTATGTGTTGGTCAAAGTTTCTCTACATATCTTTCTAGATATGTCCCCTAAAGAAGAATTACTTTATTTCACAGTCACCTTTTTGTTAATAATTATATTATGTTACTCTGTTTACACTGTTACTGCCCTCAAATACACCTCAAAAGTAATTATCAGCTAAAATGCACAGCAGCCTAATGTCAACACTGCAAGTGTGGGACATCGAAGTAGACATGTGCCTGCAAATTTTCAATACAGCCTTGAGTCAAATAAATGAGCAAACACTATCTCCCATGCAAAAGTTAAGGAATTCAGTTTAGAATCGAGATCCCAAAAACGTCACTAAAATCTGTTGCTATGTGGATCTAGTCCAAGACCAAAAATAGTAATCATTAAACTGGATGAGATGATATTTAATCGATACAAACATATCAGGGATAGTAGAAAGAAACATGGCTGCTTAATGAAACACATGATGTTTTGATGAAATGTCTCACAGATGACGCGCTATGTGGGGAACATACTGTTTCCTCTTCATCGTCTTTGCAGGCTTAAGGCTGTTGCAGTCATAAACTAACACTTAGACATCAAGGTTCTCTCTCTTCGATTATCCCTGTTCATCAGTGACACAATAACCGATAAGTGATTCCAGAGGAGAGGCAGAGCAGGCAGCTGAGTGAATGGTGTGTAGCCAGAGCAGTGTGCGGTCCTGGGTCATCCTGCCGCATCGGAGCGTTAATAAGGGGGGTAATTGAATTAGAGGATCAGTGGAGGCCTGTAGTGTGGGCGCCACGCGGCTCTAATTTCATTATAAGTGATGTAAACATGCGGTTGGCCCCCAGCACAGGGGCCTCCCACATCAAAATGCACTAACACACGCACACACTGGGAATAAAACGCTCATGTAAGGACATAAACCAAATAAAACCACAAATCTACACTTGTTTGTCTCAGTCACATCCCACCATACATGGTTCAGCCTGTTTGTCACACTGTTGTCTCCAACGATTCATAGCCTGAGCTGTGTGATTTTTATGTCGTCTAAAAAATGTGAATAAATCTCGCATCTGGCTCTGACGGTGGTGTAGGAGTATCAGCGAGATCAGGTTGACACCGGGGAATATTTTTAGATGTTTGTTTTGAAGAACATGATGGATACAATCTATGAATATATGACTGGGATTTTTTTCAAGCGGTGTGATTCATATTTATGATCAGAACTCAAATGTGCCGCAGACTGCTGATTCACTTGACCATCAGACTGACCACAGCCGGACTAAACCCGCCGGTCTGACTGTAGGCTTCATCCCACTGATGAATAGTTATGAGGGCAAAAGTTAACCAAGGAGAAACTATTCACATCCCTAACAAGTCTCACCCCTTGCCATCACAGCAGCAACAATCAGACACTCAGAGACGGAAAGGATTCAGGTGGGCCGATCAGAGCACAGGATCCCGGACAGAACACGGAGCCAGAGATAGTTTCATTTCCTACAACTTGATGGCAAAACATCAAAATAAATAAAAATCCTGGCAGCACATTTTCCCCACCTTAAAGAACACACATCCTTCTGCAACTAACTTTGACAGATGCGCCTGTTTTTTTTAAATTTTTGACTCCTTAGAAAGCCTGCCAATTTACCTCACAAGTTTACCCCCGCAGCAGAGCAGCAGGAGGAGAGGAGGAGGAGGAGGACAGACTTAACAGATACAGAAGCATGCCAGTCCCACAGTCATTGCTGCTAATTTTGGAAGACAGATAAAAATGTTCTTTTTCAGTATGTATCATAGCTTTTGGTCTTAGGGGCCATTTGGATATAACCTTGCTTGATGTGAAAAACCAGTGGCTCTTAGAGCATGCCCTTACAAGATTTATCTGAATCAACACATTGACACATTTTTCAAGGCTAAGGATACTGTACATCTTTCACTGTACACAAAGTAAAGCAGGATAGCTACTTATAAAAGGAGGGCCACTTGACAAGCCCTTATGATTTTTTTTGGCCCCTCCCGCACATTTTCTGAAGTTGTTTTTTTTCCCCCCAAAAAAAATTATGATTTTTTTTTTTTAATTTTCTATACAATATGTGAAATAAATAAATACATTTTTGGTTGTTTGCATATTTTTTTTTAATCACAGCACATTACAAACACAATATGAGCAAGTAAACACTCCAAATATAGAGATACAGTATGCTGTATGATATGTCTTAATGTGTCTGAAACATAAAAAGCTCTCATATGTATGCCGTGACTGCATATTTTAACGGTTGATGAATAATTTATGGACAGAAGAGATGACAGAAGTATCTCCTTTTTTCTGCCACTTTCCATGCTCTCAAAAACTCCTACAGTCAGACACTTTAAAGTGCTACAACAGAGGAAAAACGTTACATAAATGTCAACTTTTGCAAAATAACAACTCAGTATCTATGAAATTCCTTCTTCAGCACAAATCTGTGCACATAAAAGAAGACAAGCAACAAGAGTGAAAGTCTCTGGGGCAAAGTTAAAAAATATGTCACAGTTCTGAGGATAGCGTGGAGGAGAACACAGGCTGCAGAGACGTACCGGCTGCAGACAGCTGTGCACCCGAGGAAGATACCTTCAACAGGGCGTGTCTGCGGCTTGTTGATTGCATCTCCATCATAAGATAACAGAGCTGCAGGCTAATGGAGCCTGCTGAAGAAGTGCCTCATGCTCTGTCAATTTTTCATTACCACTTCACTCAGCGTTACGCAGGAACGTTCAGTATCTGTAATTACTGATGCTACACCAATCTTTCAGAATCCATAATCTGCTGTTTTTCCACTTGAGAGGCTAAACAACACCACGCCGTACCCTCCCACCTCTGTTCCTACCCGTCCTTTTCTGCTGACTGAGCAATGCAAAACACCAGCTCAATGACATGATAGCATGTCACCAGTGACAGCCAAAGGTACAAAAAGAGAATTTTTGACACCAAACCTCTTTCGAAGACGTAAGTGTTATGAGCAGTTACAATGAATTATGACTGAATGAATGCTGCAGCAGCCACATTAAACAACAACCTCACTGTTTTATATACGACATCTCTTAAGTATGGTGGCCCTGAAAGCTCACAGCACCGAAACTTTAGAAAGGACATGCAAAAAGACAAAAACACAAGCAAATTACGAAAACATCTTCATCAATTTGACAACATATGCACAGCATTTAGAAAACACACTGCAAAGACCACAACACAACGGAAGTGTTTCCAGAGGACACTTAAAAGTGAAGCACATGTCCCGACACACTTGTTGTTGATGCAGATTTTAAGACACACTATTAAGCTTCTCTTTCTTTCAGTGGTGTTGGAAAATGAGATAAAAGTAAGTGCTTTTGATTTATTTTAACAATGTGATCACATGATTCAGATGTTAGCATATTAGCTAATGCCCCAAATAACCGGCTGCGTCTGAGCTGCAGCTCCTCTCCGCTGCATGTTGACTGCATTCTGCAGACCGAGAAATTCTTCTGTTCATTCATGTTGTGCTGTAAAACCACAAACCTGTTGATTCCTGGCGTGTCTTCGGTCATTCTGATGTTTTCTTGCAATGGTAAAGCTAAATGTGATCTATGTTTTGACAGTTTGTTTTATTTTGAAAGTCTCTGGCTCTTTTTAGGTAGTTTCTGTTGCTTACTTCCTGTCTCACCTGATCTTCTCTACTCTGAATTGACGCGCCACAACTCCGGCATCCAGCAAAAACAGGATGGCTGCGGATTAGCTGCGACCTGCAACGAAACGGATCCAGTGTAAATTAACACATTGACTTGAATGGAAACCTGTCTGATCCGGCGCTGCAATGCAGACGCAGCCGGTGTATATCAGCCCTAATGACAGACGTGTGCATCACTTTTAAGTGTCCTCTGGAAACTCTACTGTCGTGTTGTGGTCTTTGCAGCACGTTTTCTAAATGCTGCGCAGGTGTCGTCAAATTGATGTTTTCTTTATTTGCTTGTGTTTTGTCTTTTTGCTTGTGTTCTCTTAAGTTGCAGTGCTGTGAGCTTTCAGGGCCACCATACATAGGTCCTCAAGCAGAGAAACACACAATTAAAATAACCTCTTCTCAGAACTGAATGTCAAAAATTAATACATTTATTTACATTCTGCTTTTTAAAAAAAGCGCGCTATTACTGGTATTTGGTTGCTGGGTGAAAGCTAACAGAAAAGGCATGCGATCCCTGAAGAAATGTGACAAGCTAATTATCAAGTAGCTATGTCACACGCCGGCAGAGTATGTAAAAATAAAGTTCACAACATCTTCACCTTCCTCTAGAGCTGAGGGACTTTAACATGAGAGGCACACTCTCTCAGTGTGTGACAAGAAAAATAAGAAAAAATAAGAAAAAGTAAGAAATAAAAAAAAAAAATTGGTAATAACATAATTTAGTTTTATTTGTTACTGCTGCAGCTGGGGAAATGTTTTCCTCTCCTGCCCAGAAACACACTTCAGGTTTCATTAACACGCATGAAAATGCAGCTAATAGCGAGGCTTCAGTGTATGCTTCAGCCAAAACATGTCACCCATAACATCACCCTCTGTGAAAACAACTGTCTGGGAAGTGCTGAGGAAACACAGGACAGAAAGCCAGCATCCCCATACACATACACACACACACACACACACACACACACACACACACACACACACAAACACACAACTTATCCCCTTTGCGCAAGCACCACGCTGAGGTCTAATCGATGCAGCTCATTCATATTGAACCACAGACGTCAGGGGAAGCCAAGGGAATTACAAGCAGCCTCCACTGTGAGATCGCAGCTTGGAGAAAGCCTGAGGAAAACAAAGCTTGCTTCGCTCTGGAAACCTGCTGTTTACTATCCTAGGTATGTTTGAGCAACATGGCTACTGGGCCCCCTCTAAAGGAAATGACACTGAACGGGTAGAATGGTAAACAAACATAATATTAAGGGAGAAAATTAGAAGTGAAATGTATGTGAGAAAAACTGAACCAGTCTGCCTCAGTAGATGGTTTGTTAAACGGTAAAGGAGCACTTCTATGAAAGCCTTCCAGTCTCTATTCTGTCTTAACAACTCCAAGTGCTTTGCACTACATGCCAACATTTACCCATTCACACATACACACACACAGATGGCAGAAGCTGCTATGCACATTCACACACTGCCTCTGTGTTGAGTAGGAATCTAAGGTTCGATGTCATGCACAGACACTTTGTTTTGCAGACTGGAGGAAACGTGTATCAAACTGCCAATCGTCTGACTAGTGGACGACCTCCTTACTTCCAGAATCACAGCTTTCTCTCGTGCTCCTTACTGGCATCAACAGATTTTCCACTTAAGGGTGTTTTTATGAATCGTTTGATTGTATTCAGATGTATCAAAGAATGTCTCATTAAAAGACTCCAGCTGTTGAGTTAGTTACTGAAACATTAACACTCAACACTTAACAGTCATCTGCAGTACTGACTGTCACTGGTAAAGAGGGAACATTATTCCATTTTAAACAAGCATAATCATGCTGGATTTTCATACTAAACGTTTGCAGATATTCAAACAGCTGCATATTCAAACATTGTAGAAATCCCTGAATCTGTCTGTAAACCGCTCAAAATGCTCTGTTCTAAAGAAAAATAAACCCAAGATCTTCACAAGACTTGCTGTCGTGATGAGGTCATCACATAAGAATCTCCTAACTGGTTCATGACATGTTCAAAGGGTGGACCTCAAACACCAAGGTCTATGAATGGATAGGCCCTCCAGAAGGCTGGCTGGGGTTTGTAAAGTGAGAAGCCTTAAAGTGACAGCAGTTAATATGAAGGATTCCAGATAGAGGCTGAAATAAGTGTTTTCTAAAACACCAGTGTGGGGAAAAAATTATGTAAATCATGTAAAGCTGCTACAGAGAGACAGTATAAAGCCCAAAAAGCACAACACCCCCTCTTTAATGTCAGTTCAGATAAATTTAAAGGGCATCTCAAGGAGGATAACACCAAACTGTTGCTTTGCATTTATGTATTATTCAGCTCTGATAAGCAGCCATCTAGGTCTTTTACTTTTGTGTATTGCTTGCTAAATCAACGGAAGTTCCCAAGCATCACTTTTGACAAATGAAATGACCTCTCCAAGCATGTTATAAATGAGAAAACTGTGGATAAGTAAAAGTATGCAAAGTTGGCCAATGGATCAGTTCGCAGACAACTTTCATTGCGTCAGCCTCCTCCTCAGGCACAGAGGAGCAGAGACACTGACCTAAAGAGGCAGCACTGTCGACTCACTGTGCTCTAAAATGATCAGCAGTCATGAATACCAAGAAAACTGCCATCATGACCTCAATTACCTCCCATTGATGATTCTAATTGAACATGAGAAGAAGGGAGCATGGCTCATTTCAAAATAAACCAGTAACTGGAGGACTAATAATTCATGGTTCATAGGTTCGCAACCAAAGGCAGAAAGAGCGACACAAAAGTCAAACAAATTCGGAGAGAAAATGCCTCCACAGCCATCTTCAACTGCCCCCATAACGGTCCAGGCGTACACCAGCACAAACAAGACTTGATCTCCTTTAAACTCACCAGTAATTTCTGTTTCAGCCTCTGGTGGCTGAGGGTCTCCTGGCCGAGTCTCAGAGTTCTGCTGTTGGCCTCTAAAAGATGAAAGCCGTCCACGCGCTGCACATCTGAGACCTGGAGGGGCGAAACTTCATTTCTCAGCTGCAAGAGAAAACACAATGAGCACAATCAGTCAAATCAATTCGCTGACATGCTAATGTGTGATTTTATACACAATTCAACCATTTTACAATTGCTCATGGTCGTTTTCACAAAAGCAGTTCTTCCGATAGGATTTTGCAGATTTCAAATCCCTCAAAATAACTGTCCACCACTGCTGCTGAGGCCCCCTAGTGATGAAATCTGCTCGCGCTCTATTTTCCAAGTGCAGTTAAGTGGCTGCTCAGAGCTATCAGGGGGTCTGAGTGGAAAAACAGCTCACGGCTACACTCATTGTGCAAACAGCAAGCTCAAGCTTCATCCATCCTCACAGGTCCTGTCTCACAAAAGAACGAGGAATCTACTGGACTATCTGCCCTCCAGTGAGTGTGAGCACGTCTCAAACTCTAGTTCAACTGAACTGCAAGAAAATGAAAGAAGGAAGTCACAATTCTGGTAGGAAAAAAATGGAATTGACTGAGTAGAAAGTGGATGGACTGTATAATCTAATGAAGACCAGATGAGGTTGTGCTTATTTACAAGTTCTTCCTATTTGATATCAACTCATGTTTGCTTAATTGTATTATTAAAGTGAGCCAGATGCTTCATACAGCAATGTTTACCCACACTCAAAAACAACCAAGCAACATGTTGACCTGGTGTATCAGCAAAAAATAACACTTCAGCACCCATTCAACCAGATACTTACAAACCCACACAAGTATAAGATGCCAACGAGGTAAAATAACATCCTCTCTCCATGCTCAACCACTTAGCCAGTGACGCTGATAGCACTACCTAAACTGCTTGTTATTGCCAAGCTAGTGGAGCTGGCTGGAAATAATAATGCCTCCTATTCAATTATTCATAGCTCCAGTCAGGTGGAACCAGATGCTGCTTTTGTGTCATAGAGGGAGAGCTGTAACTCGACTCAAGCATGGAAGGCCAGCGCTGCATGGAGGCAAAAGCTTTATGGGAACAAGCGTGGATGCTGCCGGGCTACAAACAAAACACAGGATGTCATGACACGCGCAGGAAAATGTCACATGGAAAAAGAGTGTGCAGACAGAGGACGCAGGTTCAGTAGGTTGGTCCAAATATGGGCGAACCCCCGAGGTGCTGCTCGCAGCTAACCTGCCTTGTGCTAGTTTCACTTTGTACCCTGACATTTGTGACCATGGCCAGAAGATGACCTTTTTAATCCATGCCATGTTTTGGAGCTGAATGCTAATGCTACGGTGCTGTGTGCCCGCCACTCATGGGAACAAGCTGTGCTATTTTTAGCCTCGTGTCCCCAGCTGCACATCTCCAACCCAGGGCCAATGGGTAATTAGTGTTTGTTTCTAATGGCGGGAGGCGGTGCCTTAACCTCCTGAACACAAACAGACATCTGGACAAAGGCTTTCTTTGTCCTGCTCGGTCCGCACTCCAGCTGCAGGGCACGGCTCCTAAAGCCATGTACTCTATGCATCCACTTCAACTTTATGAGGGGCTCAAAAGCTCTTCTACCCAGCATCTGCTGCCTTTCACTCACTTCTCATGCAAAACTTTGTAACACAACTTTAAGTTACAGCAAAGAGGCAACTAAGATTATTCAGAATGTCCACCAAAGACATGACATAACATGAAGTTTTGACAGAGCCACAGCTGTCTTCACATTTAACACATTTTTTAAGTTAATGAAACAAAGAAAATCCTACAAATGCTTTAAATGAATCACTTATGACTACATAATTGTGGAAGTACCATTTGCTAACATTTCATTACCACAAACAAACATGATCGGCCGGCTCAGACACACTCACAGGATCTGATTGAATGACATTTAAAACAGCATGAGCTCATTATTTGTGATAATTGTCAAAGCCGGGGGTTAGCTTCTTGTTTTCATCCGTATAAAAGAGAAACGTTCCATGCAGGCATTGCTAATTAAAGTTAATTAGAAACTGTTTGTTATTCCAGCATAAAATCATTTTACATTAACTCATGTCGGGTTGTGGCCTCTCCACTGTCAGCACTTGCACGATAATACCCTGTATTATGACATATATGTCTGAATGGGTATAATGAGTCCGTTTGGGGCTCTGTAAGTCATAACGGCCTCTTTAATTCATTTTAGTCTGGGCAAAGCTAATTTAATCTATCTTATTACAGCTTCTTTATGCAATTAACTTATGCCCTTCTTTGATGGCAGGACAACATGCAGGCAGTGGGTTGGACAGCAGGCGTACCAACTCCACAGGGGCTGAACACGTAGGACAATATACATAGAGGGTCCCATTGTACAGATAACAGAGACTGATGACTACAAAGACGCACTTCTTTCTGCAGCAGCACCCACTCCACAAACAGGCTTTTTCTTCCAGTAATCTGCTGTGAAATTCCACTTGATTGGGACATTAGGATCAATTACATCCCCACATAAACACAAAGAATTTACTCTGGAGCACATTAGCATTCCATTAATCATCCTTAATGTTAAAAGTGCTGCAGAAACAGAAAGTGTGCCTTGAACTGTCTGACCCAGCGTGTCTGTAGCACTGTCTGCCAATAATATGTTATCAAAGAGAGTGCAATTAACCTCCAACACGGTTGACAATACATTGAGAAGAGCGGTCCTTATAAAGGACATGAGCACTGGACGTGATGTTCGACAATGACATCAGACATCCATCCATTGGTCCCGTCTTTCTGCCTGCTGTTGTCTAAACTAAAAGCTGACCAAATTTATCAGTCTAAATCCCTCTGTACTACCGCCTTGAAAAAACATTATTTAGCCAGTTAAGGACTGATTAACTTATGTAAAAGGAAACTGAACATGCTGCTGCTGTTTAAAGAAAGACCTGGTAAACCGTGGACACAGCAGACACACTGAGCTAAACCCGTAAGCAGAAAGGCAGAGACAGAAACAGAGACAGGGATTGAACCTGCAGGATAAGCTTTTTATTACAAAGCAAATCCTTACAAATAATCATCGCTGCCTGTGGATTTTGGCAAGATCCACATAATCATCCACAGCAGCCGCCTTTATGCAGAAATGTCAACCTTTGAGAGCAGAAACAAACAGCCCCCTACCTCACGGAGCTGACCACTAACACAAACTCAGAGACGTCAGTGTAGCTTCCTGTCCTTCATATTATGTGTGTGCTCTGGGTTTTGTTTTGTGAGTCTTGTCTGGCTCCAGCCAGCTTAAATCCTGTTGGTTTGCAGACAGGTGCTTTTTCTTGTCACCACACTACTTTTCCTGCTCCTACTCTTTATAGAGTCACTTTTACATAGACCTTAACAGCTCTGAGCCGATGAGGCATTGATTGATGAGGTGAAGTAGCTGTTCTAAGGACTGCTGTAACAAAAATGCACCAAAGGCAGTTCAATATGGCAAAAAAAAAGTGATTAACTTATTCATTCAAAGCTTACATCAATATGGGAATAAAGCCATGAGAGGTCAAAGCCTGAAGAAAACAGGTGATATAGAGTTTATTAACATCTTCATAAGTTTTTCATTTTGCCTTTAAAACTATACTCAGTCTCCCAGGAGAGAAAAATTGGTGAAATAAGCAGCTTAGGATTGAAAAACAATGCTTCTCTGCAACCCTTTGGCAGAAAGCTCAGCTGATGCTAACATTAGCTCAGCTTGTTTTTGGAGCTCAGACAGCCTTTAGATACGAGTCCTTCAATGCATATCATTCACAAGATTTCAACTCAAGACAGATCATCCTCTCCTCCAGAACACACAAGATGGGGAAAACAGAAGTACGAAAAAAGAATTGAAGAAAAAAACAAAAAAAGCTAAGGTTATGTCAGGATGGCAGATACAAGGATCCAGTAGGGAGGATGCATACTGATTAGCCACTCTTTGCTGTCCCAGTTGCTAACCCTCTACAGTGGGTACTTTGAAAAAAAAAATCACCTTCTATAATCAGATAAGGCTAAATGTGTGTCTTAAACAGCGATACTTTGAACACGTACCGAAGAAAAACAGTCAAGTTCCCATCACCTACCTACTGGCCTTAAACCAGTATCCCAGTTAATTTAACATTTCACCCTCATTACAATGACGAAACAACTGTTTTGTATTTCTTTTGTGGTCTTGGATCACAGGGACCATCTCCATTGTAGCAGGAAGGGCAAAGACTTTTTAATGTTAAAGCTGTCTTCAGATAAACTGCCAATCTGTGATGATGCTATCCTGTCTCTGGCTTTAGTTGTCCGATGTAGTAAAAACAAAAAGGATAAAAAATAACATTAAAAAAATGAAAGAATCTGTGAAATATTTCAAGCACAAGAGTGTGTATCTTATCTTTGTGCTCTTAAAACTATATGAAAAAACACATATGAACTACTAAAAACAAAATAACAGGGAGGGGGGGTTAAATTGATTGATGATGATTAATTGTAAATTACCTACCTACCTTGAGTAAAAGGAATCTAAAAGGAGAGTCTGGCAATGGGTAATGTTCTGATTCATATTTGAGTTGAGAGTTTAAATGTCATGTCAACCTTATTTTTAGAAAAAAAAATCACAGGGCAGCAAAACTGTAGTTTAAAAAACTAAAGTACATCAAAACAATTACACTAGTTTTCCCTGATGGGGATAAAAAAAAAAATCTTGACCTCAACAATCGCACACAGGTGACCTTAATGAGAATGAGACGGACCTTATCACTTTGTAAATTCTTATGTAACACAGAGCTTTATTACTTTTCCGTCTGCGGCGGTGGGGCTAATAAAACAGCTAAATATGTCATTTGGTCAGCTCATCCTCCCATCTCTTGATATAAAGTAGAGGAATGATCACAGGATCCTGTGTGAGGTGTAACAGATGATGTTTCTATCATTGAGACAAACATCTCGTTTCTGAACAAAATGCATGTTCTGTGTTAGTTACAAAACGCACAGTAACCACACTAACTCGTAGTGTGGTTACTTTTTCTGTGCATTAGGCTGTTTGATCTGTCTATTGAATAGGTTTATCAGCATGGCAGATGTTAATGTTACTACAAGCCTTAATCAAGAACTTTTTACTGCCCGGCCCTTAAACTACTACAACTCAGGGGCTCGTCTAATCTCGGGCAGTTTACAGCAGATCAGTGCTTTTCATCCGACTGGGTGGACAGCGCTGATCAACTCCAGGAACAATCAATTATGAATGCAGCCAGATCCCTAAGGTGATTACTGGCTACTCTCCTCTGACCTCAGCTGCAGTCAGCAGCTAGTCACTCTTGGCTGTCAGAGCAACACTACAGCAGTCAGTCAAACTGTCGACATGAGGACAGCTGGCACAACACATCGTCTTACATTACATTTGAGCCTCAGGAGCTATGTCTTTAACGCGAACATGTGCTGTATGTAAACATAAACAGCATCACTTGTGTAAGATGCACACTGCAACACACACAACCTTGAGTCCGGCACATACAAGCAGATTCACATGTATGAGTGAGAACATGAAAACACTGACCATGTGTTTCAAATGGATCAAGTCTAGAGGCTTAAAGCATAAAACATGTACATTAATCTGCCCTCACATGAAAACAGCCCCAAGTCACATCAGAGACACACGCTTGCTTTGTCATGCACAGGACAGTTCAACAATCAGGGCGAGCTACGCAGTCCCTAACAATGATAATGCACTTTCACTCTGCTGTCACCGAGTCTCCCGGAGCCATCTTTATAGAGCTTTCCCAGCGAAGATGGTGTTATGTAACAGCGGCCGTGGACCCTGCTGTTCATATCACTAATGCCTCACACTGTGGCGAGGTCACGTGCTTTATCCAGGCCACATCCAGGCGCCAAGAGCACAATCCAGCTGTTACTACAGCGTAGCTTCAGTCACTCAGGAGCATGCTGAGCCATGCTCTCACACTGCTTCATCCTCCGTTAAGCAGCCATGTTCGGCGCCTCAGCACTTCTCCCTTCACTTTGGTGTCACAAACATTAGCGATGGAAACAGTGCTTCACACTGACAGTACTAGCTCAGCATTCTCAGCGCGTAATGTACCACACTTCACATACAGAGGTATTTACTGATGATGCACTCTTTGGGGATTTTAACAGCACAACCCAATCAATTTGTTCCTAATTACAACTTTAGTCCCAACTGCTGGCTGTGTGCACCATCTGCATTAGCCAAAAGGGTTGCTAATTGTGTCACCATATGAGGTTTCACACTCATGCACATGCTGCATGTTGTAGCTTTTAAAGTTTTAGTCATTTTAATGTAGACCAGCATAGACCAGCTTCAGACACTGTTAATTTTGTTTATAAAGGCTATGATGAAAAATATTTGTCAAAGAACCTTTTTTACGGACGAAAATTAAATAAAAACTAAATAAAAAGTCAGACATGATGACGAAGACTGTGACAAAATATAACTGATACTTTAGTCAACGAATGAAAACAAGATGAAAAAGTGAGGGAGGGGCGCAAGCCTGGAGTGGCACTGGGTTGAAATCATATTCCGTAAAATAAGATGGACGTCATGTCACTTGGCTCAAACTGAGGTTGCCACAAAAACTGCTCCCCCTGGTGACTGGCTGCAGTATAGGTCCAAAACTCCACCTCTCTATTCATTCCAGATGGGCTGCAGTCGAACTTTAAAAATTGAATATACCTCGTAGATATGTTTCTCACATCCATATTGCTGTGTTTATATTTTTATATTTTTTAGGCTGCATTGTGTTCAAGTCCTCTTTTTTTCTGAAAAGATACTCTTTCATTAGTTATTAAGTGTTAAAAATTGGGTTTTATATCACGTTTTACGATGATTAACAGCTGCCGTTCTTGTTTAGTTTTTGCAGGAATAGTGAAACACATCAGGAGGAAGAGTTAAGAAGAGATTGGACAGTCAACAGTAAAAGAAAAAAGAAATTTTCACCTGCCTCCACTCAGATTTTCTCTGAGTCCCTCTGAGACTCTACTGCGCAGACTCTGGCTGCACAATGGCAGCTCCTATGACGGAGTTGTCCCTGGGCTATGGAAGAGGATGAGGGCCACTGAACTTCAATCACTCAATCAATAAATAAATGAATAAATAAATAAAGTCCAATAATTTTTATTGTCATTATGAGAAAAAAAAATCAGAACTCAGAGTTCTGACTTTAATCTCAGAATAATCATTGAAAAAATTATTGGACTTTTTTCAGTGGCCCTAATCCTCTTCCTTACTGGGCTGCCTGCACTGGCTGCTCTGGGGTTTTTTTCTCACAAGCAACCAACCATTACCTTTAGAACATGTTCGTGCACATGTAGCACAGCAGTGCTTGTCAGAGGATCATGAGAACGTGTACAAACCCTTATTATACAGTCTATGGTACAAACACAAGATAATGGACAGTAAGAAGAGCAAGGGTGGTGCTGAAAAGGTGAGAAATAAAAGAAAATCATTACAGTCTGACGCGGCCACATATGCCAATTAGTAACTTGTTCATCAAGACGAGCTCGCGCGATGAAAAAAGAAACTCAAGATTGAGAGAACGAAACGGGTAAGGCAAGATGTATAAGAAAATACAATGTTGCCTGCAAACCACTGTCCAAGCCTATGAAATGTTTACCATTATAACAAAACATTATATGATTCAAATAATAGTATAATGCATAACTGAGCAGGAAAATGTCTTCGTCCATAGCCCCTCAGCAGCAGCAGCAGTTACACAGGAGGAGAACTAAGACCAGTTTGCAGAACTTCACACAGTTTGCAGGACATTTTCACAACAGTTAGGTTGTTTACATCATGTTTGACTAAAATCTTCTATATTTGGTCTACTAAAACTAGACTAAGACGAAAAGGTTTCAGATGACTAAACTATGACTATAAACTAAATGGTGTCAGTTTAACACTGCTCAAACACCAGCATGGTGATAAGTGGCTTAACTCAGATACATACAGAGCTGTAAAATATGCCGTTGTAAATCCGAAAGGTCATATCAACATTCAGCTTGTTTTCATGACAAAGCAAATCATCCTCTGATTTAAAAACACTGTTTTATAGAGAGAGCTGACAGGTTGTTGCTTTTTTCCCCCAACCATAATGCTACTCATTAAACTTTATTTAACAAAGGAGTAAACATCTAGTGCCCAGTAAAGTGAGGAACCCACAGAGAAAGTCACCAAACTCCTACAACTCTAACCTCTTTATGAGTGTTTTGGAAAACTTTAATGCATTATTCAACTTTAACAGAGAGGACTCCACTGTTCTGTGCTTCATTCGAAGACCCAGCAGCTGTTTTCAGTGAGAAAATAAAAATGGACAAACTAGAGACTAGTAGGTGAAGACATTTAGAGGTGGATCTTTCCATACTAGGATGATGGAGACTTGTGCTGGTTGGACATAAACATGACTTCTATTAAACGCTTCTGTACTCTGTGTCTGATAGATGTGTAAATAACATTCTGCTAGCTAGCATGTTTTGTCATACAGGTGTAATTTGAAAATCTTGTGTTTACAACTCTTTTTCACTCTGTATCAAGCCAAACAAATCAGTAGCGTGAGTTTACATTTCTTGCTCAATAAATGTGGTTTCAGTTCAAATAACTGACCCGATTCAAGCCTCAAAGTCAAGTAAAAACGAATAAGTAAATAGATGATATTTGAAAACTCCGCAGTGACGTTTTCCAAAATCAAGAGTCTTGGAGCTTCTTCAGAAGCACAAAAAGCAGACGGCTTCAAGTAAGTAAGAAATAAGCAAAGATTTTAAAGAGATTGCAAACAAAATCACCCAGCTCCCCCCTGCAACACTCGCTCAGTGAACATCCATTAAGTGCAACCAGCGGGAGGAAATAAATACAAAGAATTTTATGCAAATATCATTTGACCCAGGGCTGGATTTAAGAAATGCTCAGAAGTGCGCCTCCTTCCTCTTGAGCTCACCCACAGCTATCAATACCGCCCTCCAGCCGTGTCTCTTGTAATCAACTCAGTGCAGAGCAAACAAATTTGGGTTAGAAATATGAATACCTGTCTCCTGAGCAGAGTGAAGATAAAAGTCGCTTGCTGGCAGCTCAGGGATAACTAGCAAAATGATGAATGGCCATGTCTGCTTGTCAAGGTGGGCAGGAGGAGCCACAGTATGAATGGGAGTTTGTCACCACAGTGCTCCATCACACCTGAGGTGTGAGTCCAGACTGACAGCCCTAATTATAGCAGCTCCTCAAATGAGTGACCTTGGGAGGCAGTAAAACATCCTTACCTGTGCGCATGCATGAAGAAGCAACATATTTTTGCACAGTTCAGCCTTCACTCTTTTTTTTTCCCTCTGCACTCATGACTGCCACCTATAGGATCCTGTCTCTCTGCAAACTAATGATGTGACACGCAAAAAAAAACACTTAAAGCCTTTACATATCTGTTAATGCCCCCACACACCTCTGCATCAATTTTCATGATGCACACTTACTCACACACCTCAGCGCATTAAAGATCACATTTTTAGCATGTGAAGACCAAAAAACACACCTACCACACAGTGACAGCTGCTGTCTTGACAGCGTTTCAACACTGATAAATAATCTGCAGGAATGCATGAAAAAATCCACACAAGCAATTCAACATAAAATAAATGCTATCTACTTATTACTAACGATGATACCAAATCATTCACCCAACTTCTTGGCTCTAATGGTTTCTCTCTGCTAAAACAAAAAAAAACACACAGCTCCTTCTCTGCATGACTGTAGAGAGAGCATCTTCTGCGAGGCATGCCAGCGACAAGCAGCACCAACATCAACACGGAAAATGATGTTATATCATCAACGGACAATAAACACACTGCTCCTGCTGTGCAGAATTATTTGGTCCTTTAAGAAAAACACTGCATCATGTTTTCATTCAGGACAGGAAATTCAGGGAACATATCAGTTTGACAGTGAATCCCTACAGCATGCAAATGATGTGCAATGTCCTCTGACTCCTCTCAGTGCCATCTAACCTGGACACTCTGAACAGGAACTCAAAACAGGACAATCCTCCTGAAAAGAAATGCATGTTGAGGCAGAGGGCTACATGACAGGGAGAGGATATCATTTCAATTATCGTAGCCGCCAAGAGTCTAAGGCATGTTGTGATGATCCTTATACCTCCAGCAGCAGCAGCAGCAGCGACCAGGGATCCTGCAGCAGAGGCAGCACAACAAGCCCTGTCTCAGAAAAACACACGGCTTGACAGCAGAGAGTAGACGGTACTGTACCTTAGCAGCAGCTGTGATGAGAGTGATGCAGTGGCAAGTGTTCCCTTATGTGTTGGAAGGACAGAGAAGCAGCCGGCAACTGGACCGGGATGATGGCTACGGCAGCTCTGTAGCATAAAATGGTTCATCAATGCTCGAAAGAGGCACAGCCAGGCAGAGCAGGGAGAGAGAGAGAGAGAGAGAGAGAGAGAGAGGGAGAAGGAGAGAGAGAGAGACGGCCAGCGAGCATCACTCAGCTCACACTACCCTGGCTGTGCAGCAGAGCACACACATCTACACGCCCCCTTTCCTCTCCCTCTCTCTCTCTCTCTCTCGCTGTCTCTCTTGCTTCTAACACACATACACACACACACACTCTCGCTTAGTCACACAGACACAGGCACGCAGGGGTGCAGAGGCAGTGCAGTGCGCAGCAGCAATGAGCAGCGCTCCCTCTTCAGGATGCCTTTCGTCTTCCTTAATCAGAATTGGTCATTCTTCCTCTTGTTCTCAGCAGTCAGAGGCAATCCTGTCAGCGAACCCTTCCAGCCACGTGCTCCATCGTCCCGCCTGCCCACCTAACCACCTCTGATGAGAAGCCATGATTGAAGCTGGCAAGGTCATGTGAGGTTCTCTGGCATCCCCCCTTTGGTCTGTGCTCTCAGTCTCGTTGCAGTGTTTATCAGCTATTTTTCTGCGAAGCTGATACAGGGACTGTGCCTGGCCTCGTCATGGGTCATTATGCCACAGAGGCTCCCCGGAGGCTTGGCTTGACAAACCCTCACTCACTGCACGGTGGTCCAGACCAATCAGCTATTACAAACAGCAGCAAACAGAATTACCATCCAATCACAGGTCAGGAAATCAAGTGCAGAAGAGTATTACAGGGGATTATTTGGGCCATCCTGGTTTTTTTTTTTTTTTCCACAACAGGGAGATGTGAAGGAGAACAGCACAGCATGTGCAGTATGGCTGCCCTCTGTGGCTGACAGGAGTGCTGCACCCTGTTGTGGGAAAAGCAGAGAAGGAAGAGCAGGGCCCAAAACAGATATGCTTTCCTCAGCGTTGGATGCCTAGCAACCACAGCAGCTCCTTACCTCTGTTTCGAGTAGTCCCTCCCCCATTCAGCAGGACCACCTCTGCAATCCCAATTGAGAGCTTATGTTGCACAGCAGCTGTTTAACACTCAGGCACCACAACATCACACTGGGCTGATGGCAAATGTTCCCTCTACCTGGTGTGTAAACACCAAGGGGGGAGCTGCTGAGCTCTAACAAGAAGCAGAAAGCACACCTGATGTTGTCAGTCCAGCAGCCACCATCAGTAACACGGGTAACATGAGATCTCCTTTAGTCAATTTTCCTACTCCATTAGTTTTCATTAAAAATGAAACATAAATAAATGTTCTACTTGCATAATATTACAAAGAAACAATGCTCAGAAAGTTTTCCTTTTTGGTGCTGAATAAATATGAATGACCTTCTTCATGAACCCATGTTTCCAGCCCTAACCTTAACCCTAACCCTAACCCTAACCGCTCACAAAGGAGAACAATGAATTCCTCATTTCAGTGTTACATGCATTGCGTTGTGGTTATAAAAGTTAGCGCTGACAAAAGTGTGTATTTAACTGCTAATTATGCTGAAAATGATTAAGCCTGAGCCAAACAAGATTAAGGAATCCTCTGACTTCTTGTACAGGAGGTGGCAGGGCTCTGCAAGGTGCACCAACTAGCTTGTGCTGCTGGTTGCATGTTTGCTTCTTTTAAATAATGATTCAGAGGACGCTTGCCTACCTTGCAATGTTAAGGGGAACAAAACCTGTTTAGACAGCTGTCAAAGGATGTCAGAAGGCGGACCAGGAGCTCCAGGCCTGCCTTAACTCAGCTAGCTGAGACACATTCGGAGGTGTGAACAACTGTTTTGACATTCCCTTTTGTGGGAGCCTCTGCAGATTAAAAAAAGACTACATGAGGTGCAGCAAACACAGCATGAAGTGCTCAGGTATTTTCTATATTGAACATGCACGGATCTATCAGCTGGTAAATCGATGGGTTCAGATTTCCTTAATTTTGGAGGCTCGCGATTAGCCAGTCCTTATGTATGAAACTGATCTTATCCACTGATCATATCTACCTTATCCAAACCTTTATTTGTAAAATCAAAATACCGCAGTGCACTTTATTTTTGGTAAAAGGCTCAAAACAGGTCTGCAGTGTAACCTGTTGCACAAGTATTGCTTATTTTTTAAAATGTGTAAAATATTATTTAGCAGTTTGGACAGCAATATTCTAAACTTTTAATTTGCATTTGAAAGAACTACCTTATGAGCAGTTTAAAAAAATCAATGTTTTTCAGTAAAATAAGATCGGAACATTTCAGGTGTATGCTGTCAGTTGTACAAAAAAAAAATAGGTATTGTCCAAAATTGGTATCAGCAGGTCAGGCTTTTTAAAGATCGGTGATTTGGGATCAGCCAGGAAATTGTGATCAGTGCACTCCTGTTCTATATCGATGAGAAGCAAATTAGAAAAAAAAAAAAAAAAAAAAAAAGCGCCATCACTTTGGGAATAATGAATAATGCAGTCAGACAAAAGCTGCACAAGAAATGTTGAAACAAAATAGAAATCCTGTAGTTTTCATGATGATGACCAAATGAGAAAAAAAGTCGACCTCTTAAACATTAAATATATTTCTTTTTAGATTCCTCTGAGCAGCACACAACCTTCAGGTAATACCTGCAAACCTCCGTTTTTTTTTTACATCAGTCTCAAAATAATCATCAAGGCCAGTGGAGTCAGGATTTCCCAAGTAGGCCAAAGAAGTATGTGATAACAAGTCCCTGCCACTTTCTTCGCAAACACCTGATTGGGCTACACACCCTCCTCTCCCACTTTAACTTTATGCAATTGAATCCATGTGGCATAATCAGTCAATCTCCTCAACTGTGTGAGAAGTATCAGTATGTTCCACTGATAGAGCTGTGTACAAATATCTGTGATCCATCACCTCACGATGGATACAGAGGACAATGCAGATTTAACTTGATGTGGTTCAGATTGGCCCACAAAAAGAGGACATTTCTGATCCGTTAGCCACATGTGTCAGAACGTGAAAGTAGTGAAATACAGACATGAATCGTCAGTTACTTCCCATTAATATGAGAACCAAGTTCACCAAGCCCCCCAATTCTGCTCTGCAGGTATAATTTCCTCCAGTCATTAACAAACTTGCTAGTTTCTTTTAGATTGAATTGAATACACTGACTGTATTCTAAAATAGACACCAGATGTGTTGACTGACTGTGAAGTCAAAGGATTTAGAGCTTCCTCTGCTGACTGGCTGTAGAACACAAGTCAAACTAGAACACTGACTTAAACTCCAAATAATATCTTCTCAAACATGGCTTCCGACTTGACAGTAACTTATTATGCTGACTGAAATCCAAGTGTTTATTTTCCAGAAACATTTGGTCTGAATTGGTTATTGGATTGTAAAAAGAGGGGATGTGACATTATTACCGAAGGTTTTGTGCTGGATTAGGGAAGAAACAGGGAAAGAAAACATAACTAACACTGACACAAGCGTCAATGAACTTTCCACAGCCATAAGTGTCTGCTTCATCACTACGACCAGTTCCTCTGTGGACTGAACCCACCTGAGGGATCTTTGATGCTTCGATAAGAAGTTTCACTTTAGCATCGCAGGTGGGAAGTCAGTTTTATGACGCTACCAGCCAGGTCGCCTCTGTGCATGTCTTGGCTTCATCATGTCAGTGCAATGAGGTCTTCAAAACCCACAAAAGGTGGAAATAAAGTGACATTATCTATTCTCTATGCAGCTGTCAGTTCTTCATATAAAATTTAGAGCTGACTCTTTGCTGCAAGGAAAATGCTCATCAAAATCAAACTTCTCATATATTCAATCAGAGTGACCAAACCTTCCACCTTATGTCTATTTTAATAGTTTTAACTGTTAAGCAAGTTTTAAATTCTCAGCCTTTGTAAGACGGCTTCAAACTAAATGTTCGAGTCAGGTTGGGTCAACTCATTTATTTCATGCAGCAGGGGACCTTACATTTTTAAGTTGAACCAGCTAAATGGGTTTAAAGTGTTCCCTTTCTAAAATCCACCACATCCATTAACAGGTTGTAACAGTCACGCACCGACAAAATAAAAACGCAAACCACCCTGTAATGACAGACTAAATGTTAATCTGCACATGAGCGCTGATGTAAGCTACTCAAGCTATTTACTAAACCAAAGGCATGTAGTGCATCTGGAAATAAGTATGTTCCATTTTGTATCATCCAATTTCTTCTCCGTCAAAGCACAGGCAGAAAATGAGTTTTGTTTTCTTGCACTGACTCGTTCTTGTGAATACACTGAACAAATTAACTGCCTACCAGCTCAATGCAAGAACCAGTAATGTGCAAATCACTGTCAGAGCTCCTAAACTTCAGTAATTCTTCAACTTGTTGCTTTTGTTTGTGGTCGTTTCATTGTGCATTATCTTCTTTTACGTCTGTTACATTCACGATATTTTAAAATGCACATCATAAGCCATTAGAAATTACGTGTCACTAAATGAGTAAATATGTTTTTTTTAATTTATAAATTCAAAAATAATCGTCAAGGCATGACTGTGCACATATAGGTGGAAAACATAACTTAACAACCTGGTTGCAATAATTTTTGATCACTATACGTTTGATGCTTAATTTAGCTAAAATGCACATTACATAATGAAATGCTGCTAATCTTCTATAAGCTAGGAGACAGCAACAATAATAAAGCATTAAAGCATGTTGTCTTCCTCGTTTTGTAGCAAAATCATTTGCAGTAAACAGCGACATTAAAATCTCAGAGTGCCAAATATGGTTGCATCTGTTAATGATGAGCCTTGGTGACAGTACAGAGTCTTGGCTGAGGGGTGTAGAGTAAGGTCACACTGTGGCTGCAGGCATCAACAAGTGCTTATCCTGCTGGTGTCCACGCATGGCTGAATCAATGCTTATTCATAGAAAGCTACACAGACAGTTCACAAGAAAACAACACATCTCGCTCACCTTATCTGTGTCCCTCATCCGGCCGTTCTTCTTCACTGTGGCTAACCTTTGTCTCTGGCTCCACACAACTTCCCTCTGAGGCTGCTTCAGGAATTTCTCCACCTTGCAAGTCTTCTGACAGCCCATTGTCCCCTGGTACACCAAAACGGATATCAAGTTAAGCCACGCATCAATCACATTTCATCTCAGTGATACATTTCCTGTTTGGTGAAGCAATAACCTACCATGACAGAACGGTTTGCATGCTTCCCCAAATGCTCGTCATGGTCAGCAGCGCTGGGTGATGTCATAACTCCAGCATGTTCAGATTATAAATATCTGTATCCAGCTGTGTTACATAATAATGGATGTTGGATTACCATCAGTACAGACAGGAAAAGACAGCACAGCTGCCACTGGAAATACATAAACCATAAAACCACCAAATAGCCTTTTAGAGATTTGAAAATAAAAACAGAAAAGAGCTGATTTTCTTTAGCAATATAAACAGTATGTGTTTTTTTCCATGTGCACATTATAAAGTTCCAGTGAAAAGACATAATGGAAAAACAACTTCTGACATGCTGTCAAAATCTTGCAAATGCATGTGCAGAAATCATGGTGCCTCTATGTGGAAGAGTTTTGGATAATCTCCACAATTTTAAACCCTTAGTTAAAGTATTTATTGACATCAAACCAGATTTCTGAGCACAGCTGGCAAAGATTTGGCTACAGAAAATAAAACTTAGTAAATCAAGATTTTTTTTATTTTTTTTTTACATTTTGTCATTACTTAGCTCCTGGGAAAAGCCAGGCTGCAGAATGAATTATGAGGCATTACAAGAATTTAGAGGTCCAGTCATCAGTCACAGTGTAGTCTACAGCAAAAGAGACTTCTGATGGATTCATCTCCAACGTCAGCACCACTTAATGGCAAAAGCAAGCACTCAATGGTAAAATATCTGGGTAGATTAAAAAGAGTATATTTTCTTTGAAATAAAAGTAGTGGTAACAGCATTATTGTCTTGATAAATCAACAGTGATGTGATTAGCTGAGAGTGGTTAAAATGAAGTGACTTATATAAATCATGTAGCGTCTACCCTGATGCCCCTGGTTCCAAGGGCTGTCATTCACGTTCAAAAGCCAGTCCTCCTTGTATAGTTATATACTTTGCATACCCACAGGAAACTGAACCCAGCTAACAGCTTGAAACACTCTGCCCATTAAACTCAGTGAACTAACTGAAAAACGCAACCAGAAATGTTCTTACCTTGCAGTTTGTGAGCAGAAATTTAATCCACTGTGATACAAAAACTTATCACCAAATCTATCACCAGCTCTCATCATACTTGGAGAACAATTTTAAGCTCAGCTGACTGTTCTTCCCTCCACCTTTCAAGCTGTTTGATCGGAAGGCGCTGTAACACTTGTTTACCTCCTCCTGGATGCTATTGGCGTGCTTGCTACAGGTGAGCAGAACTTGATTCTATTGGCTCTGACGTTTTTTCAGATGTGCCAGTCATTCAATTTGACCAATGAGAAGCGGAGCTGACTTCCCGCATAACACACGTGGTGGAGCCACCAGCTATTCACCAGAAGCTCACAGCAAGTAAACTTTTTTTTTTCTTTTTTGAAGATGGCAGGCTGAAAATGGATTTACAATTTGTTTATTTTAGACAGTCTATGATTTACAATGAAGATGAAGTTTTGGTCTTCATGTTTATGGAGGACTGTGGAGCTGATGTTTTGCTTCTAGATTCTTCGTCAGATGAAGAGGATCAGCTCCCACTGGCCCAGGCACAGCTGGACTGGACATTGGAAAATGACTGCCAGTTACCAATAGTTGAAAGGTTCGTTATCTCTGTCTGACTTACGAATAATGCTTATTATAGATAAACTGTTTTCGAGATTCAGTGTTACATCGCCGCTTCATGGCCTTTTGTACGGTGGCCCTGAAATATATATATATATATATATATATATATATATATATATATATATATATATATATATATATATATATATATACACACACACACACACACACACACACACACACACACACACACACACACACACTTTCATAGCAAGGCAGCAAACTGTTGTATAGCAAGGAGGAAGAGTGCTATCAACTGAAGATTAAAAACCTACAAATCATAGTTTGCCCTCTTTGAAACCCTGAAGACCTTCAGCTTATCCTGGAAGAGCCCAAATTATTCTTGAAAACTAAAGAATCTTATCTAGTGACCAAAGACACTCGCATGAGCAGATTTCTAAGACATTTATTGGTTCTCTGAGTGCATCTCCACATTTTCTTTGATCTCATTCAAAGACAGAGAGGAAGTTGTCCTCTGGGGACTCACTTCCACTCTCTTCACTAATCTTGTTTGGTTGATTACACGGAAGTCAAGCGCATTGTGCAAAGTGCTCATTAGACCCGAAGTTAAAAGCAGCCTATTTTTTCTGTTTTCCTGTAAACAAACTAAAACACGCAACGTACAGTGTTAAAAGAACAAGAACAATCACATCTGCTCTGTCAGAAAAATTCAGTCTTTCAAACAGCTCAAGTAATCCTGAGCTTCACATAACATGTATTATATAAAGCATAAAAGGAAATGAATAATACAACACTCATAGGTGTTCCGTGTTTATTTATTTTTTATTATTAAATTGCCAATTAATTATCTGTTATCAGTATAAAATAAACATCGAAAAAAAGTTTAAAAGATTCAAACCTTAAAAAACAAAAACAAAAAAAAAATGTGTTCCTGAAATAAAATTGATCATCAGTCCAATGCAGCAGCATGACTTTTCACAACAAATTCTTCAGTCATTACACACTGTGACTTTTGATAAATACAGCTCAATAAGTTAAAGGTTGAATCAAAAATATACAAAGAAGGCACATCACTTCAGTTATCACGTAGTTAGGGTTATAGTATAAAGTTTTCTATTACTAGAAGTCTCCTGAGCCGTGTCAGTTTTACATTCAATTTACAATGGATAACAGTGTATGTACAAAATGACAAGATAACATGAAGAACATACATCTTAACATCTAAACAAATTTTACAACGATATTATAAATCCATCAACAATTGCACAATATATTTCAATTTCAAAGCAATATTTCAACATCTTGGTGAAAGAGCTTTCTCATCCAGGGTAGGAGCAGGAGATGGTAACTCTTTTTTAAGGCGGTCAGTTAGCTTAACTTAGCTAGCATAAAACTGGAAACAAATGCTAACTTTAAGCTTGGCTTTGTCTTAAGGTATAAAATCAGCCTCCTGACACTTCTAGGGCCAATATGACATCTTGTTAGTTTTCATGAGGGTGTGTCAGGGTGTTATCTTGTAGTTCCTGCCCATTGCCTGGGAACCAAAGAGCTACAACGAGTCTCCAGGAAGTCGCTATACTTTGCCAAGATATAACTTGCCTTGTTACCCCACCTGTAAAACTTTCATTGTTATTTTTTTACTTTTAGACACAGCTGTGTTAGCTATTTCTGCTACCAGTTACAGTACGCTAAGTCTGCAAATGACAGCTAAATATTTTGTGTAAAGACATGGAAGTGATGTAGCTTTCCTCATCATACTTTGACCGACAAGTTGAATAAGCTTTTCATCAAAACATTAAACTATCTTTTTAAAATCATTTGAGTAAATAAGGTCTTTAAGTGACACAACTTTAACATCTTAATTCACAACTTACATGATAAAATGGCAGCAATACAGACTGTTAACCAGTATATATTTCTGATGTGCTACCACTGTTTATTATATCACCACTAATGGACATCTTCTCTAAAGATCCTCTCTCTAGCTCCAGAACAGTGTATGAGGTATGATGTTACCCATAAGCAGATCAGACACTTTGTTTCTTTCGTGTGTTTGTGAGATCTTCTCTGTAATGCTGCTGGACAGTGAATGACCTGTTATGACTTATTATTGTGCTTTAATGAAGCTGTTTTAAGCTCCATCACAGCAGGGGCTGACTTCTGCTGAGTGTTAATGAACCATAAAATCCATCACTCAAAGATCCCAGCTAATATGATGATTAAAAGGAGGAGACCTGCAGCCCCACACATGGCAAGGCGGAGAAGTTTCTGTCAGAAAGCAGAAGAAAAGAGGAGTCAGAGGCGCCTACATAAAAATCCTTTAAACCATTTAACAGCTCAACCTTCCAGTGAATTACAGACTTATGCACAGCAGATGAGAGAATGAACGTTGTGTTTGAGGAGCTGAATGAGGATGAAGTGTTACCTCGGTGGTTCTCACACAGGGGGTTTGGTTAGTCCAACAGACAGGCCAACAATTAGTGCAATGACAGCAAGCAGGATCAACAGAGCAAAGGCAAGGATAATGCATTTCTGCCAAGTAAAAGAGATTGTGAGTTGAAATGTAACAAAAAGAAGGTCCAAAGGCTAAGAACAAATTCAAACGATGGTTTCGAGGTGACACGTAGGCAACTGAGCATAATTCCCATTTACAAATCTGTTTACTCGTGACGATCTCACATAAGAGACTCAGAAAGGAGCACATACCCTCCGGGATTTCTTCTTGTATCTCAATGCCTTTTTCGTCTCTTCCTTTGCACTACAAATGTATTCAGCTGCATTGGAGACATTCTTCTCAATGTTATCGACCATTTCCCCCTGTAAATAGATTAATTAGTGTTTTTATGCCATAAGCACAACAAAGTGGCTACATACTGGTACATTAGAGAGGAAGCATAATGACGTAAAAGCAAAGACACTGCCTCACAAGATTAAATCCATAAAAAGCAATTTAAGCTATGAAACTGTCTGATTAGGGGTACCTGGGTTTCTACCAGCATTGCCATGTCCATGAACATAGCATGGAGCTCTCTGATGCTGGTCTCCAGGCGGATAATATCCTGATGTCGTGACTCAATCTCATTCAGGGCCTGACGGGTGATTTGGGAATCAGAAATAATCTGGAAAACAGGAATCATTTTTCAATAATTCATCAGAAAAAAATGTTACCAGCTGGCTGTGAAAAGGAGAAACACCACAGCATCCTTACTGATTTACTTCTCCATCACCACTAGATGGCAGTATAAGCTTTCAGCCTTGCAGTAACTACAAGCTGCACATTCTGCACAGTGTAACATCAAAAAAAACTTACATCAGAGGTAAAGATTGATGGGTTTCCGGTTTCCAACATGTCTTCTAGCTCTTCATTGGTCGTCACCCTTCCAGCTAAAATAATGAAAAAGATTTGGAAAATCAAACACTCTTTAAAGTACTCAAATCAAGAAACTGCCTTGAGACAAGATTTCTGGTACTGAAAATAATAGCTACTCACACAGCTTTAAACAACAATATCTTTCAGAAACTTGTTAAGTGACTTTTAACTCAACCTTTTAACTTATGACCTTTAATTTCCCCTCTAGACCTCTGATTTAGTGACAGCTTAAAAAGAAGAAAGAAAATAAATGGCCTGGGACTATTTAAGAAAATAATGGCCTGGGACACAGATCAGTGAACTGTGCATGGCTTCAAAATGACAAACTTTGTTATAACCATGGGGATTTTCATATTTGTCTTCAGCTTTAAAAGATTAAAAAAGCACAGCATTAGTGTTCAAAGGACATTTTTTTTACTGGAAGAAGCGGCATTCTTCTCATCTCAGAAGGGTAAGAGCGGATAAGATTTGTTTTTAATGAATTTTACTGCTTAAGTTAGCAATTTTTTTTTTCTTTTTAAATCACATATTTCAGGAAAGTATTGGTTTAGAAAATTATTCAATTTTCAGATGTCTCTTGTTGTGTAGTCTAGTCCCTGGATAATACATTTGTCTCGCAGCGTAGTGAAGCTGCAGAGTATATGGTTGTTGTTGTTGTTGTGTTCGGGGTAGAAGCTAGTGATGGGAAGTTCAGCTCTTTTCTGAGAGCCAGTTCTTTTGGCTCAGCTCCCAAAGAAGAGCTGGCTCTTTCAGCCCCCAAACGGCTCTTAATTTAGTATTATTTGTAGCCTCATATTTTAGCCTAACCGGGTATATATGAATGATTTGTGTATTGATAAACCCTTTTGCATTTAGCATTTTTACGGGAAGCTTTATAATTGCCTCATTTTGTGCATTTACTCCGTTACAAAAGCAGCATTCTTACTTCTGTAACAAAAGTTAGAATGTCTCGTATAGTTCAGTATAGTACAGTTTGTTTTAGCTTGTTACAAAAGTAAGAATCAATAAAATTTTTTTAGCACAGAAAACGAACGAACAAAAGATGCTGATCCCAATGTTTTCGTGACACTCTCCTTCTCATTGCTGTGCTCCTATATTCTTGCATGTGATTGGCTGCATGGCAGCCATGCTGTCAATCAAAACAAAGTTCTGTTTTGAACACAGCTGAGCAACGAAAGGAAAGAATTTGGGAGCCAGCTCTCACTCGATGGGAGTCGGCTCTGAGAGCCTCAGCATTTGAGCACGACACATCACTAGTAGAAGCCCCATAGTTTTTCTACTGACTGAGCCGACAGACACTGTTAAAAACACAATGCTGACTTAGCCCCTCAGCCTATTTAACCTAAAGTATTATTTATTTGATAAGACTTACAAAAGAGTAAACATATGTTTTAATTTTAATACAAAATAACTGTTTACATGTTTACCTGAGATAAGGGGCTGAACATTGTGAGCAAAGCACCCACTATATAACTATAGATTCTGTGCTGGCCATTTATATAACTTCATGATTAATTATGGTAGTTCCTGCTGTGGTTTCCAGTTTATTTGTAGGTGAGCATATTTCTTGTAACTAAAATTAGAAGTGCGTCTGGAGGATAAGAAGAGCAAAGAAACCCAGCAGCCCTCTTTGTTGAACACACTATAAACAGAAAGTTTTCCTTTCCTCAGGCTGTGCCTAGTGCAGTACAACCAGCTCCCCTGAGAGTTTGCTCTGGAGGCAGGTGCTTTCTGTAAGTCGCACACCTTTTCATGGGACTTTCTCCAGGGAGAGGGAAGCAAACACAGCAAAAACACATCGTCATTACAACTCATAAATGCACCCAAAGCTCAAAGAGTATCACCTGGGAAAGATGTAGCTAAAAGGTGCAAATGTGCACTAAAGGCAGAGGAGGCTTGTGTGGCTGTGTCAAAGACAGGTGAAGTACTGTTACACAAGCTGCCAAGCCCTCTGACCGTTTCCCTAGCAACACTAACACAGCGATCCTTCTCCAGTATCAGGCTCTTCCGTCTGCAGCACAGAGAAGTGGAGCCTCTCATTAACGCTGGCCGCAGGGAGCAGGAGAGACAGCCTATTTTTTCACCTTTCACTTTGGTTTGTGTAACTCATACGTTCACAGTACAATGCAGCTGATACACAATGACTTTGCATTTGTTTTTTACTGACATTGTGAACAAAAACACTTTTAAAAACTGTGGAAAAACTAATTCAACTAAAACGCCTGAATGAATGTAAACACTCAAATATGCTCTTTAACATTATTTTTTTTCTCTTTTTTTAATCATGCTAAATATCTTACTGACTAAAGATTCTTGGTAGTTTGCTCCTTAATAACTGCTTTTAGTTTTTTAGGTGTATTTTGGTTTGACGGTCTCTTATTCACACAAGTTATATTTCTTTGTGTACTTCCTCAAAAATTTAAGAAAGGCTTCCTTGCATCTTTTCCCATTGCCCACCATAAAAGTTAAAGTCCATGTAAAGCAGAAATAAATTTGTGTTATGATTTTGTCACACCACAGAAACTTGTGTCATTGACCACTGAGCCAAATTTGAAAGATTAAAAAATTGCAAAGTATATAAATGAGATCTCAAAATCATGAAAAAATAAGCACTTCTCTCTGCTGTGGAACGCTGGGGGCATGTCAGTTAGAGGCGTTTAGCCACGCCCACATGTGGAAGGGGAGCTGCTTATGTGTACTGTACAAGGACATTACCTACAGTAACAACCTACAGTAACAATGGAAGCTAGCGCTAGCAGCGTCATCGGACAGACCCAGCCCTATCTGTTTGAGCCATCAGAGCCAGAAACTAACTATGACTCAGACACTGATAGAGCTCAGCCTCATTCCTAACAGTCTCCATCAGAATGCTCATTTATTTCTTCCATTTATGTAATTCAGCAACCCGTATTACTGACTAGTAACGTTATAGCCTAGCCTAGCCTAATACAGTTAGGATATAAGTCCACCTGGTTCTTCAGAAGCCTATGGGGGTTGCAATGACAGATAACGACTTCTGCCAGCGGGTAACTGTTTTTGGTTGCCTTGCAACTACATGGCTGACCGTTGCCATCGGCAGCAGGGCGGGGTTATGCTAATGATGGCTCCGTGACATAACATAGCTATGATTTCTGACACGCCCATTAAATCCTGAACACAGAAATGTGAAACAGTTTGTGAAGCCTAGTTCCACAATTAAATACTAAATGGTTGAATGGCTTTTACATGTTTAAAGGAAATACATTTGTGATGTATTTAATGTGTTTAGAGGAAAATGGCTGATTTGGCTTTACACAGACTTTAAGAGTTTGTGAAGTGGGATGACATTGTCCCTCTGGATATTAGTTTCTTTTCTTTTACAATAAAAAAAATTAACAGTACTATCCTGTAGTTGCCACATCATAGAAGATGAATGAATGAATGAAGGAAGGAAGGAAGAAAATAAGACATTAAATTTGCACCAGTTCCTCAAGTTACTTTTAGTTGTGCTTGGTTATAAAGCTAAAGCTTTTATTTATCCCTCTCATAGAATTATGTTCAGTTAGGATTCATCAGAACAGTGAACATATCTAGTGCTTTGTTTTTAACTTTTGCTGAGTGTAAGCCTGTTATGTTGAAGAAACCTTAATAAGTGTCGCCCTGCTGCTGCCGTGTGTTTATCAACAGTTCGGTTTGTATTCAGAGACAGAGAGGAAACCGGTGTGGTCTGTTTCCTGGATCCTGTCCTGACAGCTTCAGGGTTTCACTTGTTACTCTTTTATCTCAGCTTTCTTCTCTAATCTTTCATGTGCAACCAACTTCGAGCCTTTGATGTGTTTAATAAAAGGATGTAGGAATTGATGTAATTGCTTTCAAAGTATACTCAGTACCTCTGGCTATGTGAGGGTGCATGAAGGGAAGGGGGATGTGTCTTGGTTATTTGTCACTTACTTATCTCCAGCTGTCTCTGGATCCTTCCTTTGCTTCTTTCCCGAAAGGACACTTGCGTCTCATTGTACGAGGTCATGACCTCCACAAACTTCCTGGACAGCACTGTGTGCTGAGCACAGATGACAACACCAAGTCAAAGAGTACAAAGGTACACAGATACAGTATTTTAATCAATGAGGATTGATTTCTGAGGTGCGCTGAACTGCTCAAACTCTGTGTAGGAGAAGATCTAAAATTTACACATTTAGCTGTACAATATGTAGCACACTGCCATGACATTAGAGAAAAACATAGATGTGGATCACAACTCCAAGATTTCACATACATGACCATTGTTACTGTCATGGAATATTGTTCAATTATTCGAGATAAACTGTATGTAAATATATGTGAATATATTGATTCCAATGGCCAATGATATCAATTTATCAATAAATACTGTATATATTTATTGTTATGTTTAGGCAACAATGCTTTTCCATCCATGCCAATACAGCTTTCTTGAATCTAGATAGATAGATAGATAGATAGATAGATAGATAGATAGATAGATAGATAGATAGATAGATAGATAGATAGATAGATCATACATTTTGCATATTGTCCCTGCTGTTACATATTGTTGTTTGGGAAAGACAACCTGTTATTGTGATGCAATTCATTTCAAGTCTCAGGCAACATAAATCATCAGTTTGACATCAGTCAAAGTCTATCACTTCTCTTTATCTAAAAGATAAAATTCAGAAATTAACAGGTAAAGATGAGCATGTTCTTTCACACTTCTAAACTTTGGCATTTTTCCCACTTCCTGATACTTCTGCTTCCTGTAATCATCTATAGGTCAGAAGCTGAGTAAGTCTGTATCCTGACCTGAGTTTTCTGGATCCTGAAGTCCACAGAGGGTCTGTTGGCTGCATCATCTTTAGGCATACTTTGCTCCATGGCTTCATAAGGAGAGAGAGAGTTGTGATTAAACGTTACATCATGTCAGAAAATAACAGCTTTATGACAGACCGGTGCTTATGTAGGATTAGGTTCAACTCACATTTGAGTTTAGTCCGCACCACGTTGGCGTTCCCTTTGATGTCGTTTGTCAGTGAAACCAGCTGATCCTTGGTTCCTTCACACAAACAGGAAACATGTCAGACCAGATTCACTTACGAGGAGTTATTATGTGCTCTAATGAGTCACTTTTGTCTCTGCATACAGCACATATTGAATTTGCAAATATTGCATTTGCAGTGATTTTATTTTGTAACTCGGCAACGATCCTGTTGCGTTAGAGCAAAGACCACACAACACCAAACACAGGCTCATTGTCTCCGTGTATGTGCTGTACTAAGTTACATTAAACATAATGACTGATGATGCCATGGCTCTGTATACTGACTCTTTGTCCTGTAGGATCCTCAGGCCTCAGCTCAGCACACTGACCAGGGCCAGCACTGAATAAATGCACTGCACAGCTTCACAGAGCTGTTTTCACTGTTTTCTATTATATAGCTTTTAGTCAAAATCACAGCATGTTCAAATACCTGACTGTGAAAACATAAGCTACAATGATTTGGACATCTAGGACAAAAAAAAGCTGTTTCCTTCACAAGTTTCCTGTCCAGGCAGCCATTCATCTGCAGTGAGAAGGAAATATAACAAAGGAAGTGAAACATTTGTTGTATTTCTACTCTGTGCCCCTTAGGTTAAACTCCTGTCAAGCCAAATTAACCCTTTAGAATCAAGAGAGGTTTCAACACTGAAATTTTGACACTCTTAGGCTCCAGCTTGCTCTATTATTGAAAGATATACTTACGGTCATCAGGATTGGGTGCAGACAGGATCATGCTGTGCATCTTCCTCACCTCTTCCACTTGGTGGGAGATCTTTTCAATAAGTCCTCGGACTTCTTCCACCTAAAACCATCAATGAATCGTCACAATTATTTCCCCAAATCCTATTCTAATTCTATAAAATTCAACTGTGATACAAACCTTTCTGAAAAAACTCTCCATGAAGCCATCTCCGTCCACTGCCACTGCAACATCGTCCTCTGCTTGTGACCTACTCTGTACGGATGACAAATGTGCGTTTGAGGAACTACTTTTGGCCGCCTGTGTTTCACCTGTCCTGTTTCCTACACTTCAAAGAAAAGAAAGCACACTTACAGATGCTAATTCAGCCAGTCGATCCTTCATCCCACCAATGGGCTTTTCTTCTACCCGGATACTGAACTAAAACACCCTCTTGGTCATCCTGGAAGTCTCCGTGTGTACAGTAACATTGAGCCCCCTTGCTGTGAACGAAAATTAAGATGTACAGCGTTATTCTGACGACGGTGTCTATTGAAAGATAGCGAGACTTAAAAAGTTTTAACTCAAAACTGAATGTAAAGTACAGCTCATTAAATAAAAACTTTGTTACAAGTCTACTTCAAGCCTATTACGTGACACTAGTTCTCAAGGCACGAGCGCAAACGACCTGTTACACATCCACACTATCTCCTTTCCCAGGGATACGCCTTTCCCCCACCCCTCCCCCTCTGACTTTCTCTCACCCTCAGGAGAGAAAAAATGTGGTCCACCCTCTATTAAATTTGATCGGTTCATCATGATAAACAAACTGAATTAAGGTAATCCTATTATATTTATGTTATAAGGTGGGGATAAAAGGAGGGAGGAGAGAGGAAATATTATATCAACTCCATTAAAATGTAAAAACAGAGGATAATGGGTCCTCAGTGGTTTATTAGTGAAATCATCGATGAATATTTTTCGTTCTATCAGATGAAGAGTGTTAGTTTGACAGAAAACATCCTCAGGCAGTCTGGCAAAAAGGTTGGATAAATAATTGATGACCATGACTGGGTGGCCTGGGACAAAAATTTTTTAAAGCCACGTGGTGTCGCTGTTTACTCGGACATCAGAAGTTGAACTTATTGGTTCGTGAAGCCGATGTGCATGATTAGGTGACATTCAAGTGACTTGCATCTCATGCGATGTCTACATTTGCTAAAAATTATAAATTATTTTTTATGCAAACGAAGTTTATATAGTTTAAATTTAAAAAAATAAACCCACCAAAATCTACCAGTCAACTCGCCAAAAGTTGTTCTTGGGTTTAAAGATTTTGATATTCTTGTGTTCCTGCCAGTGAACCCTCACACAAAAGATCTCATCCTCCAGAGCACTATCTCTGTTTCTGGTTCCCAAAGAATCCCGGAGTTCTCCTCTATCAAATCTAAACATACCACATTTTCAAGACGTATCTTTTTATCCAAACAAAAACATTTGGATCGTACTGCACAGGTCCTGATCTCATTAATTCCCCGCGCAATCTCCAATTACGCACAAATAATGCCATTTACGCACAGCTGTAACGCCCCTCTCTAGAAGATCCAGAGAATGACATCACGTTTTGCAATTCCCATGTACTAGTCCGCCTCCACTGAGCTCTTCTACTCTCACTGCAGTTTCCAGATGCAAGCAGGGGAACTCTGAGAAAGTAGGAATACAGTTCACGGATTACACTTTTCTGCGTGGAAGTGGACGTTGGGTTCCAGACGTTAACAAATAGGCGTCTGCTTAAGGTTTCTCCCTCATGCCTGTGTACCTGATATTTTTTACAGTTCTTTTCTTGTATTAATTTTTATTTCTAAGGTTGTTCTCATGGACTGATCAGAAGTTTTCACATGTTGGAATAATGAATCACCATCCCCGGATTCATCTTTATTTTGGGATTTAACAGTTGTTTGAGAAAATATTTTTATGACATTTTTTTTTTCCAAGATATGGAATTTTCTTTGAAAGTTCACCTTTTAACTGCGTTTGTCTCCTGCATAAAGGTAAGCGGATATTTGTGTCCCCTTCACTCTTAATACAGTATCGCCATCTGTAAGCATCCTTTAGATAATAAGTTTCTTTTTTTCTTTTTTTAAGGTTTATGCTCAAGTGGTGCAGGCTGGGAAGCACCCAGGTAGTGATGACTTTTTTGTTTAAGTGGTGTGATTACTATCCAAATCATTTAAGTGAATAATCTGTACAATGCAATGCTTTTAGAGTAAATACAGAGAACACTGTTATGTAAATTGGCTATTTTATCATCTGCTCGCTTTTGAATCAGAGAATGTTGTTGATTTGTTTACTCATTGTGATCAAGAATAGTCTTTGCTGCTTTTTACAGCTGTTGGCTTCTAAATCAATCCTTCAATCCCCCAAAAATCCAAGCTGCCGTGCCAGGGGAATTAATGTAGAATAATAGACTGTGCCTGGTTAAGAGAAAACCCCCTTCTGGTCATTTGTTTACTCACGAACTCTCCCTGCAGGCCTGCAGGTGTTGGCCTCAGCTTCACATTACTGGCCTCTTGATGTCGTGGATGAGATCCATGAACTGTGGGACCAGATTGGAAACAGACCAGGTTATGTTAACGGCAGTAACATAAGTAGGTGCAATAAAGTAGCAGACTGCATTTTCTCACAGGAATGCCCATTGCTCTTTGCATGATCATCCCTTTTTCTTAGCATCATTCTTCTCAACGGTCACCATACTTTGAAATGTTCTGATGCCTTTAGTGCTTTGTCTGAAATGAAGGATAATCTGTGGTACCTGTGTGCTTGCATGTGTGTGTAGATACTTTTAGATTGTAATCTTTTTTTGTTTGTTTGTTTTTTTAAGCTTTTGATGTTAAAGGTAATTTCTGTGGAGATGCTCTATTGCCGTCTTTAACTTTGTAGGCATGGAGGCAACTAGCACTGAGAACCCCTCCAAATTAACTGATATTATTATTATTATTATTATTATTATTATTATTATTATTATTATTATTATTATTATTATTATTATTATTATTACATCGCTAACAAAGTGTTTAGATTACCAGTGTGGTTGCATGCCCTAAGAAGGGGAAAGGATGCTAATGTAAAAAAGGTTAAGTTAGCATATATAACTTATCTACAAAAATAAATACATAAATAGAAATGTTTATTCATCCATCATAATTAAACTTGCATAAAACAATAATAATAATAATAATAATAATGTAATTGTGTAAGTTAGCTTTCTTTTAAGTCAAGTCTGTGCTAGCTGCAAGCACTAACAAGATGTGTAGATTTGGATCCACCTCGCCTCACAAGTTGTTGCTGGCAGTTTTTGTAGTAAATAATGATTAATATGTCTATTTAAGTCTTTTATCCATGGAAAACCCATGCGAGGGTGGAAAGAGGTACTGTTTTGGTGCACTGTTATCCATATTCCATTATTTAAGACAGTGTTTCTCATAGTAGAACACTAAGTTTGCAGCTGTATTGTTAATACAATGGTTATCGTTACCATCTTTATGAGTGATTAAGTTGTTGAGGGATCAGGTATAGACTTGAGTACGATGTGTGGAGTCACTGCAGGGAAATCTGTGAACTAAAAGGTAAAGAGCTGAACCACACTGAGCACTGTGCTCCCAGCATCACTCTGTCTCATACCTGCACACCACGTCCCTCCTGTTGTCTCCTTTCACCTGTGTCCTCTGTTATGTGTCTATCCAGGTGTGAATCACTCTATTTCTCCGTTGTCTCTGTCCAGCTCTCAGAATCCACAACCACACTGTGCTCCCTTCCTCCCATAACTCTTCCTATGTGTATACCAATGACTCTGCCTACACTAACATTTCTGCAACAGTAGGTGAGGATTACTCTCTGCTCACTGAAATTCATTTGTGCATCACCCACCGCTCTCCATGCTCCATTTCACACTCCTATCTGTTAGTTGCTTGTGCTCCCTGAACGAGTGAAGAAGTTCTCTGCCTTTTAATTTTGTTCATTAATAGAACCAAAATCATATCATATCAACTGTTTTGTTTAAAAGCCTTGTAATTTTACAAGCTTTGAAAGCTGTAAAAGCCTCATGTTCATTGGCTGCAAAAACAATTCCTGATTAATTGACTATAAAGGACTGATCCGATTTATAAGGTACACAGAGAACTTAATATTTTACAAGTTTTGGCACCCAAGTCGAAGACTTGGCTAGCAAAAAATGCTCATTATTTTAAAGGGTATGATGCCAATACTTTGTGGTCTACTGCAGATATTGTTGAAGGAATGGTCAACAAAGGCATCTTTCTGAATGGAGATAATGGCGGTACTTTTCTCCACTTCGGAAGCTACCAGAACTCTTGCATTAGTGACCCTACTTTGTGTGGTCCAGAGGGTAAGAGCGCAGCACTTTAAATATGTATACTATAGTTTGGAAAAATACCACCTTGCCGTCTTTTAAATGCTGAATGGAATTTTCCTTATTTTTTAGGAATTACCTTCTCCTTTTTTTGGAAAAACCATGAGGCAGAGTCTCGTTTCGCTGTGGCCTCTGGAGGTAAAGTTATCTCAAACGGTTTCTCTGTTTACGCCAATCCCCATGGAGGATATGTGGAGTTTTACACTCGGGGAAACTACCACAGATGGAAGGCCAATATCAGTGTTCCAGGTATTGTGAATGAATTTGCTTGTCTATTACACAATATTTTTTGAATTCTCCAAAATGAGGAATATACTTTCTACTTGGAAATATGTATTTTTTTGTGGTACATAAACTGAGTTATGTAATTGCATTTATGTTTTGGTGAGATGAAACCAAAATGAAACCAGATGTGGACATAGGGAGTTTATTTGACAAGTCACAGATAAGTTTCATA
Source organism: Labroides dimidiatus (assembly GCA_030710495.1). Taxonomy (NCBI): domain Eukaryota; kingdom Metazoa; phylum Chordata; class Actinopteri; order Labriformes; family Labridae; genus Labroides; species Labroides dimidiatus. The sequence goes on from CM061153.1 coordinate 25,352,771, forward strand.
AATCACTTGCTGTTTTACAAAACACATAATTATCATGGACATGTGATACTATTCAGCCATTTGTCCTGTAAGTCCAGTGATGTTCTGAGAGGAGTAAAAGTCAAGATACATGATATTTGAAACGTGATACAAAACAGACTGTGACCAATAATTTCAATTCAATTTTGAGAATAAACACAATGACGTAAATGAGATTAAAAGAACTGGTAAAATGTTTTGACAAAACAGGAAAAAACATATGAGGCTTACTGTTATGTGAAACTTTTACAGACCTGTGTTTTGTTTCTCAAATGACTTCTGTCATCTCTGTTTTGCTACATTTAGTAACTGTTGTGTTCGTGGTGTGTCCCAAAGCAATTTGCATTGAAGAGTAAAATTACTGAGGTTGAAACGTCATCTGGTTCTCATACAGAGTTAAGTTTCAGGATGATTTTCTCTCTCTGGAAGATTCCAACGTTAGTTAAAACTTGAGCTCCCCTTTGACTGGAATAACCTCTAACGCAGAGATGTGAAAGCAAGAGTTAAATAGGTGTAGAGGGGTGGTCTTCGACGCATAAGGTTTATGTTTAAAACACAAATGAGTTCTCTGGTTGTTTTGGTCTCAGGGTAGACATGTTTTCAGTCGGAACGGTCTTATGAGACTCCTTTGTTATCATTTTGCTTGAACAACAATAGAGAGTTAAGTCTTTGTTATGAAAAATTGTCCAGATTGAGCGTGCTGGAGGAGATTAAACCCATGCGTTGAGACCAATGTTTTTTACATAAAAAAGGACAAGGCAATGTTGAATTTTGGAGCCGAAATTAATATTCCGAAAGAGCAATAAAAGAACAGCAATTTAATTGAAAAGTAGTTATTGTTTTTCATTTTTTCACTCTCTAGCTAGAAATAATAACTTTGTTGGCCTGCCTTTTTATCCCCCCCAATTATTATTGGAAAATATTTTCATGTTTTTGAACAATTTAGGAAAAAAAGAAGAAAAATCTGATCAGCATCAGCTTTTTGTTAAGGACTTTTTTTAAAAAAAGAAATTTGAGCATAATGGGGTAACAGAAAATCATGAACATTGTATCTGCTATAACAGTAGTTATCTCAAACTAAAACAGTAACATAGCATATTGTTATCAACGTGTCGATCATAGCAGTGACATTCCTCACAGATCCACTGTGAGCAACCTGGTACGAACACTATCATGTCTTTTGTTTTAAAAGATGTTTTAGGGAAAACATAATGTGATTAAGTCAGTCCAAGAACTTACTTTACTTTGCACATTTTTGACCCAAAAAGTTATGACAATTTTATCTGCCTCAGCTTTATTTAGCTATTTTTATTTGTGAATCATTTGCATGCTAACATGCTAAACTAAGATAGTGAATGCAGTATCTGTGACTGTAAGTGATTCAATAGAATTAATGTAGTAATTTATTTAAGCATATTTTGGTTTGCCATTAGCAGACTGGCTAGCATCTTTTGGAGCTGTTCACGTGTTAGCTAGCTTGCTAGCATAGGCACTGGTAATCTATTTTTTTTTTTTCGCTTTAAGCTCAGCCAGTTCTTTTCAGTAAACTGGCTACTCCAACACTAAACATGTTTCTGACCTAAACAACATCTGTAAGTGCTTTAATAATATAGTGAACAATATGTCTACTAAATGTTAGCATGTTAGTTTAGCATATGAATAAGATGACTTAAGTACTTTACTAAAGAAAAGAAACATGCTCCAATATTCTTTCTTGTTAGTAATCGTCCTAGCATTAGCAACTATGTCTTGGTTAACACCTTATAAATATAAAGGTATTTTACTGTCTGAGTATAAAATAACAGCTTATTGAGTCTTTTTGAGCAAAAAAGTTCAATTTGTAAATTCTGTAATTAGATCATGGAGTGATAAAGAAAAATGTTCATAACCCAAATTGAAGCATAAATGCTCTGCTACTATCATACTACAATCAATTTTGGGTAACAGTAATTCTATCCACGTGCCCTGGTTTTATTTCCTTTGCATCTTAAATTATCCCACTTTTATATCAAATCATAGTTCTGTCCTAAATTTTATTCTGTCTTAGCTGATATGTTTTTACCTGTTTTCACTTTCAGGGCCTTTTTGGACCCACATTCTCTTCACATGGACCAAAACGGATGGTTTGATGGTCTACATTAATGGGACCATCACTACAAGTGACAGAAATGGCAGTGTGTCAGACAGCTATGGCGACTCCCACCCCGATCTCGTCATTGGAACCGGCAACGACAAAGCATACGGTCACTATGTTACAGGCGCCTTTGATGAGTTTGTCATCTGGGAAAGGGCTCTCTCACCTTACGAAATCTTGCTCTACTATAGTGCAGCTACAGGTAGGACATCACAGTCTACTGGAAAGTGTGTCCTGTCATTGTAGGACATGGCACATTTATTTTAGGGCCTCTTCATGTGGCTCTGCTCTGAAGAAACAAGAGCCAGACAGTCATTAAAGCTTGACAGCTGTGTCTCCACGCCATTCTGTCTACAGCATTTATGCACAATAGAAAGATGTCAAACTATTCAAATTATCTCTTGAACAAAACACTTTCATGGCCTCCCACAATAAAAGTACTAGGTCGTACATAGTTCTGCCTTATAAGTATTTATTACAGTGCAAAGGCATTTTAGAGGTTGCATGGGGAAAATCGTTTTGATTTAATATGACAGGTTTCAACACGCAAAGATGAAAATACTCACACTTTTGCCTGTTTTTGTTCTCCTGCTGTTTACCTCTTTTGGTCAGGAGAGTGCCATAAATGGAGAAACACAAGCTGACATTTATGACCCCTTAGAAATAAAGTCAGTTTTAAATGTGTTCATGCAGAATAGCAAGTCAGTGTGAGGAAATTCGAATTGGCCTTATGCTAGTGTTTTACCATAAGTGATTAGTGAAGGTGAACAGGCTTCAACTTGTCAGGATGAGTAAAAAATAGAATGACTACTGCCCTAGTTTCTGCTTTAAAATTGTTACCAAAGCAATATACTCTGTAAACCATAACTGTTATAGTTACAGAACAATATTTTTCTTCTCCTGAGCAGACGTGTAAAATGTTACGTTGAACCAAAGAAAAGCCTGAAAGGTTCAGACTGCTACCTCTAACATATGTCCATTTATGGCCCTTTTCTGGTAGCTTGTTTATACAGTTTTTATTAAATGACAGCAAAGACATAAAATGTATCCTAACCTTCCACAGAAGCTATTGGTATAATGACATTGATTACCTACTTTTGTTCAGGTTGTAATCTTTCTCGTTTGGTGACTTGGCTCTATCCATAGGCCCCATAAAAAGTCTGCTGTACGCTGACAAAGTCCAGCTACATCACAGCAGCTGAGTCTGGTCAGGCTCAACATAGAAACTAATGACACAATCGTAAAAATGACCATCACTATATCCACAAAGCAAAGTTATTTCTGACCTCTTTGTAACAGAGGTTGACTTGTGTTGTGTTGTGTTGACTTTTCCAGGCCAGGACCTGATTCCAACCACAACACCAGGAGTCTCCAAAGAAGTCACTTCAACTACACCAGCAGCTGTAAGTTTGTCCTGCCCATTTAAAGGAAGCGTACACACTCCTTCTTAAGAAGATCTACAGAAACTTGTGTCTAGCTTGACTTTGTAGTGTATTCAATTGAATATAGATGAAACAGCAGTTGCAAATCATTGAATTCTGCTTTTATTCACGTTTTACACAACGTCCAAACTTCATTGGAATTGGAGTATAAGCTGCTTGTGTACATTATTTTATTTTTCTTTGATAATGTATTCTATTATATACACCAACATTATCATGGTAGGGGTATTAAAAATGCAGACTAAGGTACACTTAAAAGAAAGAGGAGCTGTGAAGCAAAAATATTAAGAGCACATGCGAAGGAACTTGGTTGTGTTTATTAAAGGGCTTTAGAGGTACAAAACAAAAGAAACAGATGGACGTGGACACAGCTGTTTAACACCACATGCAAGATGCCTCACTGAACATCCTGTGTGTGTGTGTTGGACCTCAGTGTCTTCTGATAGTAAACCTCATTTGATGCCTCATGATTTTCCTCTCCAGAGAGCCACTGAGGTGAGTCCCTCTGTTGACACCAGTCAGCGAGCAGAAGGTCAAAGCTCCCAGGGTCCTCGAGCCATGCCAGTGCTGGGCTTCCTAAAAGGGATGCCAAATAGGACAATTACCCACAACACTGCCAACAACCTCACACAGGTCTTGGAGCACAATTATTTAACCAGTTCACACTCAGATAAGCACACAATGCCCATCCATGACCATGTGATGCAACATTTCTGTGATGTCTCTTTTCTTCCACTCAGGCTTTTCTCAAAAGTGTGGAAGAAGTGCTCCCCTCTCCGGTGGTGCCAGAGGTAAATGAGTTCACACAGTTATTGTGCAATGTAAAAACACAATCTAATGCAATGTATGCAACCTTACTCCAAGGCATTTAATAGATCCACAAGTTTCAGATTTTAACACCGCATATTTTTGGAACAAGTGGTGCCAACAGCAATAAGAGTACCAGGGAGTGTACTCTCACAGATTACAGCATTTGGTCAAATATGGTGCTGAAAATTGTTTATGTCAGATCTGTCGGCTTGACTATAAAGTACACACACACACACACACACAAGCTAAAGTTTTGTAGGTAAACTTTCAGCTTCCTCTACTGTACACTCATCTCAGTCAAATCTCAGGGCGCCCATATACTAACACATTGTTGCCAGGAGAAAAGCATGAGCGCTTTTTCACAGCCAGTGTGTGGTTTCAGAACATCGAGTGCTCAGAACAAGCCTGCTTGTTTTTGCAGGAACAAGCTGAAACAGATGTGCACGTACGAGAAAGCAAAACTTGGGCAGATTTGGTGTCAGTAAATCCCCCTTTTTGATTACCTTTCTGATCCAATTCGTGCTGAATGTCAGTTAACTTCACTTTTCAAACTCTAATCTTCACTTTTGCCCACTGTGCTAGTGCAATCTTATGCACTGCAAATAGACGTTTTATCGTTCTCAGTCAAAACGTGGAGATAAATATGCTCTATCATGCTAAAGTTTAGGAACCCAGCTTGTGATAGAGTCCTGATCATACCCATGATTGATATGTGTACATGGTTCTCCATTAACTTTGAGATCCTTGAGGGCCCCTGCATGTCATTCATGTCTGCCAGCAAACAGGAAAATGCCTGAAAGCTTTTTGGGTGAAAAAGGGAAAAAAAAAACAAAAACAAGAGCTTAATTTTATGCAGGAAATGGGATAGATTGTCTACACAGGAACTAAAAACAACATGATTCCGATGAGGCAGAGTCAGTCAAAAATATCAGGCAAAAAGGCTTAGTCCAAGTTACAAAAACTGGTTAAAGCAGAAGGGCAAATATGGGGAAAGAACAATAGGTCGCTTACCCAAAAGGCACAAAATAAACTGACATGAAGACGTTATGTACAAGTAAGGGTACATACACTGAATGAGTGCAGACAATAACAAACATTCAAAGCTCATTAAGGTGCTTAAAGAAACCCAGGAGAAGGAAGTTGATGAACATGAAGGAGGGACAAGAAACACAAAACATGACACGTGGGGGAAGGGAGAAAAATAACCGATACATACACTGATATGTGTTTTGTAAAATTTTGAGGTTTATTTGGGTATCATCTCTTGGTCACCCCTCTTGTGGGTTTTGTTTGGTTTAGTGCGGCACAGTTTGCTCTCTCCATTATTGCTAATGTTAGGAAAAGTTATGTATATAGCTGTATAAAAGTTAAACTTAGTCACTTCACTGTTGTTTGTTTTTTCACATTTCTTCACTTGTTCTAAAGTATTGTAGCTTAACTTCACAGATAAAGACTGAAAATTCCTTCTTTTTTTTTTTTTTTTCCAGTCTTTAGTTTTAACTCTAACTCTAGACTGCTAACGGTTGTGTTATTCCCATAGACTGTATAATTAATGGACGTAGTCTCCGCGACGTCACCCATCTGTTCCTGAGACGGATTTTTGAAGCCAAACGGCCGGCGCGGCCATATTGGAAATGAGGTGCTGTGAGTCTCCACAGTAACAACCATAGGACGGTCCAGTCACATGATCTGAGCTGTGCCTCTGATTGGACAAACTGGCGATCTTGATATTGTGGACACTGCCGAATTAGAAAAAAATTCACTCCCCGTACAGTGCGTGCCATTAGTGAAATCAGCGATTCAGACAGGAGACATTCTTTGTACCAGGCTGTAAATAGGCTTATTTTAGCCGTGAAAACGGCTTTTTTTGGCTTGGTGTGTATGTGACTTCCGGTACTTCCGGAGCCAGCCTCAAGCAGACACTCGAGGAACAGCAGACTTTAACACTTCCGCATTGCCTCATATTTTCAGACTGGAGGTTGCCGCTTGGTTATTCCTCACCCTAAAGCCACCCAAACAACAATCCACAACATGACCAAGAAAAATTACAATAAAACACCCTTCTACATTTTAAACCAAGAGTTTATTTTTTCAAATGATACAAATATTAAAAAAGTCAACAAAGATCAACTAAAGGATAAACTAACAAAACAACAACACATCAGAAGAATGAAAAATCCCTGCAACCCCATCTACTGTAATGAAAACCAACATAGATTACAACTGTGGTATACATTTGTTTTCTAAATTAATTCTGAATGGTACTTCAGCTTTCAGAAATATCCCAAGCTGTAACTTTGGAGGCTTATCTTGGGTGTCTGTTTCTTGTATCTTTGTTTCTTCCAAGATGTGACAGAGTTCACTCTAAATAAACTCAGGCCATGCTAAATTCACTGATTTAGCCTTGGGTGAAAAATCTAATTCTGATGTGGTTTTAATAGATGCAGCACCATCCTGTTGGTTTGCATGTGGCTGATATTTAAGAGTCAGGGTTATTAATGGTGTTCATTTTTCTGCCGGGTCATCGTGGAGCAGCAGTCCATCCCTGTGGTCAGCGGTCTGATCGAGACCGTGGACAGAGTGATGGAACATATGGTGACTAACCTGGAGCCCACCCCAAACTCACTCATCTCCCTCGGTGGAACATCTTTTGTTGCCGGTCAGTGCGCTCTCTCTCCTCTCCATGTGGTGACTCACTGTTTGTAGTTTGTGTGGACACAGCTAGAGGGTAGAAATACATGCTGACATCATAAGTTTTCTTATTCAGAGAGCACATGCAGGTCAGATAAGCAGAGGTCACCCTCTTCCATGTTGCTTCTCATGGGTGTGGGTTTTATTTTGCATAATATTTTGTTTGCCCCTCAGCTTGCTCGTGTTTTTCTCCTAGGGATGACTTCACAACTATTTTCCACCCGTGATAAAAACACATGGTTCTTGTTGCTAGTTCCTCTGGCTGTTTTTTTTTTTTTTCTCAACATTTATTCTTGCTTTTTCTAACCTCTGACCGCCACAGATTACTCTCTGATGAAATTCCCGCAGAACTACAACCTGCCCCATTATCGTTTCCCTGAACAGGGCAAGAGCTACATCTCTGTGCCTGGAGAGGCTTTCAACATGCAGTGTAAGTACAAACATACAACAAACAGGAAGGACATGTTCTAGTGATATACAAAGTCTTGCCTTGCTCAAAATCAAGTAGCTCCTTTAGGTTGAGTGTGAATACTGCACATTAGTCATGCTCTTGTTCTGCCAAGAGAAAATCGTCCAGCTGGGAGTCTCTTGTTGTTGGCCTGTAATTTATTGTACTTAGATTTAAGACTGGTAACAAAGCCTACAGTGCAGGACAAGAGTGCCATGAGACCTTTTGTCTAACTTTATGGTGTACTGTAGAAATCCAGCTACGACTTTAATGCTGGCAGTTACCCTTTTATCCAAAAACTGAGGGAATGAGAGGGAGAGCACTTTCTTTCCACTTTCCTCCATCATTAAAACAATTGGACTCAAATAGCTGACTGTGTGTGAAAGAGGCATGATTACTTTGGTCATTAAAGCTCTGTTGGTTTGACTTTATGTTCAGGTCAGATCCCGTAGGCTCTACCTGGCTGCGAAATGTACAGTTTTGCCTCAAAATTAGTTGTTAATAATTCATTAAAGGGCTTTTCTCTGGCATTGAATGCATGTAATTGCATGACATTTAAGCCAGAAGCAAATTAAGGCATAGATCTCTATACCTGGCAGTAGGAAATGCTCCACAGGGAGGTTTTTATATCCCAATCAAACTGGGAGCAAGCTGCATTATTACATTTTCTACTGATTCTCTGTCTTTCCAAGCAGAGTTGTACAAGCAAACCGACCACCTCAAGATCCCCTGTGGGGCTTACAGAGGGGGGGGGGCTTCATGTTGAAATGTTTTGGAAGGTCCAACCCTCTCTTACAGCAAACACACCGCACATTTGTTTGACATCAGCAAGCTTCTTGTTGTCACAGTCGGCAGTGCCCGGGTAGAGGCCCTTTGAAAAGAGGAACAGGACCATTAAGGATTTCCTTCAATTTCACTGTTTATCTTGCAGTGTTGAGATGGGACGTAGCTGGATGATAGGTCAGATTAGAGGAGAGGGAGCAGACCTCCAGCTCTCCTGGTGAAGTCATGCAGAGGTTTCATAAGATTTCCCAACCTCCATGTGGTTTGCAGCCCTCTCCCTTTCACCCCTGTGCGAGCATACGGCCGTCCTATTAGCCTGTCGGTGTCAGAGTGCAGCAGCAGGACGACGTTAATTAACTTCTCGTCTTTGTGAGCATTTTAGAGGCTTGGTATCACATTCCCAGCTTGCTGCACATGTCATTCATGTTGAACCACTTTGTGTTTTTCTCCTTTCTCAGCTCAAACCACCATCGTCGGCCTCTATTACCACAGCATGCACAACTACTACAAAGAGATCAGCCCTGTCAAGACCAGGTAAGAGGATGAGACAACACAGGACGTTTTTGATAATCCAGTCCAAGCAAATCATTCTACTTTTAGTTTTTCCATTTTTTTAAGGACTAATACTCTAAACATCCTGTTGCACAAACAAAATAAACAGCCTCCTGGCTTTGTACTTCCTGTGTGGGGGAATCAGGTCCTCTGGCGCTAGGGCCCCCATTTCCTGAGCCTCAGACAAGCCGATGCCTGAGGGCTGAAGCCTTATCTGTCCTCTGCCGTATCTCTCATCGCACCACTCAACCTCCGCTGACTGATACACCCTGCTATTAGCTCTACATATCCATTTGCACCCCCCCTCCCCCTTTATTGTCTCATCATGGACCAGCTTGTTCCACTCTTGCTGCATTGTTTACTTCCTTACCGAACATGACATAACAGCGCTTCCAGCACCCTGTTTTTCTCTCTCGTTAAGACTTCATAAAAGTCAGAGTACATCAATCAGTCACAAAAATCTGGCGATGTTTGTGACTGATTCTTTTTAACAAGACTGTCCTGATGTTCAGTTTCTCTGTTAGTGGGACTGTCCTCCCTGTTTCATGAGGCAGAGGTCATGCTTGTGTGATCCAGATGTCACATATCAGAATGCCTCAACACAACAATAGATGCTGGTTGCTGAAGATGATTACTTTTATATACAGATGATTAAAGTGCCACTTGAATGCTACTTCTCTGGACCAGTGTGTAACACTAACGTGTTGGATTGACCGTCACAGTTTGGTGCTTTCTTTTAAACTTATTTGACCTCTTTTAAGGGCTTTAACGGTACACTCAAGTCATGATATGACAAAATTCACAAGGCTGTGTGTACTAAACAAATATTTCATAATTCTTTTAATGGGTTAGGTGACCCAGTTTATAGAGAGGAGGTGCAACTTAATTTTTTATTGCGCATTTTAAATGCTTTTATTTTGCCATTTGTACAACTTTACACCAGTTACTTTAGTCCAAGTTTCTAAGGCCCCGTTTATACGACAACGCTTTACAGCGTTTCACTCGAAAACGCAGAGAAAAAAATCTGTTCACACTGAAACGCCAATGGACTGAAAACGCTGCAGTATGCATTACAGGCCTGTAGGTGGCGATATAACTGTAGAGCCTTTAGGTAGTCTGTCGTCGAAGAAGAGGTGGGCTGATCATCTGGAGTATATATTAAAAGCGACTTATCTGAGTGCAGGTACCCGGTAGTCTGTTATTGAACTTTTGTTTTTTGTCCGGTTCGCGCATGGCAATTAAAAGTTCTGCACTCAGATAAGTCGTATTTAATATATACACCAGATAATCAGTCGACCTCTTCTTCGGTGGCAGACTACCAATAGACTCTACAGTTATAACACCACCTAAAGGCCTGATATGCATACTACAGCGTTTTCAGCCCATCAGCGTTTCTGTGTATACACAGATTTTTTTCTCTGCGTTTTTTGCATTTTCGAGTGAAACACTGTGAAGCGTTGTCTTATAAACGGGGCCTTGAATGTAAATTTACAAGATTAAAACAACCCAAAAGAAAAGTCAAAAGTAAAACTGTCTTAGTATCAGCAACCCCTAAAGAGGCATATGTGCTGGGTTTTTTTTATTATTATTATTCTTTTCATTACTCTGTCTGTTGTTTCTCATTTTTTCTGTCTGCTATCTTCAGAGCAGCCGTGGAAACACAATCTATGATCCTTACCAGAGGAGTAGAAATAAAGAGAGAGAGAGAGAGACTGTCCACTAGCTTATTGATACTGCATGTTAATCTTACATAAATAATGAAAGATAAATATCAAAGTGGTCTCTTTATTTGTTTTGGTGGGCTGCCCAGGTATTGGGTATACGTAGAAACGCAGGCAAAGTTTTTGCAACTGCAAAATCTGTTTTTTTCTGCTGTCATGTTTGTGCGCCTCCATTCAGCCGCAGATGAAGGAAATCCAATGAAAGTCAGAGGCATGAAGCGTCTCCTGTTGATTTAAAAAAACTAATAATAATAATCTCTCTGATTTTAATCGTAACACTCTTAATCTGTCTCAGTCTGTCTTATCATAAACTGTCCCATACCCCACCACCTACCTTTTTTTCTGATTTCTTTGTTTTTCTCCTCTCTGTGTTGTCTTTAAGGATAAATGAAGCAGCTGATTTCAAGGATCACAAAATCCAAGTAGCCAGCTGTCTGATATCTCTTAAAGTGGAGCCCTCCCCTGCGCTGTCAGTCAACCTCTCTGGAGCTCCTCTCATTAAGATTGTCCTCAGCCACATTCTGGTAAGAATCCCACCCATGCACTGTCCCATTTTCTTCTTATCCTACTCATTTGTACTCTCTGTGTGAGTCAGTCAAACTGAGAAAGTGAAGTGCTTTACCAATTTCTGGGTATGAGACATCACCTTATCAGAGGAAAGAAAGTCTGCCTGTAGCTACAGTAGCTGGATCCCCCTCATATGAAATCCATTAGCCCTATTTTTGGTGGTCTCTTATGTAAGAAGATGAGCATCTATCACTAGGCGAAGCCTGCGCAGCTGGGCATCCACCATCACAAAGAGTGACGCCTGTTTTGGTTTTCATTAGCCTGCCTAAAGTTTTCCTTGAGGAGCATGTGGCTTCCAGAGAGCAAACTGATTATGGATGTTTGAACTGCAGGCTCAGGGCGCTTTTAAAGGAACAATAACTTTCTTTTATGAAGAGCATATTTTTCTTTGTGGCTTTATGAAAGGGACTGTGCCAGTTTTCCATGGGAAATGCATTTGAATCTCCAAATGAAAATTAAGTGAAAAATGTGTATCACATTAGCCTGTTTCCTTGTAAAGTCACTAATGTGGCTGAGTACTTAGCAGTCATGAAGGTTTTCGTTTTTATTTTTGAGCGATGACAAGTTTTTTTGGGGTCATTTAAGAGCATTGAAATGGGTTTTCTTCAAAGTCTGTTTGGCTGTCCTACAATAGTACTAATGAGACAGTCACTAAAACCAGTTGAGTAAACCCCCAACAATGCAGATTAGTTTACGAGTCCCGAGAAGAGTTATTAAGTTTCTATTGAAGTAGACCCCCCCTCCACATCCAGCATCATGAAACCATGGAATTATTTCTTTGTCTTCACTTATTTTTGTGAAATAAATGTTTAAATGCCGCAATAATCTGGCTAGAAGAGGGTTTATAATCCTATTTGTTCTGGGAGTGCTGGAGATGCTCAGCAGCTCTGCTGTCTGATAACTCGAGGTGTTTCTGTTTTCGTGTGATTGCTTTAACCGCTGATGTCAGGATAAACCAGGTTTCTTACATTCTTTTCCCTGTTTGTCTTATTATTACACATACTGTAGGAATGCGCCGTACAAGCACATTTCAAGTTGACTCAGGGCGCATAGCTGAATTTATATTTAGGGATTTGTTATGTGGCACTTTTGGCTGTGATCATGTCCAGAAAAAAGGTTTGTTTTGCTAGAACAGAGCCACTCTGCAGACTTTATGTTGGATTTCATCAAAAAGTGACTATTTTGGGAATTTTTAATTTCTTGTGCAGCTGTTGGATACTTATCACCTCCCTCGCTTTGAGATAGGGAGGGCTCATGTAGCATGTGGCAGACGTTTTCCATCATTGCTTCTGTTGCTTATTACTGTTTGCACAAGTTAAAGCTCAAAGATGTCCTCGTTGGCATCAGTTTAGAGCGACTAGAGGAAGTGATTTGCAACTGGGCTTCCAGAAAATAGACAGGCACTGAGTGACTTCATTAAAAGCTAGCAGGGGCCGTGAGTGTGTCAGAGGAAGAAATGTGTCAGCTTCCTCATCTGTCTTTTCCCGCTGTCATGGTTACAATACATCCTGTGTGCCTTACAGACAGTCACCTTCTGTCATGGCCCAGACTCATGGGTAATCCATTTTCACTATCTGACACCTGTCGGGATCAAAGCTATTGTACTGTGAATTGATGAAAATTGTAAATGGTAGATACTCCGTGCTGAAGGCCATGGCCATGTGGTGCGTGTCAGAGTGACCCTGTAGTCTTGATTAATGCCTCCTGAGTACACTGAAACAGCTCAGTGGGGTCATGCTATTCCCAGCGCGCTCAGGCAAAGCTGAGATTCCACCATCACACGTTAAGTGGCACAGTTAGAGCGGGTTTGATACCCAAGCAAGGTGTTATCAAGCCTGCTGGAGGCCCACATGCTTTCTCACGCCATACGGCTGTAGTGTTGACTACACCCTGGCTCCATCAGTGAGTTATTACAGCTGTCTGACTCAGGTTAAGTTTGAGAGAGTCTGAGGGGAAAGGAAGAGAAGAGAAAGTGAGGCTGGGAGGCATTTGGGTCTGTAGTTAAACATTAATACATACATGAAACTGCCAAGACCTCCTCCTTGTCCTTAACCTACATCACAGCATCACACTGAAGGTATGAGGTGAGTGAATGGAAAGACTGATTCCTTGAGGAAAAAAGATTTATAGGGTCAAAATGAGATAGTTCAAAAAACTAATTTTGACAGAGGGCTTGACTTTACAGGGTTATAAAGCGGTGTGATAGTTTGGAGAGTGTCAGAGGGGGACAAGATGTAGCTGGCTTTTTTTTTTGCTTCATAATTTTTTTCAGTGTTTTAGTAGCAGGCCAGTTTAGCTAAACTTTGTAAGAAACATAAATCGAAATCAGAGCTCCTTCTGAACAAACTAATACTGAAACTCAACAGCATTTATAGGCAAACTGTTTCTAGTTTTCATTCTAGGCTAAGCTAACAAGGTGCTAGCTGTAAATTTAGCCTCCATTTATTTAACAAACTCATAGCAAAGCAACAAAGATGATGATAAACCTTTTAAAGTTTTGGGTAAAACAGTAGTAACTGAAATATAAATTATGCATTTATAAAACTGTCTCTTGACTTAATTCAGTTCTAAAACTTACCTTACACTGACACCTCTAATAATCTTCCAAAGCAAGCAACAAGCCAGTTTAGCTTTGGCTAAGGACCAGAGCAAAAGCTAGTTTAGCTCTGTCAGGAGCAATTCTAAACAAATCTGGCTATCAGCATTTATAATGCTAACACTCCACAGCTAAATATGTTAGCCAGCTGGCTAACCCTTTGAAGTCCTTGTTAGCTTACTGGCTGCTAGCTGTAGCCTTAACCTGTATTTCACAAACCCTCTCTAGGCATAATATTTGCCAGAATGTAAAAGAAAAAAGTTTTCTCAAATTTAGATGACTTTATCATATTGCTGTTTGTTTTAATTCTGATCATAATTTTATTTGTCTGTATGTTATAGCTAGCATTAAGTTAATAAGGTTAACTCGAAGTCAAGAGAGCTCCTCTGGCTCTGGCTAAATCAGTCAAACAAAATTTACCCACCGTCATCTGAGAGTTTCTTTTGGTCTGGTGCCAAGTTTTGAATATAAGCTCAAAGATTCATTGCAGAACAAATTCTCTGCAAGCTGTTTCACCACTTCATCTGCTCTTTACCAACTTCCAGCTAGCTGCAGCCAGCATTTTGAAAAAAAGGGACTAAATGTCTAACTCAAATGTCTTCTCATCAAAATCTGCCCAGCAGGAACCTCTATAGCTGGCCAGTTCATGCATGAAGATAATACTGTATTTCCTGGTAAGCTGTTCCCCCTGTTTTTAAGCCTGGTTCAGGGCTAAGCTTCAAACTTAGGCTACTGAAGCTATTGCTATCCCTCTTTTGGCCAAACCTGGATCAGAGATAAGCTTTCTGGCTGCTACTTTCAGCCTTCACTCAAAACCAGGGAGCAAATGAATTTTCACATCTTTGCATGAACATTACTCTTTCAGTTCAAATTTTAATCATGTGCCTAGACCACATCTTTCAATGACTTAGTTTTCCATTGTTACAACTACTTAAACTCCAAAAACTTGAAAAGAAATTGAACTAGAGTGAGACAGAAATGAAGTGGTTGAAGGGGAAACTGGTTGGCCTGATAAAAGACGTCTAGACACATTGGTGCTTTCTTTGCGTGTGGAAAATAACGATTAATTGTTCGACAACTTTGACAATAAACAAAACATGAAACACGTTCTGATACCCACGCTCTTTATCTTGTAATCATGTTTGCCAGTGCTGGTATCAGAGCTTTCGGCCACAATAAGAACTGTTTTTTTTTTTCCTCCAGTCTTTTTATAACCCTTGTACACACCCAGCTTAAATCTTGTGGGCAAAATCTCTCCTAAATCTCTCCCAGGCACCCACGCCCATCCATACACCAGCACACATACAAACACAGGCTTTATGAGCCAACCCACTGATCAATCACAGATGGAGGTCTGGCTATTGCTCTCTTTTCATGTCAGAAGTTTGGGTCCCCTTTTAGGGCTTCTCCCATTTAGCGCCCTCTTTTCTGTCAGCACTCCAACCTCACCACCACCAGAGCTTAAGTAAAGTACTGGAGTACAAGTCATCATGCCTCTGACTATGTCTACAGGACTTTTTCTTGTGTCATATGAGGGTAAAAAGATGTAGAAATACCACTTTGAAAGAATTCCATTGTGTATACATTATCCTTTTTAACCTTTACAAAACCATTTGATATATGATTATTTGAAGGTGCTGAAACAATTTTTGTTGTGGAAACAACTTTTGAGTGTTTTTAAAAATTGGATAATGATTCAAAAGCTTCAGTCAGCTCCATAGTGAGCTTTGCCGCTACTGCTAGCCTGTGGGCTGTTGTCCTCGCAGAAAAACATAAATGAACTCTCATGAAACAGTTGTTTTTAGAATTCATTGGCTGAAGTTTGGAAACATTTGCTAGTCTTTAGCACTATCCCCATGGGATCAAGCTCACCTGAGGTCCTCAGGTAATTGAAAAAAGTCTCATTTAATTTACTTTACTGGAATTTCTGATAATAACTGTTTAAGTGCTGTACTATAGCCACCTTGTATCTTAGGGAAGCTTTCACACACTTGCATAAAGCCTGTCAGACTGTCTTTATACAGAACAGGATGTCCATATCTGTCTTTATTTATTTGTTGCCAATAAATAGCACTGCCTTTTTTAATTTTTATATAAATGATTTACCTTTTGTTTTGCATACCTTAATGTAATCATACTGTTAGCACTACAGGAAATTAATCCCTAACCTGCTGCAAAACATGTCATCCATCTGATCAAGCTTCCATGTCTTCATCTTTTGATCGATTTCAGTTTTGCTCTTCCTGTGCACGGCTCTCCATACTGTTTAGCAAAATAATTAAGCTGAATTCCCATCCAAAATATTATCAAAACCTTATTCTACAATGTCCTAAGCAGCCTTTATAATTTTTGACCAAACAGGAGGCAGAAATGGTTGAAATTTTGTCCACCCCCAAATGACTAAGCTTTAGTCTGAATTATTAGTATCAAAGGGCCTCTGTGTGTCCAAAAATATGGAAGATAATTTGCCGTGTAATTTGACTTTACAAATGACAGGAATTTTCCCTTATAAAACAGATTTTGTTTTATCTTTAAAAAAGTAAAAGTTTGTAGGTTACTAAGCAGAGGTCACAATGAAAACGTTACATAAAGGTGAGAGGTTAACCTCTGTGGTTATTCAATAAATAAAATGATAATCAAAAACCATGTCATATAAAAAAAAAGCAGTAAATAAATTTAAAGAAGAAAAAAATTATAATGAAAGGTTAAACTTTGGTCCTGATTAGTACTAAAAAATCTGTTATAAAGATTCTAACTTAGATAGTTTGAAGTTAAATGTTGGTAACTGAGTTCTACAGTTTTTCTGATTTGCACTGTTTCACCTGTTTCTGTACTTTTGATATAATTTGGGCATCCAGTTATTTTTTATTCCATTTTTGAAACTTATACCATGTAACTTATTATATCTGGTGTTGTTTGTCACACACAGTCCATTTTGGTAATATTTGGACATTTTCTGGATGGCAGTTCTCACACTGGAACATCTCTACAGACATGTAATGCCCAGCTGCTGACCGTAAACATGTTGTTCCAACAGAAACAAACCAGAAACCAGAAAAACTCAACAGTGGCCTCATGTAAAGGCTTTTGGGAACTGGACACACGGTTCTTTGCATGGAGAGACCTTATCAAAAACAACTTTGTAATTCCTGTGTTGTTTAAGGGAGCCCATTTCTTCACACCCTGCATGCTTCTCAGCACTTCTCCATGTTTTCTACCTCCAAGGCTGAGCGGAGACCACAGCTGCACGTCTTATTACATTTCCCCTGACAGCATTATCTCACTCAAGGCCAGTTGTGCTTTCTTGCATGGGTTCAGATTGTTACTGGATATACTAAGTCTGTCCTCTGACAAAAAAAAAAAAACCTGTCATGAAACCAGTTATCTTTACTCCATCAAAGCTGCTGGTTGTAAATCTGTTGAGTTTAAGGTAGTTTAACTGGTACCACTTTCCTCGTCCTTCAGTCAGTTTTTGGTGCTTTTGGCTTGCTGGACTACAATGTAACACTACACTTGGTTTGGCCTTCCCAGACATACTGCCATAAAGTGTTTCCTTCCTTTGCTAAATTTAACAACATTCAATGTAGCTTTTGAGTCATGCATGCATGGCCTCTCTGTTGTTGTGCAGAACAATTCAGCCATTGTCAGACGCTGGCTTGCTTTTCTCTTGACCTAATATGTCATCACTTTCACCTACTGTACCGGCTGAGACTAATGCGTGTTCTAAATTAGGTTTTGTTTAAAGTGGGATGATGAGTTTCCAGAGCGGTGATGAGCTCAGCTGGCAGCAGCGTCCACAATGATTGATATCTGCTCTTAATGTTGAAGCGCTGTCCAAATTACAGCCTGGCTCTCTCTGCTCTCAAATATTTAGGACGTTTAAGGAAAAAGAGAAGATCGCTCACTTATTCACTCACACTGTTGTGTAATTTTGCACCCCTTTTTAACTGAGCACAGCCAAAGCCTGTATTTAGACTTCTTTGCTTCATTGCTCTTGTGGCTGCATATTGTTGTACCGGTGCTGGATGCTGGAAACGAGTGGGTGTGTGCAGAAGTGATACCTCATATTTTTTTAAGGTCTAGTCAGTGACTCTTTCTACTTCATGGAAAAAGCTTATGAATGGATTTTAAAAAAAAGTCATCTTATTTTCTGTCCAAACTACTGTCATGTCAGTTTCTGTGTTGAACATGTAATCTGCAATTCAGAATAGTTTCCATAAAAAATGCATATAGAGCAGGATTTGCAGGAAATACAATGTTTTAGCACCGCTGCACTACATACGTAAAGAAACAATAAAACATATGGAAATATAGAAATGTACAGCTCTGGTTTAAAGTGCTGTGTAAGATATTATTACTGGAGTTAATAAGCTTTATTCAACAACTCTTAAGAAATTTGTTCTTCAAAATAAATGTGGGATTTTTTTGTAATTAAGAACTAGATTCAAGAACACATCTGAACGCTGATGTGTGGATACAAAATTATTACACTGCAAAAACTGTGTGCAAGCAAGTGTGTTTTTGTCTTATTTAAAGTAAGAATTGCCTTATTATACTTGATATGAGCCACATTCAACAGACAAGTCAAGGAACGTGTCTTATTTCAAGATATTAAAAGACAAAAATAAGGTCTGAATTACCTGCAACAAGTAAAAAAAATTACTTGTCAAGTTTAGAATAATGTCTAAATACAAGAAACTTTCACTTACTCCACTGGCAGATTTTTTTACTTGTTACAACAAATTCAGAGCTGATTTTTGTCTTTAAATATCTTTAAATGAGACATGTTTCTGGACTGGTCTGGTGAATGAGGCTCATATTAAGTCTAAAAAGACATTTTTACTAAAAATAAGACAAAAGCACTTCCTAAGATTTCAATTTTTTGCAGTGTAGGTATTGTTTTTTTTACTCCATGTAGTAACTTCATATAGCTAAAGATGTATATTCAATGTTTGGTCTGAACTTCTTGATGTTAAATTTAGAAAAAACAAGTTCAACGGAATTTGAAATATAACACATTTACATCAGAATCAGCTTAAGGAGCCAGATGTATTCGCCTACATAAATGAAAAATATTTAACCACTATGTACCAGTTTAAGTCAGACAATAATGTGGACTAAAACTCAAACACAAGCAATAATATATTGAAAGTAAACACTGATTCACAGAAATAACAACTGACCTTTACACACACAGATTTTGTGGCTCATCCATCACATTGTTACATTTTACAGCTCAGCGTTAGAATAATGGAGCTTTCAAGTCATATTAACACAGAAAAGTGGAGATATGTTCAATGTCTCTCTTCTCTCTCAAGGAGCTTTTAATAGAGCTTTCAAGTCATATTAGCTCAAAAAAAAGTGGAGATATGTTCAGTGTCTCTCTTCTCTCTCAAGGACGTTTTCCCTTCAGATCTGAGATCAAACTCTTTTATTTCACTTCATCTGGAGTGTGTCTGTTTCTGATTACAGAGTGGTGTTTCTGGTGACAGTGTGTTCTGAACAGCAGATATCTCTTTGCAGGAATTATTTTTTATATTCACTGCCGGTGCTACTTAATTTGAAAATCAGCTCCTTTGTGTTTCATTTCCAGCAGCTCTACCTTTGTTACAGAACTTTCAATTTTATTTTTTTCACTCTGAGTCCAGTGCACTGTCCCCTTAGACTTAAATTTATCCATTCGTTTTGTTTTCCCACTTTTCTCGTTAGTCTTTCCTGTGCTTGCAGTCCAACATCAATGGACATTAGAGGGATGTTTTTCCTGTATGAATTAGCAGAACCGGCACAAGCTTCTAACATCTGAGGATATGTTAAAGAGCACAGGTGTGACTCTACCTGAGACTTCTCTTAGACGTCTTGGGGACAAATTTTTAGAAACATCACAAGAAGAAGTTGGTGGACCAACGTTACTTCAGCTGGTAATGTGATCCAGAGTTTACACCCCATACGGGGAAAGCTGATTGCCCAGTTTTAGAAATTCAACACCTACTCTTATTAAGAATCACTTTTGGACAAGAGGAGCCATGGCATGGAGCTTTCTCCATCGTGGCTTCTTTTAGATCTAGCTGTAATTTGCTTGGATTGAAATGGGCTCTGAAATGCCTGATGCTCTGGGATATGCAGAGACGAGCTGGATTTTGCTGGATCTCGCTCAACCACAGCTGGGCTTTGCCAGCCATTGGAGGTCTGAGAAACACCACAGAGGACAGCAGAGTTTGGATCTTTACAATTACTGGGTTCTGTGTGTCACTTACAACTTTTGTGATCCATGTGAGTGTTTATTTTCATCTCTCTACTTCTGACCAATTCGTTTTGACGCATGCATTACACAGTTAGAGGAAGAGGAAGACTGCTTAGCTTTGAAAGGATACATATCAGACGATAGCCAGCTGTCTTTCATCTCCAAGGATGTTTGTTATCATTTGTGGCTAGCTTTTGTGGTATAGAGTAACCATTGGTAGGGATGTGTCGTCATCACAACGAGAGATTAAAATCTACTAAAACACTTTGACACTGTAGTTATGTTATGATGTCAGCAGAAGGTTGAGAAGAAATTTTTCTTCCCTCCAAAAAGTTGCATCCTGACTTTTAAAGCTCTTTCTCTCTGAGGATGCTAGAAAGAAAAGTTTAAGGGCACCCGAGACTCACTTCATGTGTAAAAGCTGCTGTTAGTGAAAGGAAATATGGAGATTGTGATGATTTTAATGTAGAATACAAATAAGCGAGATGTATAAAAATGCATAAGAAAATAAAATCCCCCTCAACTTAATTTTGCCTCTCCAGAGGAGAATATTCAAGTCTTCCAATATTCTAAAAATAGCAAAGCTTAGAGAAGTACAAACAAAATGGAAACAAAATCACAAACTGTGACTGTATTGTTTTTTTTTCTTATTTCCAACCTTACTGATTCACCATGGCCACTGAAATGTTTGTGTTGGTTTTGGAGGTGAACTTAATCCCAGGCATGGAACTCTTGGACTTCATAACTGAACAGTTCTGTGTACATGACAAATGGGTCACCAGTAAAATAATGAAACACCTTTAATAATATTTATGCAAGCTCCCGAGGTTTTAGCTGCTCATAAAACAGACTAAAATAAATGTTGTTGCTTCTAAATGACCTACAGAGATGAAAAGGACTATCACTAAGGAGAGTGATTATTTATCAGACTCAAAGGTGAGCATGGGCTAGGAGCTGCTGCCTCACAGCCAGGAGGTTACCAGTTCGAATCCTGGTGTGCCCGGTTGACCTTCCTGTATGAAGTTTGTATGTTCTCCCCATGCATGCTTGGGTTCTCTCCCAGTACTCTGGCTTCCTCCCACAGTCCAAAAACCTGCTCATTAGGTTAACTGGTAGGTTTGAGTGTGATTGTGAAACGTTGTCTCTTGACCAGTCCAGGGTGTACCCCACCTTTCGCCCTAAGGTAGGCCACCACCCAGGAGCCTGGACAGGATTAACAGAATAGAAGATCAACAAAGAGATAAATCGTCCATCTTTGTCCAAAGGGGATCCCTAAAATGTTCTGAGCAGAATCAGACCAATATTAACAGAAAGACCTCTCTATGATAAAAAGAAAAAGAGAAAAAAAGATCAGCACTTGGACTGTCATTTTTAATTCCTGTATCTGCTGTGAACGGGTGGGTCCCTAACCAGACAACTGACAGCATACTGAAGAAAAAGTCCCTATTTACTTTTTTCTTGCAGCAAATTTTCAAAGTGAGTAACATTAGGTCTGCGTAGCCTTTTTTTCAGCACAGACCTACAACGGAGCCTGACATGCAGCTCCTCCCAGAGGCCTCAAAGCAATTCAGGTGACATGTATCAGCTTCAGTATAACATAATCAAGCAGAAACATCCAGTTGAAAAATGTGAGGCAGTGCAGAACTGCTATAAACTGCAGTTCATCGAATGTCCACTGAGGCTGGTTCCATAAGTACCCTGAACCACACACACACATATACACCAAAAAGAAACAAAAAGGCATTTCCAACATGGCTCCCTCTAACTGTTTGCTTCAAAACTCTATATCAGAAACACACGGGTGATGTCACAGAGACCACATCCATTTATGATACTGCCTATGAACATTATACGCTCATAATCCATGTGATATAGCAAAGAAAAAAAAGTTAGCAGGACTAGAAACAGGCAATCTAACAGTCGCACAAACAACACTGCCCTCTAGTGTTTCTGAGGAGTACCGCAAAGAGACGCAGACACATCCAAGCGGGAGTATGAAGTGCTCACGAGTGTGCCAGCCAGTAATTCGTATGGTCAGAGTAAAAGTATAAACCAGGCTTTAGAAACCAGAATGTGAAATATTTTATGTAAAAAAAGCAGTTAAATCTCATTCAACACATGTACGTCTCACTTCAACTTTTGCTAATTAAGTGATTAAAAAAGCTTCCTCTTCTGAATTCATCTTTGATTTAGAACATCAGACAGTCATAAAAACAGAGTTCAGGCTAATATGTACTCTTCAAGTTTTTAATTCTGTTTCTGTTGTTTTATCTGGAAAATGAAAGTTTTTAACAGTTGTGATTTTCATCCTTGCGAAGGGGAAGCTGTGGGTCAAATAACTGCTCTCTGTGGAGCTGTGGTTGACTGCTGAACTGAAATGGACATCATAAGCAGCAGAAACACCTCGGCTTGCTCTGATGTATCAGCCTGTCTCTGTCTGACTCTCTTTTATCAGCCTGCCACTCTGCATCACTCAGCTGTCACTTGCTTTCACTCTCCTTCTCTTCTTCTTCTCCCAGTCTGTTCTCCTTATGAGCGCGGCTGTGAGATCCAAGGGGATGTTTGCTGGCCTTCTGTT
The DNA here is from genome assembly GCA_030710495.1 of Labroides dimidiatus. Lineage (NCBI taxonomy): Eukaryota > Metazoa > Chordata > Actinopteri > Labriformes > Labridae > Labroides > Labroides dimidiatus. The sequence continues at coordinate 25,375,352 of CM061153.1, forward strand.
GTTAATAAAGACTTGGAGTCCAGTCTTGGCTGGTGGCTGAGGCCTCGGGACACTGAGGGAACAACGGCGTGCTCTCAAAACTCGGCCAGATCTTTGAGTGCATTTGAGCACTCAGCAGTGACTCTCAGGTCCCTGGTCCTCTCCTCTGATACATACTGTGAAACACATGCTGCATGTAACACAACCAGACAGTTGCTATAGAGAAAGCATAATAGAACAGTGCTCTCTATGGATGTGATGGTCTGTTAGTGGATGTATATTTTAGCTTGTGGTATAGTACTGATAGATTGTTTCCTCTCTGGCAGGGTTTACATTGTGTGCTTGATGGGAATAATCAATCTTCCTTTATTGCACAGAAACAACTCAGTAAAGAAACACTGCAAAGCGAGCTTACACTGTGCTAATTACAGTTTGTCTTTCATGCATGTAGTTTCATTTTCAACTAACAAGAAATGTGAGTTAATAGCAGCCACGGGGGAAAAGTGAATTCATGCACAGGCTTTCATGCAGCTCCTCAAAGCTTGTGATGACGGGCTGCATTTGCATCGCTCTCATCAGTCTTGGACTCTCTAACAGGCCACATGAATATCAATCCACTGCATTCATCTCCAGGCTCATAATGCATGATGACTAAAGATCTGCATGTGCAGAACAGACAGAATGAGAGCAAGGATTTGGTTACACAATGAAGTCAACGTATGCCTTGTAATATGAAGCGCTGAGCCTATGGGCCAGGAAACAGACAGTTTGACTGTCAGATTCGCTCTCAGTTTTTCCAGACGGAAACGCTGCAGACACACTCCATCTAACCATACACTTACTCCGTCTGAGAGTCGAGGTTTGGGGATTCAAAAGAGGTGTGCAAAGTGTTGTTTTCTTCACATGTCAGATTGAGGAGGGTAGTGGTTTGACCTGGAACTGGGGCCAGGCCCCAATTACTGCATTTTTGCACTGTAGCCATTAGCTCACCGTCTCAGAGGACTTCAAATCTCATCTTAAGGAACAACACGGAAAAAGTGACTTATAATCAAATCAGATTATTGGGAACAGTTGGGATTTTGAATCAGGGTAATAATCACCTTTACTGAGTGTCTTGCAGACTGATGTCACTCCTCTTTAGCTGAATTCTTTGTTTATTGACATTAAGACACCAGTTGAACACTTTAAAGAAGCGGGTGAATTAAGACAGTGGTTTTCTTTTTTCTTTTCACACTAAATGTAAGATATTCTTAGCCTCATTACCTCATGATTAGGTATGTCTGTTAAGCATATGGATGGAAAGAAATCAAAGGTGCATTTGGAACGAGTGATGCTAATTTGTGTCTTAACTAGTCCAAGTTTTTTGTGATCAAAGCACATTTCCCAATCAAAACAAAGCTTGTAATGTAATGAGGTGCTACAATCCAAATGTTTTCCTGAACCACAAATGTCAACCGCTTTTCAAGCTCTGTATTTGTCTCTTTTCTTTCAGACAAAAGAGCAGCAGGAGCAGGTACTAAATCAGAGCAATAAAGTGTTCCTCTACTGCGCCTTCTTGGACTACAGGTGGGTCCATTTTTATGATTTACATGCAGGATGTCGTAATGTTTTCATTCAGACTTGAAGCCAAATAAGACTTTATCTTCACAGTCGACCCTTTGTGTATTCTTTCAGCCCTTAAATCACAAGTGATTTGGAGAGGGTGCATTTCCTTTTTCTTGTTTAAATCAAAAACATCCAGCGCTACACGTGTTGCTCTTTCATTCTGGTTTATCTTGAGCAACAGCCCTCCATAAAGAATATGCTGATCTGATGAATGGAGCCAAAAACCCTGTTTGAGAAGCATAACTCATTGTAAAAGGGAGTGTGTTTCAGTGGGCTCGAAGCCTTTTTTCTCAGCATTCCCCTTTGCCCTTTAGCTGAGGAGAAATGTTATTATTGGATTGCCCTGTCAGAGTGCCCTTCAACACTCATCAAAGACTTTTCTTTCTGTTCCTCCCACTAACTTCACTTCAGATTGCACTGAGTGATTTGTGCCAGCAGAGCTCTTTTGGAAATATTTTTATAACCTTTTCTTCACAGTTGTGATTCCTGATAACATATTGTATTATTAATTCACTAATATTTTCTCTGAGAGTAAAAACTTATTTGTGTTTTATTAATATTTTTTTTTCCAGTTCAAATGAGGGCGTGTGGTCCAACGAAGGATGTGTACGTTCAGGCGGAAACATGTCATACTCTGTGTGTTTGTGCAACCACCTCACCAACTTTGCCATTCTCATGCAAGTGGTGCCCTTAAAGGTATGACCTTTGGTTGCTCTTTCTGAGCATCTCACATTAATTATTTTCACTGTAACAAACAGACGGCAGTTTCCAGCCCATTTGATACATGAGCGTGCTGCTCTTGTAAATGTCAGATATGCAAACGTAGCGACTTTTTGGTGAACGCAGAAAGAAACAGACATTGTTTTGGTGGAGGCCAAGCTTGGCTGAACAGTAGGGGGCATAAAGGTCACCAAGTACTGGTCCACAAATACTTACCTGATTCAATCTTTCATTATCAGTAAAAGGCATCTTCTCCAACATTTTGTTTGTGCCAAATTTAGGAGGTGATGTGGTATTTATAAGTTTTGTCATGTGACACATTTTTCAGCCTGATTTTCTGTCTAAATGTAAGTCGCAAACAACAAACCTAATAAATTTGTGCAGCATAATTTAACAGAAATGTTAATGAAACAACGGTATTAAAAATACAGTTATACTAAGCAAGTAAAAAGATGATAAATTCTTAGTTACACCGGGTATTTACAGTGCTGTGAAAAGTATTTACCCCCCTCCAGATTTAATCTATTTTCACATTTTTCACACTAAAATGTTTCAGATCATCATCAAAAAAAAAAAATATTGGACAAAGATAACTTGAGTAAATACAAAATGCAGTTTTTAAATTATATTTTATTTATTAAAGAATAAAAGCTATTCCAATCATCCTGGCCCCTGTGTTAAAAAGTTATTGCCCTCCCTTGTCAAATCATTCATTGACTTTGATTAACCACATGTTTTTTGAAAGCTCAATTTCAAAGTTCAATTTCACTATCCACACCCCAGCCTGATTACTACCAGACTTGTATAATCAAGAAACCACTGAAATAGAACTTGTCTGACAACATAAAGTTGGTTAAAGGATCTCAAAAAGCAACACATCATGTCCCGATCAAAAGAAATTCAAGAACAAATGAGAAACAAAGTTATTGACATTTATCAGTCTTGAAAGGGTTACAAAGCCATTTCTAAGGCTTTGGGACTACAGCGAACCACAGTGACAGCCATTATCCACAAATGGAGAAAGCATGGGACAGTGGTGAACCTTCCCAGGTGGTCAGCCAAAATTACTCCAAGAGTGCAGCAACGACTCATCCAGGAGGTCCCAGAAGAACCCAACAACATCTCAGCATCTTAAGAGCTGACAGTCAAACATGGTGGTGGCAATGTGATGGTCTGGGGCTGCTTTTCTGCTTCAGGACCTGGACGACCAGCTGTAATTGATGGAACCATGAATTCTGCTCTCTACCAGAAAATCCTAAAGGAGAATGTCTGGCCATAAGTTTGTGCCCTTTAGCTCAAGCACACTTGGGATTTGCAGCAGGACAATGATCCAAACACACCATCAAGTCCACCTCTGAATGGCTCAAAAAAAAAAAAAGGTTTTGGGATGGCTTAGTCAAAGTCCGGACTTAAATCTAGTTGAGATGCTGTGGCATGACTTTAAAAAGGCTGTTCATGCTCGAAAACCCTCCAATGTGACTGAGTTAAAACAGTTCTGCAAAAAAGAGCCGGCTGAGTTCCCCCACAACAATGTGAAAGACTCATTACAAGTTATCGCGAACACTTGGTTGAAGTTGTTGCTGCCGAGAGAGGCAGAACCAGTTATTTAGTAATTTCCCCCAGTTTAGGGGGAAATTGCTTTTTCCACACAGGGTCAGGATGATTTGAATAGCTTTTTTTTACCTTAATACATTGAATAATCATTTAAACTCTGTATTTTGTATTTACTCAAGTCATGGTGCTTCTTCTTTTGGTGTAGTATTTTTCTGTTTGTGTTCAAAGAGGGGGTATTATGCTTTCTACATGAGTACTACATGAGACTTGTAGAAAATATGAGGTCATTTCAGAAGGATCTCTGAACTGGTTCATGGTACGTTTGAGAGGTGGATCTCAAACACCATGCCCATGGTGCTCAAGAGGTCTGGCCAATGAAAGGGAAAGGGGTTTGAGGAGCTGGGAGCCTTAACCCTTTACCTACCCCTGTATTTCAAGCGCTTAGATCAGAAAACACAAAATTCAGAAATTATTTCAAGCTGTAGAGATGACCCAATCAGGTTTTACTCAGTTCAACAGTGACGTAAACATGCTCTATACCAAACAGTTGAGCAACAAGTTAAAGTGGTAAAGAGACAGCAGCTAAAACAACCCCCCACCACACATACACACACTGCTTCAAATCCCCGACCAGGGACAGGGGCCTTGTTCTCTCTGTGAACGTGTAGGTTCCTTTGTGGCTCTCTGCCTTTAACCATACTCTAGTAAATTTGGATTTACAGGTCTCCCATAGGTGTGAGTGTGTGAATGAATTGTCATTTCCCTCCCTGTGCCCTGTGATAGATTGGAGATCTGTTCAGGTATACCCTTTCTTATGCCCAAAGACAGCTGGGATGGGCTTCAGCAACCTTTAACACAAAAGATCTTCCTCTGCCTTTTGTAATAGCCAAATTTGTGCTCATTGTGAATCTGTGCAGTTCAAATGTTGGGAAAAAAAGTTCTGTCCTCAGTATGCAGCAAATCACTTTGTCTGACACACTCCCAAAGGAGCAGCTTCATACATCAGAGTAGTGAGTCTTCATGCTGATGTTCTAGCTATAACCAGTCCACATGTGTTTGTCATGAACAAGTAATTTTTTCAAATCATCATGGGACAGGAAGCAGTGGTTTACCCCCGTCATCAGAACCCCTCCTGCAGCCTTTGAACAGTTAAAGCCAGCTGTGAGCAGACCCACACAGTCACAATGTTGGTTTCACTGGTGGTTTTATACAGAAGTACTTTAAGCAACCATGATTTAGAGTGGTTCTTTTGGGTCACTGCACAGGTCAGTGGTCCTTTCCTCAAAGACCACACAGCGCCTCAAGAAACTCATATCGTCATATTAAAACATCTGGAATAACATCTTCTCTTCTCTCATGCTCAATATTTTGCTCTCACATGATCTGCAGGTGGAGTATTTTAAAATGCCAAACCTGTGTACTCCAGAATCTAGCTTTTTGTTGTCCAAGAATATGAGCCATGAGCGTGTGGTCTGCATCTTCTATGGCCTGATATAAATAGAATGGCCAACTTCATATTGCTGCTATATGCGCTGGTGCTCTATTTAGAGAGCAGAAGTCCATTTGATGCTATACTTTCCCTCAGCCAGTCTCTAATTAGTGGGAAGCCTCAATGCTCAGCTGCGAGGAAACATCCAGTGTGTCCCTTTTGTGGAGGGCTGAGAGTTGTCTGCCCTTGTAATGACAAGGCACATGTGAGGAGAGTTAATGGAGAATCAAACCCAATTCCTGAAAATAGACTGAACTCCGAAACATCAATACAGGGTTAAGACTGAAGACTACAGATACAGTGTGTGTCTTTATGAACACAGTTATCTTAAAATCTAAAGTAGATGTTCTTCACTTAACTTTAACAGTAACTCCATGCAAAGAAAAAGCAGCTGGGGGTCAGAGTTACAACTGAACACTGTTTTCTAGACAAAGTCTTGTAAACTCTGCAGTGTTTCTGCTAATTAAGCTGCCAATGTAACATTATAAATTGGCTTCATTGGTGCACTAGTGACGCAAAAGGACTGACCCACATTGTGGAATTACTGTCACATGTTTTGACAGATGTTGATTATTTGTGTCTCTGTCCTCAGCTCACAACTGGCCACAGGGTGGCACTATCAACCATTGGTTATGTTGGCTGCTCCATTTCCATTGTCTGTCTTGCAATCACTTTGGTCACTTTTGCAGTTTTGTCGTGAGTATTTCACACTTTTTTTGTCATCCACTAGACTTCCCAATAATATCCTTCATCTATTGGAAAATATTTGGGTACATTTGCATTTGTTTTGCACAGAGCTGTAAACATGTGCCTTACTTTTCATAAAAGAAAGTTTATACGTCTTATTTCAATCTTTTATACGCATTCTTCTGCAGGTCAGTGAGTACTATCCGCAACCAACGTTACCACATCCACGCCAACCTTTCTTTCGCCATTCTGGTGGCAGAGATCTTACTGCTCATCAGCGCCCGCTTTGACCCAGGCACGGTGGGTATACAGCACCAATGATGCTGACCATGATGGCTACAATTAAAACCATAATTCACAAAGAAAATAAAGAAAGTAATAAAAAAGCATGGTAAAGAGAAAAAATAAGCCTTATGACAGTGATGATGAATGCGTTTTTATTTACTGGAAGTTTAAACTTTCAGAAAAAAATAGGGAATGTTTGTGTAACTCTCAGATTGTGTGTGAGCCATGCAGGGATTAAAATCAAAAATAAAGAAATGAATATATTGTAAGCTAAAGAAAAAGAAAATAAAGTCTGTCTTTATGTATTTTTATCATAAATCTTTTTTTTTTTTTCATTACAAACTTTATTTTGTCTTGTGTTTTAGCTCCCGTGTAAGATAATGGCCGTCCTGCTTCACTTCTTCTTCTTAAGCGCCTTTGCCTGGATGCTGGTGGAGGGTCTCCACCTGTACAGTATGGTGGTCAAGGTGTTCGGCTCTGAGGGAAGCAAACACTTCTACTACTACGGTATCGGCTGGGGTAAGTGCTCAGATGTTTAGATATATACCTGACCAGGTGTAATCCCAGTATACTGTTCTGCGATGTTATTGTTTGTGGTTTCATCCAGCGTCCAGCTCCCATCTCATGCTCGGCTATTAGTGTAAAGTATTGCACTGGTTGTGATTCTTTTAAGCACCCTCATTGTTCAGATATTATTAAAAGTCAAGTACTCTGAACCTGCTGAATAAATCTTTGAGTTACTTTCCACTAAAACAATAGCCTCCCCTGATCTCAGTGACCTAGAGTAAGATGGCCAGAGAAGAAAAAATCTGGGACATACTTACGGATACTGTCTTTGGCTGCAGAGGAATGCAAAGTCTCTCCTTCACATGCGGAACCCATTAGAGGAAAAACGATCCCTTTTTTATTACTTCCCTTCTTCGGTCCAGAGTAATTTTTATTTGGTGTGGCCAGCTCCAAATTATGTGCCAGAGACTTTGTGTGACAGTCAGATGTATAGCTGTTTTACCTTAAATGTAAAGACTTGTATTATAATTAATGGCATCTGCTATTAGCTGTGATACAGGCTGCTGAGTATGTCTGTCATTTCCTCGTGGAGTAGAATTCATTCCAGCAAATCAAGGCAGCTAATAAAAATGAGTCATTTTCAGGGAAATGAGCAATTAGCAACACAGCAGATGATTAAACCACAACTGAGTTCAAAAGAATGCAGAGACATGTGTTACAACGAGAGTTTAATGTGTGAGACAATAAAAAGGTGTCAGGTATTCTAAAAGGGCCAAAGGACCAGTTTTCAGAGAGACACAACAAGGAGGCTATTTTTACATGTAATGCAAAGTGCTTTGAGTTCAGAGGATGAGTGAAAGGGCTACATAAACACAGTCCATTTAACATACATGAATTTAAATATCCCCTCTCATTAAAGCCAGGCTCAAATGACTTCATATTAACACACAAAAGCCAGTTTCAGACACAGGCTGGATAAAAACAAAGGTGGTTTCATGTTAAATGCATGGCTTATAAGCTTGGTGTGAACTGCAAACACATTTATTAATTTAACTGCATGTTTACATCTTTATATCAGTTTTTTTTACTGTCATACTCTGTATTTCACCGTGTTTCAAAAGAAGACTGCAGCCGCTGTCCATCCCAGTACAGCCTTGCTGACTAAAATGACACGTTAATGCAAGTTTTTCATTTGATAATAATTAAAACTAGATTTAAAGATTTCCAGTCACTTGCTTTATAAGTGAATGAAAAAGACTGACAATGTGACAGCCATCCAAAAGTGAAGCCAAGAATTATAGCTCTGATACAGGATCGGAATTTAATTATCTAAGATATAAGAATAAGGGTATCAAATAGAAGATATAAGGAGGTGATAAAACTGAGAATGGATTGTAATAGCATTGTATATAAATTAGTAATAATAATGCCAAAATTTTAAAATAAGACTTTGATTTAAAGAATATGTGTAAAATGAAGAGTAAAAGCTTTAATGAGGATAGTTTGAGATTTGAATGTTTTAGTTTAATCTTACTATTCTTCATTCAATATCTTCTGAAGAGATTTGTTTATATACAATCCTTAATTGTCATTTATATTACTTTATTTTTTGTATATATGTACTTTACAGCTTCTTTAAACAATGAGTGACAAAAAGTGGAGACAAGTTTGATCCTTTTTAAATGAACAGCTTATTACAGTGACTCTTACAGGAAAAATGTGAGCAATCAAATCAAGGCCCTGCACCAAATACAAATTACATATAATTACATGAAAAATGAAACCCTGATTCCAATGCAAGCCTTGCTCAAATAAAAGCCAGGTACTGTGTGCTGTTGGAGTCAATATGTGTCTTCTTGTAACTATTTGTCCAAGATCTGTGTCATAAACAGGGTGTCAGTGGTTTGGGTGAAATTCTGTCATGTCTTTCAGGTTGTTTGGATAATTCTTCTTCCAAACATAACTTTTGTTTGAGACGTTGACATTTTAATGGGCTCTGTCAAAACAATCATTGAGAGCGTCTTTGGTTGGTGCTGCTCGGGGCTTATTCCTTTTCAGGCATCTTACTCCCTTATTCAGTGTCACAGTTCAACTCAACCTTGTGCAAAATTACATACAAAGAAGTGTCTAATCATATAATTTTACAAGTATAAACTAACGCTGCTGTAATGTGCTCTTGAATGTGACTCAAACACAAATAAATGAGAAGAACGGTGAAAAAGAAGTTGGAGGTCGATGGGGCCCCACATTGTAGATCTGCTACTGGACTTCATAGCAGTTAATCCAGTCATGGGTACTGTCTGTGTGCCATTTGAGTTAATGTGTAACATATGTGTCTCTGTCTGTCCTAATTATCAGGCTCTCCATTGGTAATATGTGTGGTGTCCATGACATCAGCTCTGGATAGCTATGGAGAGGTTGACAAGTAAGTATGACATGAAAAACAAAATCACAGGAATAATATGTAATTGATTTGATTCCTTTAAATCCTGGTGGCACTGCAGGAGAATTACATCACCTGTGGAAAAACTGGAACCAGCAACTAAAAGCTTTTAGTTTAATAGTAATAACACGTCATTACATATTTACATTATTGCATTTTTTCACTTGGCAAACAGATGGGGTTTCTTTTTCCACCCCTAACCCTTTTCTTGCTTTCTCAGCTGTTGGCTGTCACTGAAAAACGGAGCCATCTGGGCCTTTGTGGCACCAGCTCTGTTTGTCATAGTGGTGAGGAATTTGCATCAATTAGCATCTGACATTTTTTACAGTTTCCGGTTCATTGCATTGTTTGATCCAAAGTGTATCCATTGTTTCCCTTCTCCATTTCCAGGTGAACATAGGCATTCTGATATCTGTGACGAGGATTATATCTCGAATCAGCGGAGAAAGTTACAAGGTTCACGGAGATGCCAACGCTGTCAAGTGAGTTTTTTAATGTCCAGTGATCTTCAAATTACTAGTTTTATTAGTCTCATTAAAAGTTATAAATAACAGCATGTTCTTCTCTTACTTTTCTTTAAGACTGACGGCTAAAGCGGTGGCAGTGCTCCTGCCTATACTCGGCATTTCTTGGATCTTTGGTGTTCTTGCTGTCAACACACACTCTTTACCATTCCTGTATATTTTTGCTGTTTTCAACTCGTTACAAGTAAGTTTTTCACTACAAAAGCTTTTTCTTTCTGAGTAAATATATATATAATCTAAACTAAATCAATATTTCTCTCCTTTTTCCGCAGGGGTTCTTTGTCTTCTTATTTCACTGTCTTCTAAACTCTGAGGTTTGTTGATACGTAAATATATATTCTGAATAGTATGTATTTTATGAGAAAACTGTGCAGACACCTAACAGCCAGAATTATTTTGGCCTTCCTTCATTCTGAATCCCTAGCTTCAAAAAAGTTGGGAAAATGTCAATAAGGAATGATTTTGATGGTTTGCAGAATCATTCAAACCCCACATTAAACTGGCAATGGTGGAAAGAAAATATAACATTTTGAAACTGAAAATAAAAGTTAATGTACAAAGAAAGCACATGCTCATTTTAAATTTGATGCCAAAAAGTTAGGTGAGACAGCAAAACACAAAGAAGTTGGAGGAACATCTTCCAACTAATTAACCCCTTACTGCCTGAATTGATTTATATATATATATAAAATGTTTTTGTGTTTTTTGCATTCTTACAGATGCTAAATTGAGTGGAGATGGTAAATTTGAATTTAGCACGTACAGTAGTTATAAATAAGTTATATTATATGTATAGATAAAATGAGTTCACCCTCTGATCAATACATTGCGACGTAGTGTATTTGGTATGATCCTTGCCATGTGTAGAATATGAATCAATGGGGATTAGTAGGTTACACAGGTCATCTCAGCTGCATCAAGATCCGATTTCGCAAATTAGGTATGTCGTCAACCCGTCATCATTTAATTCTAAAAGGTTAGCAACATGACTGGGTATAGAAGGAGACACGAGAGAGGCTGTGTGAAGTGTGAAGAAAGAAAGAGGATCACCATTCTCTGAGAGGCTTTATGAGGAAAAAAAAAAATCAGTAACTCCAGAACAATGTTCCTGTGTGTGAAAGTGCGAGCAATTATAAATATTATGTACAGGTTATAACAGCATTAAAGATTCAGAGAATCTGAAGGAAAGTCTGTTCAAAAGGAACAAGACTAGACCAGATCTGAGGGCTCTCGCACAGTGCTTGGCACAGAATGGAGCAGCATTTGGCTTTATTTGAAACTCCAGAAACTGGTCTCCTTCTTTTAATAACACCCTAAAATAAGAATACATGAAGCACAAATGTAAAAGTGCTCCATTCTCAACTATTTTGAAACTTTAAAATTTAAAGGAGCTTATATTTTTCATAGAACAATTAAAAATTTCTAATTCGGTGTTTGCTATTCTGTCACTTTCTGTAATGAAATATCTGCAAACTAAATTCTGTTTTTGTTAAAATCCTGCAATGAGTCCCAACTTTCTTGGACTTGGGAGGGAGCAGGGAATGGATTTCCCATATTTTGAGTGAGATTTTTTTTTTGCCTGACGCTGATATGGTTATACTTCTCTCTGCAGGTCAGAGCTGCTTTCAAACACAAGACCAAAGTGTGGTCTCTTACCAGCAGCTCCATCCGAAATATCAATGTGAAGCCATTCAACTCTGACATTGTGAGCGCTGCTGTTCAAGATTTTCTGATACATAAGATCAGCTGAACCCTCCAAACTCTAAACATTCTTTCTCTCCATCTCTAGATGAATGGAAACAAGGAGGGTGTAACTCCTACAAAGATGAACACATGGGACAAAAGCACCAACTCAGCCAATCGTATCGACCTCTCTGCTGTGTAGAAAATCTGACCAACTCTCTCTTGTCTGTGGCAGAAGGGCAGTCTAAAGTTCAGAAGTGTAAGATGACCTGACACTGGCCAGAATATTCTCCAACTGTGTTATGTAATGATTTCGACACACTTATGAAAGCGATACCAAGAGCGGTGTGTGACTGAATTATCACTCTACCTTTAAAGACAAACAGACTGAAGACTGTGCCTTATAGTTTTTAATGTTAGCATCTGTTGTTCCCCAATTAACAAGCGCAGGTATTTGAGAGGAGGTCAGTGAATTTATTAAGAGATCCATGCGTGTAGCATACATGGATCATCTTTGACTTTGAAGTTGATTTACAAACAGTCAAGAGAGTCTTTTTTGACAGAACAGTAACATTTCAGGAAACAGACTTGTTTTTGCTTCCTTAATGAGAGTAACATGAAAAGATTGCCACTATATCAAAGTATTTTTCTATTGACGTATTACTGCCAGGAGTTTGTTAGCTAAAGCACAGTGCTTTGAAATAGGGAGATAGTTCTATTTTCCTTTAACATTACCAAACAAGCTGCCTTTTTACTTAAAGGCTATAAGCAGTGAAACACCCAGCCAAGCTGCCTTAAAGACAATAACTATACAAAAGTCAGCAAGCTAGCTCAAAGATGATAACTTAATTACAACTAGCCTCCCTAATCCTCCCTAAAGCTAATTGTAGAAAAGTTAGCATACCTATCTTCACAATAAAAGTTGTTAAACAGCTGGTCGACCTTTCCAAAAGCTGATAACTGTTCAATAACATACCAAGCTATTCTCAGACTTAACAGATAGTTATACAAGCTATCTTTAGGCTAGTAAAAAGCAACTATCAATTTTGCTGGCTTCAAATCATAAAAGACCTGTTTTAAGTTTGGCTAACTTGCTGCATTTGTTACATCATACTTAGCATAGCCACAGACATTAATATGGCAACAATATTTTCATCAGTCTCTTAGCAGACCAACAAGCCTTCACATCAAAGTATTTCTTTAGATTTCAGTGATATAATATGGCCTGTTTTTTTTTTTTTTTTTTGTTTGTTTGTTTTTGTCCTACAAAGCAGTTATGCTAAACACCTGTTTTAATGTACTTATAAATGATGTAAAATTTGAGGTGATACTGATATTTTCGTAGTATGGTTGAATAAAAATGCAAAAAAACAAACAAACCAATGTATAGATAAGACCAAGGGAACTTTCTTCCCCTGAAATTTAGTGATAGAATTCTGCCTTAAAACAATTCACCAGCCGTATCACAGAGTTATCTTCACACAGAACCAATACTCCTGTTATCTGATTGATTTTTTTAAAACACATTCACCGTTTTCTACAGCTTTCATTCAACTTTTGGGACAGTGCAACACAACTTTAACAATAATGAATAGGATAACAATGTATTTGACCTTATGTAATTCTGATAAAATGTATTTATTTATTTGTGATTATGAGTTCTGAATCATGTCCTCTGCAAAAAAGTCAAAGCTCATGTGTTGCTTGTTCTGCCTGTTTCCTCTCTTGAAATGAACTTGATGGTATATTTGCAGTGCATCATTGTGCTTCAAACATGATTTTGTGAATTTTGATCATGACTTCAGCTATTTGGGTTGCTTGCTTCCTTTACCTTTTCTTACATTTTTGTACATGGAAATATGAAGAACAGAGGGACTTGATAAGGATTTTCTTAGCATACTGTGAGAGTGAAGGAAATTATGTGTTTTGAAATGCCTTTGATCTTACACTGTACCACCGTTAAATTTCATAAAACAGGATTTACTGTATGACACTCTGTGCTCACTTTTAATTTTTACAATTTTTTTATGCTTATAGCCTTTAATAATTGTTGTCTTATGGTACTATGGTTTTTGCTTTCAGTTATCTTTATCATAAAATTTGTATAAAAAGAAATTGTCTGGTCCTTACTGAGGCGTTTGACAGTCCCTGTGTGGTGGATATATGTGTGTAAAAATTTTAATTATAATATCTGAGTGTGAATCTTTTTTAGGAACAAATAATTTTAAAAGAACTGCTTTTGGTTTGACCCTTGTGAAAAACAAAAGGGATATTGTTCTATCGGCCTAAAATACAAGGATTCAGTCGGCATAAACCAAACACCCGGGTGGGCCAAAACACTTTCTTTGTACTGTTTTAACTTTTTAGAGCTGAATTATGTCTATTTCTTATGTTCTTAGGAGGCGATATTAACAAATCGCATTGACTTGCAGTGACTAAGTTCTCTTTGGTATGTTCTAAATGCGATTTTTATAATTAACCTAGTTTGATTTTGGGGCCTGTGTATCTGTACCTTTAATTGATTAAAATACAGAATACAGGCCGTACTTATATATAAATATAAGCACTTTGTAACGTAAAAAACTGAAACCTTAACCACTATCACAGTATTTGAGAATGGGCCTGTCTTGATTTGGCATTCAGAACATGTTGCCAAATTAAGACATGGAGTTGCAAATTTACAAGGTGTCCCTGAATGCCCCACAATCAAACAGCTGCCACAGTGTCTGCGCATGCTCGCCGTGAGATATGAATATCAACAGCGTAGAAAGGTGAGGAAGACAATACAAGAGCTCAGTGTCTGGATATAAACAGCGACTTCAACACTGATGTGATCTTATTTTTAGTCTTCAACGATTCCAGGATAGTAAAAGAAAATAATTTTTACGCCAGTTAAGCTGTGTTCGTCGCTAACATTTTGTTTACACACTCATACCAATCCACGTTGCTTCAACTTTTGGTGTTGACATAAACTTTTTCAAGTTGTTAACGATGTCTTCGTCCATGGAGCTTTTCCCCAGCGAAGTCTGTGTTTTTAATCAATGAAATGGGATTTACCGGCGTGACGGTGGTGTCGCGGGATTATACATCTGTTTCAGTGGGAGAGTAAACCTCTTGAACCTGCTTGGACACTTTTATGAGTTTATTTTTTATTTCCCATGGAGTCTATTGGGAAGTTTGAGTTCAACAGGAAAGACCTGATTGGCCACGGTGCCTTTGCAGTTGTGTTCAAAGGCAGACATAAAGAGGTAACTTTATATATCTCTGTATTATTGTATCAGTCTGATCGTTATTGTCCAGTAATATATTTTGTGAATTACCTTTCAAGAAACGTGACCTGGAAGTTGCTGTGAAATGCATCAACAAGAAAAACTTGGCCAAATCACAATCTTTGCTTGGTAAAGAAATCAAAATACTAAAGGTAAGAAGTTGACTTTTAGTGTTTTCATACTTCTTTTAGACTTGTTGTGTGTTTTGCCATTTTATCTGAAACTAAAATGTTTTCCCCATCTTCTCTAGGAGCTTAAACATGAAAACATTGTCAGACTACTGGACTATCAGGTAAATATCCTCTTATTTCCCCCTCTTTATTCATCTGCAAATCAGCAGATCTATGACAATGTGTACACACAGTGCTGTAGACCTTGCTTCCACATGTTTCAAGTGTTTACATATTGCTGCATCACTGAGCGCCATTGGCTCATGTGATACTGCTTTGCCTAAAGGATGTTGTAGTTTTTTTTTTAAAAGTATGTGAACTCAATGACCGGAGCTGTACTTCATGTGACAACTGTCAGATTTATGTGGAGATAATTCAAATGAGATAATCTAAGGCAGTGGAGGGTGGTGTATGGCAGAACCTAACTTGTTCTAACTCCTTTGTAGGGAGCTGACTGTATGCCATCTGACTACTTAAACTCATAAACAGGTCACACATAGCACAAGACATTTACCATTTGCTTGTAACATCAGTATGCGTGATTGTGTGGGTGCCTTCCTGTTCTCACCTTACCGACACCTGTTAGATATCCAGACGGGGGTGAGCTGATCTCTCACTGTATTTCTAACAGATGGCAGGGTGCAGCAGGTTAAACAATGGCTTAATAAAGACTGAGCCTGAGCAGTCACACACAAACTCACACCAGCTTGCAAGGTTAATGAACTGAAATGATACACTCAGGAGTCTTTATACGCTGCAATATGTTTATTTTAACTGGCCTCTGCACAAATTGTACTCCCCTTATCTGTAATGGGGATACTTACAACATTATAACAACCAAAGGGTTTCATTAATTCAGTTGAATCAGTGGTACTCAGACCCAACTCATGTAACTTATGTCAACTAGAAACAAGAGCAACTTGCTCCCCTACTTTATTAACTCATTTAAAGTCACCTGGGACTGAGTGACATTCATAATTCCCTCCCGGTGAGCCTACCTCATGCTTCCTCTAAGCTCTGTGGCCTTTTTGATATCAACAGTGTCAATGAGGGAGGGACCTGGACAGTCCAGTGAGGCCATAGCTGGACAGGTCTCATAACAGGGTAAAGTTACAGACCCCTGTCCAAACATCTAGAACGGCCACTGGTGACTGGCCAAAGAAGCCTAAACTCAGTCTAAGAGATGAGCAGGTGATACTTGTTGTGTAACTTTGGGAACAGCTGCTAAAGCCCACAGGGATTGTTGATAAAAGTAACAGCTATAAACATGTTTTCACCTGTGAAACAAATGTGATTTTTTTGTTTGATTCCTTTCTATTTGATCAGATTCATGGCATAATTTTGTTATTATGCATTTTGAAAATGTTAAAAAAAGATTTAATCTGCTCTTTTTGACAGGAAATTGGAGGATGTGTGTATCTCGTCATGGAGGTATGTTGTGGAAAAAATACAGATCTTGTTTAATAACACATCAAAATTAAAGCTTCTATTTCAACCTGTCTCTGTTTTTTTTTTTTTTTAGTACTGCAATGGTGGCGACCTAGCTGAGTACCTTCACTGTAAGTGTTTGACATCCAACTGGTGTTATTATCTCTCCTGTCTCCCTGTGGTGTAGAGTAGGTGTTCCATGTTACCTGTGCTCAACACAAGAAGGAAGCACATCTAGCTCTCCACGTGGTTGCCCTGGACCAAACCCACAGCTCATTTATTAAATGTAAACTAGTTTGGAGTAGCTTACTGTTGAACTGGAGCGTTAATTTAACTTGAAAGAGGATTATTTAAGCTCACACGTCAGTGTTTGAAAGAATTACAACATTTTAATGAGGTAGTGATAGTTCAGACTCTGGTTTACAGTTCAAACAGGATAGAGTGAGAGATCACTGATACTCCCAACCGAAACTAGATTAAACAGTGCCTTAAAAGCAAAGTAAGTATGAGGTCCTTGTCTTAGTGAATGTAATACCCACTGGGATCCTGTCAGCTCAAACTCTTCTTGGAGAAACTGGCTTTAGAACCAGTACACATGCTAGGCTGACAGAATCAACACTACCAAGTAATCTATCTTGTTCTAAGAAAGTCCAACCCAAGTATAAATGTCAGCTTATGTATGTGATATATGTAGCAATATATCAGGGCTCTGCTGCTCTGAATTTCTTTTTGGCATCTTTATCAGAGGCAACATGTACAGTAAATGTTGCACGGGTATCACCTTGGAGTTGTACACAAATGATTGACGAGTTTCTCACAGATCCCCACTTCCAAAAAATGTTGAAACCAATTCTTACTCCCAGGGCTTTTTCTTTTTCATGGGCTCTCCTTTATTTTTTATTTCTTTAATTTTAAAGAAATTAAAACTTTACTTAAATCTCCTCACATATTTTCCCCGTCTCAAGTTTCAATCCATGTTTCAAAGTATGATGTTACAGTGGAGGTCTTGCAGGTGATTCTTCTGAAACTAAATTTACCCCATCGCTGTCTAAGTGTCTATTTAAACACTGATGTTGAATGCTGGTCTAATTCTGCCAGCATGCCAGCAGTGTATCTGACCCATTCTGTGCCTCTGCCAAGAAGGCTCATCCAGCTTCTTGCAGCACAACACACAGTCACACTTGGCAAGGTTCACAAAGCACCCACATGACCTCGCCCATCTGTCACTCACTTATCCCCTGTCGTCCGGTGGAAAAACACTGAAGCTATAAATACTGGATGTACTGCAAAGGGTGGGATGGGGGTTGGGGGGTTCTTGCATGTCAGGCAGCTCTGACAATCATTTCCAAATGACGCTGCATCATAAACAAAATTTTCTTCCACGAACTGTGACAGCAGTGACACTGATGTGATTGGAGACGCCCATGATTACCTTCCATCATATAAAAGTTTTGGATCCTAGTGTAAACAGAATCTGAGTAAATTGGATTTAAAGTTACATCTTTACCTAAAGCTTCATTTCTTGAATTATCAGTTGACCAAGTTTTGAACCCATCAAATACCATCTGACACTGATTTAACCCATATAGACTTTTCCTGGCTTACGATTGGGCTAGCAGTTAGCAAAAATGAGTGCTCGCTATAATTGTTTTCAGCTTGACCGGTAACTCAACAAATACACTGACAATCTTGTATGCAAGTTTTTATTCAACTAGATTGCCTTCTGCTCTACACATGGACTGTAGTTAATTTGGCTCCAATTAAATCTGTGGCTTATTTGTGGGTGGCAGTGGCTTAGTACACAGGGACTTGGCTTGGCAATCAAAGGGTTGTTAGTTCAAGCCCTGGCATGGACCAGTATTGGAAATTGTGTTGTGTTGTTATGAAAGCTGGAGAGGTGTTAGCAAAAATTCCTGAGCACTGTCAAGGTGCCCTTGAGCAAGGCACCAAACCCTAAGATGCTCACAGCACCATCACTCTGCACTTTCTGTTTGTGCATGTGTGTGTATAAATAACATGATTCAGACTGTAAGAATTGAATTTCCCCCAAGTGGATTGATAAAGTTTATCTTCTTCAATGAACAATTTTCTTCTGGATGGTTTTTCCTCAGCTAAAGGCACTTTAAGTGAGGACACCATCCGTATGTTCCTGCAGCAGATCGCTCAGGCCATGAAGATCCTGCAGAGCAAAGGCATCCTCCACCGTGACCTCAAACCCCAGAACATCCTGCTCTGCCATCCAGAGGGACGCAGGTCCAGTCCTACCAAAACCTGCATTAAAATTGGTAATGACTCAGAACTACTTCATAAACAAGAGCTGGTCCGAGGACACGTGCATCATTCAATATTGCGCACACAAGCTCTCGTGTATGTGGCTCACCATATGTTTCTCACCCTCCAGCTGATTTTGGCTTTGCACGTCACCTCCAGATGAACACTATGGCTGCCACGCTGTGCGGCTCCCCCATGTACATGGTGAGCAGTGATGTCACTCCATCTGGTTTCCCTGTGCCAACATGTCAGCTTGTCTCTAATCTGTAAACTGTGTTTGTCCATTCACAGGCTCCCGAGGTCATCATGTCTCAGACCTATGATGCCAAGGCTGATCTGTGGAGCATAGGAACTATTGTGTACCAGTGTCTGACTGGAAAGGCTCCCTTTCATGTAAGTTGTACCCAGAAACATACATAAACATGCAAAAACTGTATCACCTCTTTGTAGGTGTTTTGAAAAGTGTGTTTTCATCCAACAAACATTCAAAAATAGTTCCTACATGACCACAAAAACTGAGGATAAACATGACGCCTGTCATAACATAACAAAACAATATGATCACTACACATCCTTTAAACAACACCTGTCTGCCTGGTGACTCTGCTGAGTTTCCAGTGCTCCTGGAAGAAGCTGGAACATCTTTTCCACTTATTTGTGAAGAGCCTTGTTTACAGATGGTGGGCAAGAGGAAGTGGCTGTCAGCCATTTCTCTGAGCCCACTGTAAATATTGTTTCACAACCCTGGGTATTACTTTCTAACGTTCACGTGGCCACTCTGCTGAAACTTGAACTGTTGTTTGCACAGTTCCTCAGGTGTGTTTCTGTAAAAACACATGCTGATTGTTTTTGTCTAACATTTGCCCTCTGTTTTGGCTGAAACTCTTTCTCTTATCTGTTTTATTAGCTGTAGTAAAAGTAAAAAAGCATTCTGTTTGTGACCTTTTGACCCCATGGAGGCTTTTTATGGTGCAGTTTCCTTGAAAGCTTTTTCCCAGTGAAGAGAGGGACAGACGTTTTTCTATTTTTGTCAGGCTGGTCACTTAGTTCAGAGGAGTCCAAGGGTCCACATGAGGCTAGCTGCTGATGATGCTGATGATGTTTACAGCACTGGCTTACCTGGAATCCCCACAGCTTCCACGTGGCGTTCGGAGCTCATCGAACGCCAACCTTTTATTCATCTTTGTCTTGTATACACTCTGCGGAAACTAGTATTAATATTTGTCAAGATTTCAGCAAAGTTATGGAAAGAATGTCGTTTATCACTCACCCTTAAAGTAAGGAGACGTGTAGCTGAAAATTTAAACTGTCACTTGTAGGTTTCATTTATTTAAGGTGCAAGGATTCGATAATTAATTGTCTCGACCATAGACAAAAAAATCAATCATTTGTTGCAGCCACTTTTCAAGTCAAATCCTTAAACCTTTGCTTGCTTGAGGTTATTTAATGTGAGAATTTGAGGGATTTCTTTATCCATAATGGTGAAAAAGAGTTGAAATGAAAACATTACAATAAGGAGGGATTTTTTGACTCAGAAAAATTAAGGGTTGCTTTTTTTGTGGATTTGGATACATGCAATCATAGAAAATGAAAAAAAAATAACACTCTTTTTTTTTTAACAATTTGATGCAAAGTTTCCATGTTTTACGCAGATTTTGCAACAATTTTTTAAGTGTTATGCATTAAACTGGAAGAGGATGTTACAAGAGGATAAGTAAATAAACATAAAACAAATTCATAACAGTTAGAACCTAGCGTCTTTTCTCAGTTCATTAGTAAACAATACACTCTGCCTTTTCTCCCAAGCGTTGCAAATAAAATCTGCAATAGCAAAAGATCCTTTTCTGAAGCAGAACTCAAATTTTTCATAGTCATCAAACCAGAAAAAGTCAGCATTAATCAAAGACATTTTCCTAAAAGTAATTCTCTTAAGTCATCATAAAGTGGACAGTAAAACATGAAATGAATCTCGTTCTCAGTTTCACCAACATTACACAACAATTATTATTTTGTGTGTTTGTGTTCGCGCAGGCCAGCACACCACAGGAGCTCCGTCTTTTCTATGAAAGCAACAGGACCCTCCTTCCAAGGTGAGCCCACCCCTGAATGAATCAGCACACATTTACGTTTCATATCCGGAACACACAGAGTACACACGCAGGAGTGATAGGAGAGAGTGTAAACAGTCATTACTTGGAGATCGGTCTTCTCTGTATTCTGGCTGCTGATGATTTACTGACTGTTCATTTCCACTGTGTGCCCTCTTAGAGTGAGATGCACGCGCTGAGGATTTACGTAACACAGACATCATGTGAAATATCCTTTAGTGGAAGAAACTGATACACGCACACCTGACTGGAATCCCTTCAGTCTGTCACTGTCTCATGGTTCGGGTTGGACAGTATATCAATTTTCATGCCTCTGCTTTGAGATCACTTTGCAAATAACTTAATCATGGCTATTTAAAGTCACTTGAAACACTCACGCTCACAGCCTGGATCTCAAAAGTATTGTTGTTTTTCTACTGTTTTCACGCTGTGCTTTGCCAGCCTGCGTCAGTTCATAGTCCTGCTTATCTTTCACAACGATAAAGCCAGGTGATAACACCGGCTCCGGTTTTTATATGAGCAGGAACGGCTGGTTGTTTTCTTGTGTCTAAATATAACTTGCTCTGAAGTGCCAGCTAGCGGTCTCCTCTGCTATCATTTTCCACATGACCCAAATAGCTCCGCACAGACGTAAACACACATGCACACACACACACAGTCTCACAGTTTGTACTGACTGTGTGTGCCATGCCTTGAGGTTTTGCACTAAAGCTGTAAATTGGATTAAAATTCATTGCTCACTCTGAATTTTCACAAGTGACCTTAATACCATTTCTTAAAACACTAAATCTATCAGCAACAAAATACAAACAGGGAATGAGGCAACAATTACAGCACATTGCGTAAGTCTGTATGTAGACATTAAGCCAACAAATGTTTTTACTTCATTCTTGTGGGTTTTTTTCCAAGATTTTTGGGATGCACCAGATTTATTTGAGCAGTGTTCCACCAAAAAAATATATAAAAAAAAAACCAACAAACGAACCCTTTTTTCATTTTTTTCCAGCATCCCAAAGGAGACTTCTGGCAACCTCAGACACCTCCTGTTGGGGCTGCTGCAAAGAAACCACAAAGAAAGGATGAGCTTTGGTAAACCTGCAAATTTAATCAAAAAACAATCCTTTTGTCTTAATCACATTTAAACATTTTTCCCTCACATGTAATTATTTTTGTCATTTGCAGATGAGTTTTTCCACCATCCATTCTTGGAGACCAGCTCATCCATGAAGAAATGTACGTGCTTCACCGTGTCTCAGTTAAGAGGAGATGACTAACTCTCGAGTGAAAGTGCTGACACTTGCTGAGGTCCTGACATATTTTCTTTTTCTTTGATTCACAGGCTCTCCTGTTCCCCTGATCTCGTATCCAAGTTCAGGTTCAGGAAGCTCCTCCAGCAGCTCCTCCACATCACATCTGGCTTCTCCTCAAGTGTGTATTATTTAATTTTGTGAAAATAAAAAAAAAATCATTTGGCCATGAGATTCAGACTCATTCTGGATCCCCTACACTGTAACTTATTGTGGATTTATTTGATCAAACGGTCTTTTTATGACTTTCCTTCAGCATTCCGATGGAGACATGAACAGACTGCAGCCCAAAGTGCAGTATTCCCCTCCACAGGCCTCCCCTGTCTTCCTGATGAGAGAAATGGCCAATCAACACAGCAGGAACACCTCGTCTTCCACAGAGGACTACGTCATGGTGCCTGGAAGTAAGGCGTCTTGGCGTCATTCTGCAGATCAGGGTATCCGCAGGGTCTTAAAATGTCTTAAAACATCTAAAAATCCAGTAGTTTGAATTTAGGGCCTTAAAATGTCTTAAATGCTCTCAAAATCTCATATAACGTCTTAAAATATGAGTTTGAAAGGTCTTAAAATAAATGCAGAAAATTCAGTCTCGTGTTGTTTCGATTTTTCATACAGTCTATAGTTACAGCTGAGCAGTGAATAAATTCAAATACTTGGCAAGAAATGATGTGCATCTCCAATTTTCCATCTCGTTTATACTTTTTTGCCAGTATGGATATGAAACGGATCTTAAATTGTGTTAATTATGGTCTGAACAAGTCTTAGAAAGTCTTAAATTTGACTTGTTGAACCCTGCAGAGACCCTGTTAGATATTTAAACTGTTTTTATACCATGCAGTTTTGTCTCTATTCTGGCTGCTCAGAACAGGTATATGACTGTTCTGTATCACTTCTTTTTAGATGAGTATGCATGTGACATGGAAGAGGGGTCACCTGTTGAGAGTTGCCTGATCTACACTGGGTGAGTTCACCAGTAAAGACAACTAACATTACACTTATACAATATATGATGTGAGCTTTCTGTAACTTTAAAATAAACAGATGTCTTGGTTTCTTTTTAAAATTTGAGGGATGAATGTTATGACATTGTGCAGACAGAGCTAAGAGATCTATTTTTTAGGAGCCCACACCTGAATGAGAGAAGTCCCACATTTGCTGGAAAGACACCCCCACCTTCTCCCCGCCTGCACTCTCCTTCCAAACCTATTAGGTAAGAGAGCTTTCCAGATTTTAATTAGTTGGAGATAAGAAATGTTCTGAAATGAATGATTAACTCGAGCGTTCCATAATCCGAACATCATGTACAATCTCTGAGTTTCAATCTGGGAAGTTGTGCTTTCACAACATGTGTTTACCCCATCCATGTCACTCCCATGTCTATTTATGTCTGTTTCTTTGCATCCTGTTTCGTCTGTACAGCAAGCCTGTTGAATTTGCGGGCCCTAACTGGAGCCAGTCGGTTCCCATTCCTGTCCCAACCCAGATCCAAAACTACCAGCGTATGGAGCAGAACCTGCACCCTGCCGGCATGCACGGCTCGACCAGGTCTGTGGAGTCGCTTTGCTGTCTCCTCTTTGTACCCATATCACCTCAACGTTTGTTATTGTCTGTTCATTTTTGCATGTCTGACTCTGTTTCGTGTCATTCAGGGTCACACTGTGCTGCAGTGGCAGCAGTGAAAACTCACCACAATATAGAGGCTGTAGAGCTCCAGGTCCCAGATCTGTCATCAACTCTCCGAGACTGGCAACTGGAGGAGCCCGACCACAGCAGTCCTCTCCCTGTGGTAGGCAGTGTTGTCAACTTTTGTGTTACATATGAAGTGAGTGCTTGGAAGCTGAGTGCCTTTATAATAGCTGTGTAACTCTGAGAGATTCTTTAGTGAAGTGTCCCTTGTTTTTTAACCACAAGAGCCTTTCAGGTGTTAACAACAGTTCTAGCACCTGAAATATGTCAGGCTCACAGTGCATTCCCTGAGATGTCCTGTGACCATCGTAACGAGTCAGACTCATGACTCTTGCTTTGTCCCAAATAGCGTACTTCTGCACTTACACTTACTATTTTGAGTGCATAAGTGTGTTCACACTGATAGTATGGAAAAACTCAGGAAATGGAAATGGAAATTCTCAGCTGGCGCACGCAAAACAGTCAAAAAGTAGAGTGTCGCCATCTCGGCTACGTAGAGGAAGGAGTGGGAATGAATGAAATGATGGATGATGGATGTAATCAATGAGTAACAACTGTGAATGGTTGTGAAATGTGATCATAGTTTCTGGTAAGTGAAAAGCTGCAGTGTTTGATTTGGGACAGCACTACCCTTGAAGATTTAGTGCACTGTTTCACAAAGTGCAAAGTGTGCGCAGCGCACTTCGTACTTACGAAAGTGTGCAATTTGGGACACAGCATCTGTCTGGGTCTGTGCTGTTCATTCAACATAGATCGGTTCATAAAGCAGGCGAAACTAACTGTTCCTTCTCTGTGCTTCAGTGGGAATGACCCCAAAGGCCTCAGAGCAGCATCTCCCACTCAGCACAAGAACCGGACTGCTCACCGACATGCAGGACGCCAGCAGCCCTAAGGTCAGCCTTTGAAATCGACACACTACAGATGCACTTGAATCTTTTTTTTTTGTCTTCATGCCATCAAAAATGTGCAGTTTACATGTTTTCCATTAAATTCAGTTCTGACATTTCAATTTTATTTCTAGGTTCCATCGAGGATGCTAAACCGCATAGGGACAGTCCCAGACCTTCAGTCCCTTAATCCATGTCCTTTTTCCACAGCCAACCTTAGCAGCAAATCAGCCAATAAAAAGGGCCCATTTAAAAGGTTAGAATATAGCATCGCCACAATATGAACTTTTCTGTGCTCATGTCAGTATAAACCTGCCATCTGGCATGTAGATATAAATGATTAACTGCTCTTGATGGTGTGTGTGTCTGTATTAAATATCCAGATCGCTGAGCACAGGCAGGTTGTCCGACATGCTGCTGAAGGCGGCCTTTGGAGCTCAACTTTTCGGAGAGGGAAGTGATGAGAGCCTTATCTCTGAGAGAAGCATGGATATAACAGGTATAGTATATATATAATTATAATGCTCAGTTGTTTATGTAAAACCACAGGAACAAATACTGTATTTCTGTCTGATAAGGATTATGTAGGTATTCTAGATATGAAGCGAGCCTTGCAATCTTACAATGAGGTGTTTTAAGTCTTCTTTGGTGAAGTAGCTTTTAAGTGGATTTTGTGAAATCGACACATCATTTTAGGACAGTATTTGAAACAAAGTACATATTTTGAGGTACACCTTGAGAACTTCTTTGCCCTCTGGCTCAGTCTTCTTGTTTGCTGTTACAGCTCCACCTGGTGGTTATTACAAAGGATTTCAGTTTGCAGACAGTCCACCTCCTGCTATCTTCACTATGGGTTCTTCTCCATCCAAAGGACACACTCCTCCTGATAATGTGGTACCTAAGTTGTTTTCAGGTGAGTATCTGTGCAGCTCTACTACAAATGGCTTTCATTTTTAACTCTCTGATCTCAGACAGTCTGTGTTGTAGGAAGTGTATGAAAAGCTACGTCAGTGAATAAAATTATGGAAGTATTGTTATGGTATACTTTTTTCAAAAACTTGATAATTGAAATTTACAAATTGTGTCACATTGCAGTTTTGTCCTATGCCATAAAATAATGGTGCTTGCATAGTTTTATTAAAAAGTATTTTTAGGAAAGACAAATCAAAATTCCTTGCTAACTGTAAACCTTTACATGTATTCTTCTTCATCTCAACACAGGCTCCCCCAACTACATAAACTCAGCCATGCTACTCAACAGTCATCTTCTACAGGGAGGAAGCCGCAGGAACAGCGAGACTGAAGCCATGGATGCTACTCCACACAGCAGTCTGGTCTTCACTCCTCCAGAGCTCCCTGAAGATACACTGATGGAGGTACAAAGAAAAGCTTTGATGATGCTTTGAGCTGGATTTAAGCTGCAGACACAGTGAACGTGACAGAAAATAGACAGATTCTGAGGTCAGATTTGCATCTTTTCTCAGCCGGCTCATACGGAAGCTCTGGGTGAACTACGCTTCATCCTGGCTTTTGTCTACTGTGTCATGGAGTTGGCTTCCTCTAAGGAACTGAGCTTGGACACCATCAGCAGCCCTGATATTTCCTTTTTAGAGCAAAGCTTGGTGACTGATCAGATCAGCCTGCTGAGCAAAGAATGGAGGTGAGGAGCATGATGAAGATATATACAGTATTATAAAACTTTATTTCAAACCGCCTTGGCAAAGAAAGAAAGAAAGATCAAACATCACACATAAAATCCACTAAAAACACAAGCAGCACACCTTTCCTTCCTTTTTCAAATCATTTTAGCATTTACGTTTCTGTTTTCATTCCCATATCACAGCTATGCAGAACAGTTAGTGCTGTACATGAAAGCGGAGGAGTTTCTGTCATCTGCACTGCACACAGCCAAAGACGATATCAAACAGGGTCGACTCCTTCCCTCTGCTACAGTCAAACAAGGTGAGACTTGTGATCTTTGGTTTTTACTATTAAGACTTTGAAACATTTGAAATAGTTTTTTTCTTTTTCTCTTTAATTCTTCAAGGGATTTTTTGGTCTGAAACCTAAAAGCACTGATTTAAAGAGAGAAAAGGCTGTGATTGTGATGACAAGTCTGAGTTTATTTGTTATCAAATGTCTTTCTGATATATTCATATCTTTACACAGTGATCAGGAAACTGAATGACTTGTACAAGAGCTGTGTGACGTACTGTCGCTCTCTCAATCATCGACTGCAGACCTTCTTGCTTGACAAACAGAAGCTGATGGAGCGCTTCAACGGACTCACAGCAGAGAAACTTATCTACAGCCACACTGTGCACATGGTGAGCTTATAACACAGCAGACATTCTTTGAGTAACATTAAATCAGGTTCCACCCAGTGTGCATCAGTATCTGTTTTTTATGCATTCAGGTACAGTCTGCTGCGTTGGATGAGATGTTCCACTATGGCACAGCATCAGTCCAGCGCTACCACAAAGCTCTTTTACTAATGGAGGGTCTGTCTCGAATCATCATAGAGCAACAAGACATTGACAGTGTTGATAAATGTAAGTGAGAGCTCCAAATAAACCACAACACCACATTCTCATGTATGTCCTGTCAAATCTATCAAGAGTGTTGCCTGGAGTTGATTTGATCCTGAAAATCTCAATCCCTCTGTTGTTCTCAGGTAAGCAGTGTATCGAGCGACGCCTTACTGCTCTGCAGTCTTAACCGTATCCATGAGCTCTGTGAGCTTGCCCACAGCAACTGCATTGTCCTTCCTCATCCATCTCCTCTCAGTGTTGATGGACTCTCCTGAACTGTTATTACACAAAAGCACTTTGAACTGTCTTAAGGGAACTGACCAGCAGAGCACCTCCTCTGATCCCCCAGCCAGTCTCTAATATTTACATAAATGCACAGAAAAGACTGGAAGATTGTTTGTTCGTTTTGACACTTAGACTGTTATGGTTGTCTGATTACTTCAATCGTGTGACTTTTTCTTGTTTTGTTACAGAATGTATGATAGTGTGTTTTTGTGTTTGCACGTAGAATAATCAGATCAAAAATTACTGATACTTCATGGGTTTTTACTTGAAACAAAAACGTTCTAGTTGTGAAGCACATGTGGTTTGTGAAAGTTCACAAGCCAACAGGAGATTGAATGTTTTGGATAAGATGACCAAATATTGCAAGTGTGTAGAAGCAAAAGTGAAACTGTGCCTGTTCTTTAAAATATGTATCTTAAAGTCGCAGGTAATAAAAGTTTGGGTTACCAAGTAGAGAACCACTATCTAAAATCATAACCCTAAATAAGTATATTTTATATTTGGATGGGATTTTGGTTTTATTGATGCTGATTGATCCAAGTCTCCTATTATCTGAGGTGCACTTGGAGGGGTCGCACACTACCTGCAAGCAATGTAGCTTTTTTTCTCTATTGTTTTGTGTTTGTCATTGAATACATTTTTAATTCTGTAGCTTTTTAGTCATATTAAGTGAGGGTTTTGGCTTGTAAATGAATTTGCACATGATTTCTGCCTGATAGTAAATTATTTCATAAGAAACATATTTCATCAGAAATTTGGTTATTATGCAAATCTTAGAGTTTGAGGAAATGTTTGTTAGGATTATTTGCCTTTTTTCTACTTGTGTTTTTTGAATGTCTGTAAAAATTGTAAAATTGAGTTGTTGTGACACACTGATAAAAATAAATATTTATTGTTAAAATTTGTGAGTTATTTTCTAGTTCATTAAAAGCTTTTTTTTTTTTGAAACTTTGATTTGTATTAATATTGCATACCCTGTTGACAAACTCTGTGAATAATTGCTGTAGGGGAAAAAAAAGGCTATAACTGTAGCATGCTGTGAACTGTCCCAGACAACACATCTCTCAGACATCAACCTCAGAATAGAACCTCGGCCTTCAAATTGAAATGTATGTATAACAACCTTTTTATTTTTAACCATTCATGGAAATCAGTCCTATATGTCACCTTAACCCCTTTTCACTTAGGCACGTGAGGCTGAAGGCAGGGTATGTCCTGAACAGGTTTGCAGTCTAACACAGGGCTAACAGCCATTGACAGACAGCCATTTGGGCACACAGTCAATTTAGAGAGAGCACTTTACCAAATGAGCATGTTTTTGGACAGTGGGAGGGGAATCAAACCATGATCCTTCTTGCTGTGAGGAAACCATGCAAACCACTTTACCACACTACAGCTCTTCTTTACTCAAGTGAGTTATGAAACATACACTGTTCAGTCTACTAGGTATTTTTAGTTAGCTCACTGAGTCAAACAAAACTAAAAGATGCAGAATGAAGTCACAAAATGTGAGTTTTATAAACATTTATCATAAAAGGTGTTGTGGCCAAGTCTGAAATTTCGAAGTTTGGATTGATATGAGTCAAAGTGACAATGACTGTAGTTAAATATGCAATTGAATAAGACGGATATACTTAATTCTTTTAAACAATGCATTAAAACGTATATATGTAGGCCTATATAGTACTTGATTTTTTTAACTAGATTTAAAATCTGAGTTTACAGTGTGGGTATAATATTTCATTGAAAGTATTCCATATCAAGTTATTACTTCCTTTTTTTGTCAAAGACTGACAGTCCTTAAATTGACAATGAAGGTAGTTGAGGTGCAGATCTTTGTTGTATTTTTACATTTTTTGCTGTGAAAACAATATACAGGAGGCTGTTGACATCGTGCTCCTAGTATCACCACTTCCTGTAGACTGTACTAGATCCGGGTCACCGAAAAGGTCGCAGCGGTCGCCATGTTGCTGAAAGAAATTAGCTGCAAACATTGAACAGCCGTTAGCAATATCGATATGTTATTACTCAGCGGAATAATATTTGTCACCGCATTTGAGCTATTGTAAATATGACTTAGGATTTATGAAATTGCTACAGAAGCTCCATTCCCTGTAAGTAACTCATTTGAGCTGATAAAATGTATTAATTCATCGGAAGCTGGCCTGCTAGCGATATCAAGCTAATATCGTTAGCATTATCTCGAACGAACACCGTAATGAGTCTCATTTTAATTAATAAACAGCACAGGCAGTCCTGCTGCAGTTGTTACAGAAAACAATTTATTGTCTATGTACTTTTATTATTTTCACAGCCCTTAAAGCTATGGCTTATTTTGATGTGAGTTGTTGTCAGTGAGCTAATGGCAGCTAACGTTACGCCCCGCAGCGAAATTTGAAGTGGGGGCTAGCGTGAACGGAATAACAAACAATGAACGATAACAGCAGCTCCGAAGAAATAATGATTCAGATGTGTAATTTTGTCTGCTACAGTAATGTCCACGCTATAGGAGGAATACAAATGTGTCCAAAATGGTTTGAAATGTCTCAGCGTTATATTGTTGACTGTAAATACCAATCAATTGATATCCGTACAATTCCCTAATGTCAATTTCTTTACCTTACCTTTATTTTAAAATTAGATTGGCGTTGGCGTTCACTAAGTAGCATCAGCTATATTCATATTATTAATGGTCAAGTAAATTACAGAGCTGTATCTCTCGTGTGCAACGTGAAGATGTTCTGTATGCTGTGCGTAATATGTATCTCTTACAGCCGGGCATGTATTGAAGGCTTGAGAATTCAGTACTTGACTTATTCGCTCTTAAAATGCAATCATGTATGATGTGTCAGCTGGAAATTAGTGCGTACCTTTGGGTATCTGTTTCTTTGTTTGGGGGTACTTTAGATACATCATGAGAAAGGAAGGCTTGGTAATTCAGAAGAAGTTGTTTGTCTTACTTGTACAAGATCAAATTATATTATATACTTTTTCCCTTATAAATTATAACAGAAACTTTTCTTTTAATACATAACTAAGATAACTGATGGTTGAAATGGCATATCGGTTTTTAAAAAAATCCATTATTACAATTAAAAGCCACAGCTTTTTAAGGTTAGATCACTTTAAGCTATGATCCCACACACTCAGAGATGTTTTATGTTTAAAATAGTTGGATTGATCTTAATATTGACGAATTATAGTATCTATCTATGGTCAAATCAAGCCGAAAGAGCTGGATATCATAGGTTAGGCTGGATGTGCAATACCTGGTTCATGGTCAATGAAAGCAATAATATCATAATACATCAATTTTGTCATAACTAATAATTGCAAGACTTTCTCATAATGACGCTTGATGATATGAGGCAAATTGAAACAGGCAAAATGACCCCCAAAATAATTATTCATCAACATCACAAGCTTTTTTCAAGGGCTTGTCAAGTAGTGATTAAAGATCAGAATATTGATGTTCATCAATAACAATATGACTGCAACACATTTACCAGAAAACAATCTGTGTTGGTATATTGATCCCTCTGAACTAGTACAAATTACTGTTCATTGAGAAGGGAAATCATGAAGCTGGTTGAATTAACTTAAATGTACAGCTATGTGTGCAACCATTTACTACTGTGTATGCAGAACTCAGATGAAAACCACTGAAAATCAATCACTGTTGTCCTTTGCTTGACCTTTTCCACAGATTGTTGTGTTTAGACATAGTTTAAGTGTCACGCAATGCACCATGGAAGCGGATCCCAGAACATGCAACGACAGCTCCAGAGATCAAAGTCTGTCAGTGGGTCTGAGGCAGAGGAGACACAGCAGCAACAGCCCACCATGGCAGTCACACAGCAGCAAGCCACAGTCAACCACCCACAATCTCCTGTGACCACCTTCTCCTCTGCTGCAAGCCCTTCAGCCCCTCAGTCGCCCAATTATCAGATAATCATGAGTCGTAGCCCTGTCACAGGCCAGAACATGAACATCACTTTACAAAATGTGGGACAGATGGTGACCGGTAACCAACAGATCACTCTGACCCCACTTCCCATCCAGAACCCTGCATCCCCTGGCTTTCAGCATAACGCACCTCAGTGGAGGTTTGAGCATGCTCCATCCTCCTACATTCAGGTTACCTCACCTGTGCCACAGCCCATGCAGCCCCAGAGTCCCACCCAGCACAGCCCTGTCCCTGTCCAAGGTTTGACAAGGCCAGGAGCACCTGCAGCAGCACTGGGTGTGTGTGGACAGAGTCCTACACGATTTGTTGAAGCTGGCATGCTAGTGAGACAAATCAGTTTAGGCAGTCCATCAGGGAGTGGACACTTTGTTTACCAGGAAGGGACAGGATTGGCCCAGATTGCCCCAGCTGCATCTGGCCAGGTACAGCTGACTTCTCCAGGAGGACCAGGCTCTGTGAGGGAACGCCGGCTATCCCAACCTCACTCACAGACTGGAGGCACCATCCATCACCTTGGACCTCAAAGTCCTGTGGCCACCGGTTCTTCTCTCCCCACTCTGAGCAGTCCTGGTCACATCACCACCTCCAACCTACCTCCACAAATCAGCAGTATCATTCAAGGACAGCTGGCACGCCCTATGATATTCGAGAAAACATCACAGGGTGTGGTTGCAGGAACCACAGCCACAGCAGCATTCACTATACCCTCCTCTATTCCACCATCTAGTCCATCTCTCACTAGTCCAACACAAGGCATCCCTAACAATCCCCTTGGACCCACCAGCCTGGCTGTGGGCACTGTGAAAAAGCACGCCCCCAAAAAGTTAGAAGAAATCGCTCCCTCTACTCCGGAAATTGCCCAGCTGAGGAAACAGTGCCTGGAGCACCACACAAAGAAGATGGAGAGCCTGAAGGAGGTCTTCAAAGAGTACCTGATAGAGCTTTTCTTTCTGCAGCACCTCCAAGGGAACATGATGGACTACCTGGCTTTCAAAAAGAAGCCCTGTGTACCTCTGTATACTTACTTGAGACAGAACGACTTGGACCTTGAAGATGAAGATGAGGAAGAGGAACAGTCTGAAGTCATTAATGATGAGGTATAACATTGTCTGGCTCTTTTGTGAACCCATCAGGAGTTTTATACATTTATTCATTCGTCTTTCAAACCTGTGTATTTTTCAGGTAAAGGTTGTAACTGGAAAGGATGGCCAAGCAGTGACACCAGTTGCCATAGCAACACAGCTTCCTGCCAATGTTTCAGCAGCTTTCTCTGTCCAGCAGCAGTTCCAGGTGATTGCTGCAACACTGGTTTTAAGTGCTCTCTTTTTCATGTTTCATCTTTTTTTCACTAATTCCCTGATATCTCGTGTTTGCAGGGACATCAGGGGTCTGCTACTGGCACTATCACCAACCCTGGGGACTTGGATGCCTTTAAGAGGCAGCAGGCTATGGTGCAAGCAGGTAGGGCAAGAATGGTAGACTCCTGTCTTTCTTATGTTGCTTTGTTTCCTCCCCGTTTGCTTTGTTTTCTGTTCTTTTCTTTTTTCCCTCTAATTGCTTCTGCTTTTAGATATTTGGCATCCTCTACTAGCGCTCTGTGTTGAAGTCTTTACCGGAGGAAGGAGAGGTGACCTGTAAGGTCTACAGAAGGTCATTACTCTGTGCAGAGTGCTTTTGTTTTGCGTTATGAGGGTATTGTGTGTTTTAAATCCCAGATCAGGCTAAGAGGCCCCGGATTGACGTTGGTCGCCATGGGCTGATTTTCCAGCATCCTGGCGTAGGTCCTTTAGGATCACCTGGCGTTCCACTCCAGCAGCTTATGCCAACTGCGCAAGGTAGGAGTGCTACTACCAGGCCGCTCTTTGTTCTGGTCGATGCTGCTGGTCGTATTCACTTCCTCAAACTAAGGAGATTTTAAAAAGTGAATCACAACTTCATCTTCTTCAAACAAACTTCAAGCAGCATCAACAAACAGATCTTCATCCATCTGCTGGAGTTCTCAGCAGTCCACAGGAAGTTCAGGCTTAGCTGTACCAGCAGCAGCTCTCGCTCTCTTTGTCAGGAAAAAAGGGGAAGGAAGAAATCCCAGTCTGAAGAAGAGTAGCCACTCAATGGGAAGATGCCATGTCTTATGATTTTCCTTTTTTGTTTTATCTATTGTTCACCCGTCGTTATCCATCTCTTCTGTTCTGAAGTTTGTTCCTGTTAGTCATCTTTATTTGGACCGACCTTCCCGTCAGTACGGATGGATTTTCATCAGATGTTGAGGTGGATCACAGAAAGTGGAAACACAGTTTCAATAAATTCACTTTCCAGTGGGCTTTCTTGTTTTCCCATTTTATGAATCCACGTGTCATTCTTCCTTTTGGTTTCCATCGTCATTCCTTCTTGAGTCTTCCCCTCTCTTCGGTTGTCCATCTTTGTACAATCAACAAGGATTCAACACCATCCGTCTTTGAGTCATGAGTTCCATTTTTGAGAGTGTCTTTTCTTCATCTCATGTTCATATTGAGTTAATTTCCTTCCATGTTATTTCATGGCATTTTATTCTGACTTGGCTTCTTTCCCTCAGCCTTAGTAGGAGGGGGATCATGTGGAGGAGTTGCGGCACAGGTTTTTGCGATTGTGGTGGTGTGGGTGAGTCAGGGCCAGGTGTTGATGGCTTCTAGGCAAGATGGTGTGACGTGCAGGGAGGTAAGGCAGGCGCTGCTTTAGTGTGCACAGCTCTGCTCAGGCCTGCTGTCTGCAAGACCCCATGTGTGTCCTTTTGCTCACCTCTGTGCTCACCTCTGTGCTTTGTTGCTGTGAGGCATCCAGATGCCTTGGTTTCTGCTAGAGTAACATCGCTTCATGCATGTCAAACATAGTGTTTTTGAGAGTGTCTGCTCCGTATTTTTACTTTCCCTTATTCTCCCTGTCTCTTTGTTTTCTGCAGTTATTTTGATTTCATTCTCCTTTTGTAACATTTCTATACTCTTCTCTAAAAATCTTTTTTATTGCACGTATAATTTTTTGATGTTGTAGCCACATTCTCTCAACATTTGAAATGCAATGTTTTGGTTTTGCATTAATCAAAGTAGTATTTTATTTGAGAGACATGTAGATTTTCACATTGATTTCATTTCTTCTGTAACCATTTGCTGTATGACTCATTAGTTTCCGCTCTGATCATCAAAAAGTAGTACAAAACTGTCAATTCATACAGTACATCTTGTTCATTAAGGCAAAAGGACCTGAGGAGCTCTAACAGCTGAAGCTTAAACCATCATTTTAAGTTTAAAACTACTAATGATCTACCTAGAAGCATTATCATTTAACTTTTAAAGCCGTCTCTCAATTTTTTATTAAGAGAGCTACGAAACACTTTAAGAACTTTACTTTATCATGAGCACAAAAGAGCATTTGAAGAAAACTGTCAGATGAAAAGATTGATCTTTTACCCTCTTTTTCTGTGTGACTTTCTATACCACCCCTTTGTTTGTCCTATAATTTCACTACTATGTGTACAGGCGGGATGCCGCCTACTCCTCAAGCAGTCCAGATTGCAGGACAGAAACAGAACCAGCAACAATATGACCCTTCTAAAGGACCTCCAGTGCAGAATGCAGCCAGTCTACACACACCTCCACCACAGCTGCCTGGCAGGCTGCCTCAAGGCTCTCTCCCTATGGCCGGTTTGCCCATGACGCTCTCCCAGCAGGCTCAACTAGTAGAGAGCACAGCTCAGCCTGGTGGTCAGCTGGCACAAGTGAAGGTGCAGGCAGGTGGGCCTGTTCTGGCTGCAGTAAACCCCCACACACAGCTTCAGGCCCAGCTGCAACAGCAGATGCAGCCAGGTCTTCATCTCCAGCTGCAGCCCCAGCAGCAACAATCCCAAGCCATTCTCCAGTCTGGGCAGGCGGTCAGTCCTCTCTGAAATTTGATTTCAAAGTTCGTGTATGTTTTACTGAACTGTTACAATACGAGTTAACTTTTAAATTTATGTTTTTCCCTCTCCTCTTAAGACGGTGGCACTTGCGAGACCTGGTACAGAGTCAAACCCGCCAGTTCAGAGGATAATGACCAACTCTGTATCCATGACATCCATGTCTTCTGCTCCCCTCTCTGCTATTAATCCTGTCCAAACCCCCCATACTGCCAGTCCACTCCGCCCTCATGGTGCCAACATCAACCCAAGCACCCAGTCCAAACTGACCGGCACAAATGGCATATCTACAGTTAAAATGGGTGGCTTTGGTCAAAGTGCTACTATGCAGTCTTCCCAGGAGGGTTCTCAAGACAAGCAAGTAGAGCAGGCCAAACTGGTGAGTTTAATAAGCACACTCAGGCCCTTTTATATGCAAGGTGTAAATAAACTAAAGTTTGAAGGCTAGTACTAACCATCAGAACACCAGGGCCTCACTAAAGCCAGGTGTAAACAAGGTCTCCCTGCCAAAAAGCTTAATATTTATTCTGTATTCATTTTAATTTTTTGGAGCAACTAAAAGAAAGCAATGAATAAAAAATTATAAAAAAGAATGAATAAAGATTTTTTTTTTTAATGTTATCACATGTTTTCTGTTTCTCAGGAGAGTCAAGTGCATCAGCGTATCTCTGAGCTAAGGAAGGAGGGTCAGTGGTCAGCGAGCAGACTCCCAAAACTGGTGGAAGCCTCGCGTCCAAAGTCCCACTGGGACTACCTCCTGGAGGAGATGCAGTGGATGGCTGCTGACTTTGCCCAGGAGAGGAGGTGGAAAGAGGCTGCAGCTAAGAAAGTATGCCAGAGTTGGAAGAAGTTATTTAATTATTAAAGTTAAATATCAGCACAACAGAAGGGTAGTAACTACCATGATAATTAACCTGTGTGTCCCTGACAGCTCGTTCGCACGTGTGCCCGCTACCACCAGGAGCAGAAGAAAAGTGAAGAGAGGACAAAGAGAGAAAGGGAAATTCATCTTCGTCACATTGCCAGCACAATCGCCCGAGAGGTGGAATTCTTCTGGTCAAACATTGAGCAGGTATGTTAACACTGGCTATTGTGTAACTGTGTTATCATGTTGTCAATTAAACATTGTTGTACAAGCATGAATTTGTCTTTTTATTTTTCAGGTTGTTGAAATTAAACTACAGTTTGATATTTATGAGAAGAGACTCAAAGCACTCAGCTTACAAAGAGCCTCAGCTAAAGGTAGGTCCAAAAGAACAACTGAAAATGTATGTATAGAATTTTTTTTTTCCTTCACATTTTAAGCATTAATTTTTCCATCCCAAACTGAACTTGTGTAACTTTATGCACTGTTAATTCCTTTTTTAATAACTTCAATAACTAACAGATTTTGAATTAACCCTTTTTTGTTTCAGCACCTGTTCAGTCAGCTGTCGTGAAAGCAGATAAAGAGGTACATGCTGAGCTGTCACTTTTAGAACTTATACTGCAAATTCACCATTTTCCTCTTAATCATATCCTTAATTTACATTTTTCTATTTCATAGGAGGGTGGGACTTCATCTAAAAAACGGAAATCAAGTTCACCCTTGGTTGTTGAAGATGGTAGGTGTCCCAGTCAAGGTTAATTAGAGAAGCAAAAATATTAAAGCAGATATTTGTTTTCATTGCATTTTTTTAAAATGTATTCAATTTTTCCTTCTAGTCCCAGATGAAGAGGGCACCATTGAGGAGCAGGAGGTTATGGAGGGGGAAACAGACCACAAAGCAGAGTTGGTTGACCTCGCCAAAGATGGTACTTATTTACTCGATTTGTCTTCTTTGTTTATGTAGAAATCAAAAAGATTTATTAGTGGTAGAGGCTGAAGGAGTAATTTCACATTTAAACATTGCACTGATTTTATCAACATGTACAATAAACAACATAAAAAGTGCTATAACAATAAAAAAAAAATTCTCATTTCGTATTCTAGCTGAGATGCCCCTGGATGCTTTGGTGAAGCAGTACGCTGGTGCCTATGCTGATGGATTTGAATGGCCTCAGCCTAGTCCACATAGTGAAGAGGAGGACATGGAGGAGACTGAAGGTGAAGGTGCCTTTAAATGACAAATTTCATGCTCATTTGTTACCTTCTTTGGCAAAGAGTTGTGAATAATAGGACTCTAAAGTAGTTGAGATTTTTTATTTTGCAGAAGCGGAGTGTCCTGCTGGCAGTCCTCCTGAGGCAGTGATGATTGACTCCCTGCTCAGTGTGGATCAGTACCGTGGGGCTGACAAAGCCTCCTCCTCTGACTCTGATGGGAAGCCTGGCAGAGACATTGCTGAAGTCGCTGCCACCACAGAGCTCATCCTGCCCAAGGGAAGCTTCAGGACAACTTCCTCAGTAAGATAACAGTTATCCACTAAAACATACTAAATACAACAAATCATTTTTAATTTTTTATTTTCCTTTAAATAATCTCATCCTCCATCTCATCTAATCTCAACCTGGACTTACACCTTTATGCATCCAATATTCAAAGTTACAGCCTTTTTTGCACGTGGTCTCAGCATTCATTGCTCATTGCATATTCTTGTACTTACTAGTTCTTGTGTAAATAGTGATAGTTCTTCATTATATTTTTCCCCTTTTCTGATTTTTTTAGTTCCTATTTTAATTACTATCCTGTTTTTATTACTCCATTTTTGCACTTTGTACTGATTGTTGTGAGCTGCTGCTGTGACACTGAAATTTCCCCCATGGGTGATCAGTAAAGCATATTCTATTCTATTCATATTTTAACAGACCCGCAGTCCAGCTCCCATTCTGCTGCATGGTTCACTGCGCGAGTATCAGCAAATAGGTGTTGACTGGCTGGTAAATCTTCACAAGAAACATCTCAACGGCATCCTGGCTGACGAGACGGGCCTCGGCAAGACTGTACAGACAGTCGCTTATATGGCTCACTTAGCAGGACAAGAGGGTACACCACAGTCTCACAGTGGACCTGATTTCTTCATGTTTTTTTTTTCTTTTCCTGAAGTTGAATGTCATTAAACTGCATTCTGTTTTTGTCAAAAGGAATCTGGGGACCTCACCTTATAGTTGTAAGGACATGCAAGTTGCTTAATTGGGAGGTTGAGTTCAAGCGCTGGTGTCCCGGCCTCAAGATCCTTCTTTATCTTGGCAACCGAAGGGAGCGGAGGTCCAAGAGAATGGTAGTTTTTCCTTTTCTTTACGCACACTTGTAAAGTTTATGGAATGTTTTTTTTAGTGAACTGCTTGAACATTGACATTACATGTTATCACCTACACAGTGGTGGGGAGAAGCCAACAGCTTCCACGTATGTGTAACGTCCTACAAACTGCTGATGAAAGACCAGAGCCATTTTCTGAGGAGAAAGTGGAGGCATCTGGTCCTGGACGAGGTTCAGCTCATCAAGAACATGACGGAGAAACACTGGGAAACAGTCTTTGCTCTCAAAAGGTGAACTGGCAGATAAATATTCCTAGGAATCAAGAGTTATGTTGCTTTTAAATTACTTTGTCTTCTGTCATATGAAACAGATATTCTTAGCTTTTGACAAATAGTTTTACAGATCCTTCTCAGAGCTTGGAGTTTGAATAATTGTAGCTGTCTGTTTGTACCAATGCTTAGTTGACTAAGACGATGTGTCTCTTGCAGTGAGCAAAGGATTCTCCTCATCAACACTCCTCTACAAAATACTCTGAAGGAATTGTGGACCATGATCCACTTCCTTTTGCCAGGAATCACCAGGCCCTACTCTGACTTCCCAGTGAAGGCAGGAACAGATCAGAACCAGGACTACTGCCACAAACTGGTCATCCGCCTGCACAGGGTCGGTCTAGCTCCAGTAAACTTCTGTGCTGCTTAAACTGAAAACTTTGACACGGTTCATTTGCTGAAGATTTCATCCTCCATCCACGTTACATGTGAAACTGTCTTCCTCCTACCTGCAGATGATTCAGCCTTTCATTTTGAGGCGCTCCAAAAGGGATGTGGAGAAACAGCTGCCCAAGAAGTACGAGCACATCCTGAAGTGTCGTCTCTCCAGCAGACAGAAGAGCCTTTATGAGGACATCCTTACTCAACCAGGGTGAGATACTCACAACACAGAATTTAGATTCACACATTTAATGTGTAAATATAATCATATAATGCTCAATAATACCAACACATTTGAGTCAAGCTTTAAAAAGGTGATTTTCATGAGGGCTTTCTGTTGTTTTTGACTGTCTTTTATAAGCTTTGTTTCACATTTTGGTTTGCTCCCATAGAGCTCAGGAGGCTTTGAAGACCGGTCATTTCGTCAGCGTACTTCAGGTTCTGATGCAGTTACAGCGAGTGTGTAACCACCCTGAGCTGGTAGCACCAAGAGAGAACAACAGCTCCTTCTTTGGATCCTCTCTGCAATACGATGTACCATCACTGGTGCTGGAAGCGCTTCAGAATGACTCAAGCGAGGTAATGACCTGTGCAATGCATTGTGGTTGTGTAATGAGATGTTTTTTTAAACCGTAATGTGTTTTTCAACCTCATTTGGCAAACACCCTGATTCTCACTGCAGAAAGTTTTAATTAGTGTGGTGATGAAGTGATTGTATTTGTGATTTTTTTTATTAGACATTAATCTGCCACAGCTGAAATATTGATAATGTTACTTGAATGGTAAGATTATTCTGATTTCCCCTGTTTGAAGACATTGCTTTACTGGCCTAAAACTTATGTGTCTGTTATAAACCCTGTGCTTTTGTTAGATCCTTTACTTTATTTGAAATCCCACCTTCATCCGCTTCTCCTTTCCTTGTCTGTCTTTCTAGATTGCAAACATGTCTATATTTGATCTGATCAACAATGAGAACAGACTGACTCGCCACCAGACTGAAGAGGTACCTAAACTCAAAGTCACTCAGCAGCTCATAGAGGAGATCTACACTGGTCCTGATCCACCACCGCGACCCAAGCCGTGCCCAATAAAACCCATGAGGTCTGCATTACCATTCTTTGTAACATGGATGAAGAGGAGAGCTTTTAAATTTTGACAATTAGCATCAAAACATAAACCTTTTTTGTGTTTTCTCACCAGATTATTTCAGCCCGTTCAGTACGGGACAAAGCCAGAAGGTCGCCTGGCTGTGATCACGACTACAGCAGGCCAGCGTCCGCCAACCAGCTCTCCTTCTACTAACACCTCTGCTTCAACCACCAACCAGTCAGCCCAGGCCAGGGGAAAGTCCCCCGTTACCACAACAACGACTACAGCAACTTCTAACGGTAAGAGCCTTTCTGTCAGGGCAGGACGTTTGGTTTCGCAGTGGCAGAAGAAATTTCACGACACAACTAGTAAAAAAAAAACAATTCAGTCACCCAAAGCTGTCTTGGTTTCTGTAAACAGGATCCTGTTAGTTTACTGTCTCCATTATTCAGAGTAAGTCTGTGTGGTTTAAATAAACCTGATTGTTTCCTGTCAATAAAAACAGGCCACTGTGATGTTATAACACCCATATCTGCTGTGTCAAATTACAACAACTGTGTATTATTTAGAGTGTTAAATATTTATGCACTGTTATGAATATTTTAAAGGTTAGGTCCTGCTACAGCTTCAGTAGTAGTTTTCACAGAGGTTTTATTAATTTATTTTATTAACATTTACTGGAATGCAGCAATGGTGAGCTGCCAAAATGTGACAGCACATCTTGATCTGATATATTTGATATAGAAACACAAGGCAACTAAAACGTACATGTTTTTTTGTCACCACAACTTCAATTCATCTACTTTACAAAACATTACGAACAATTTAGACCCTTTCTATTATGTATCAGGTCATTGAGTGTTGTGACCTCCTGTTTTAGCTAACTGATGGAAAATAACACCAGAGCTATAAGGTGCTGATTTTAAATTAGAGGATGTTGTTAGAGAATCAGTCATCTATGTAAACCTGTCAGATGTGGAGCAGCAGAGCAAAAAAAGGATTCTTTTTGATGATGCCTGTTTGCCAACCACAGGTGGGGTTAATGTAGAGATATCTGTCACACCAGCATCATTTATTGTTGGGTGAAATGGGTTTTTATCCAGTGAATCATTCACTAACCTTCATGTGGTTAAGAGTCTAATCCAGGTGGTTTAGTCGGTCCACCGCTGCTAAGTGTACAAGGAGGAAATGTTTGATCATTCTGCTAATTTGACTAAATATTGGGTCCTCCCTAACATGTAGTCCCATACCCCATTACCCTGTACTTCACAGCAGTTGGAACAGCCTCTCAGAGAGCCCAGACTACCCCTGTCAACAGCAGCAGCACCACTGTAGCCTCCTCTGGGAACACTGGCATTGGGCAGCATGTGTTGGGGGCTCCGTCAGTGGCTGTGGGCCAGACCTTAACTGGCTCAGTTATGGGAACGTTAGCTCCCATCGGTCAACCTGGATTAGCTCAGGTCTCCAGGCCAGCTCTAGCCCCCAGCCATGCCATCCAGCCAAGCCTACTGTCCCAGAGGCTGGTTCTTACATCCCAGGCCCAGGCACGGTTGCCTAGTAAGTGGCCTCCCCTCCTCCCCTCCCCTCCCCTCCCTCTCAGCATTACCCTCAAACCTCTGGCACAACAGTATGGGCTTCTCTACACTGAGGCCTTCACTTGGGGCACTGCTGATATGTGTTCAGTCTGTTTTCCCTCAGAAAAACTGGCTATGCATGTGGATTGAAATTTACAATGATACAGCACTGTTGATGCAGCAGTGTGTTAATACAGCTGTTTTTTATGTGAGGAAAGTACAACACAAAGTAAAAACAAAGCAAAAAAAACCAGAACAAGTCTTTCATTCTAGATTTGTAGCCATATCAGCAGCATCTCCACAGCCTCAGCGTTCTTCAGTTTCTTTCTCAAAACCTGCATGAACACTGTGAATGACCCACTTAAGTTACAGCACACAAGACTACACAACTTAATTATTATTCCCTCCCTGTCTTTTAATCATTTTTTTTTCTTCCCGATTACTAATATTCTTTTATCTCTTGCACCAGCCCAGCTGCAGGAAGAAATCCCAAAGCTTTGATTAATTTTAGTTTTTTTTTTTCTTTGCCAATGTTTTGATTTCACTTTGATGGTATGCATCACTGCAAAGCATGTGGAAGTGGTCCCACAGTTTGCCAACCCTCTCTGCCTTTGTCTGTATAGATCAAAATCATAGTTATTGAATGCCCATTACAATAAATAACCTGTTACAGAAACAATGTTTATGTTTTGTAGCCTATTTTTTTTATGTTTGCACATTTTCTGGGCCTCAGAACTCTAAGATACACAATGTTTTAAAAATATTTTTTATTATTGTTTTTTTCCACATTGTTTTAAGTCATACAGAGATTTTTTTTTTCTTTCAAGTCAAGAAAAAAAGGGGGGAATCATTGAGAGAGCTTATCAGGGGTTTTTATTGTCAGATATATACAGAATGTACCTCCTGGTGACCCCTGTGTTGCTGGGTGAAGCCGTCTGTTTTATGTTTGATGCTCTCTGTCTCACCTGAGGACTTCATTCATTGGTAGAAGCCTTTTTCTTCTGCCCTCAGGTTTTATAAAAGTAGGAGCTGCTATGGTTCTGTTGTGGAGGGCGGCTATGCTCGTCTTCTGATTAATCCACCCCGGTTCTGCATGTTTGATATCTTTCCACCCTTTAACTAACTGATGGAGAGGTTGTTTTTTCTTATGCTGGATAATTTAGCTGACCTTTAACGCGTTCTCTGACAAGCTGCTTTCTCTTCAATTGAAGGTGGAGACGTGGTGAAGATTGCTCAGCTGGCAAACATGGCAGGCACACAGAGTCGTATCTCACAGCCAGAGACTCCTGTCACTCTGCAGTTTCAGGGAAACAAGTTCACTTTGTCTCCCAGCCAGCTGCGTCAGCTCACCACCGGACAGCCTTTGCAGCTCCAAGGTACACTCGGTAATGTACATCCCATCATCATTCTCTCTCTCTCTCTCAACCTGACTCTTTATTCTTTCTTAATTCTTTGCTTCGCTTTCTTGACCCCGTCATCTTTTACAGGCTGTTTATTTATTTTCTGACCATTATTACGTCTGTGGTAATTTTTGTAATATTCTTATTGCACCCACTCTTATTGCAGTGCTTAACCTAATACTATAAGGCTGCTGTAACTTGATAAACAAGCAACCAAACAAGTGTCCACTGCTAACATAAATTTTCAAGCTCAGTGGACGCAGTTTAGAGTGAAAGTCTGTTATTTCCCCAAGAAACATTTTTTTCTTTCCTTAAGACGATACAAAAAAATCCTTAACTGTCTTTCACAACAAGGACAAAACGAAAAAGT
Source organism: Labroides dimidiatus (assembly GCA_030710495.1). Taxonomy (NCBI): domain Eukaryota; kingdom Metazoa; phylum Chordata; class Actinopteri; order Labriformes; family Labridae; genus Labroides; species Labroides dimidiatus. The sequence goes on from CM061153.1 coordinate 25,418,982, forward strand.
GTTGCTTTCGCCATGTCGTGACAACCTTTATGCATAATTATTCACATTATATTCATCTTCACAGTCTGGTTTTGGAATGAGAAATGCTTATCTTGACTCCATCTCTTATACGAACTATCTGATGTCGGCGTTTAGGTAACATCCTTCAGATCGTGTCGGCTCCCGGGCAGCAGATCATCAGGCCTCAGGGACAGATGGTGATGCAAGCAATGCCACAAGCTGTCCCTGCTTCTAACGCCTCGGCTACACCTGGCACACTTCATCCTGCCCTTTCTACAGCCCAACAAGGTGACTGTTATATAATGATGCCAGTAAAGTTTTTCAGTTACAATCTTAATATCAGTTTATTCAAACATTAAAACACACAAAAAACATTACCAAGTAAAATTAAATGTAACCGTCTTCCTACTGTTAACCCTCTTTCTTGAGATGGGTTTAAGACTGGGAATTGCAGTAGCTCTTAATGCAGTTAAATCTATGATCAACTCTTAATTTTTCTGTTTTAAGCAGTGGGTGTGACTACAAACGCCACATCAGCTCCCAGCAAACTCACTTCTGCCACTAATGCTGGCTCTCAGGTTGGTGTATGAATGAAAGAGAAAGTGTTTATCATGCCAGCTTTTAAACTGAAGTCAAATACAAGATACAGTAAAACGGTGATTGTAGATCTACTCTCATGTATTCTTCAGGAGTCTTCAGAGGAAAAGACTCAGCAGTTGAAGGAGCGTCTGGGCCGCCTTTTCGAAGCGAACGAGCGGCGCTGCAGCCGCAGTGTCTTGTATGGGTCAGACCTGCTGCAGGCGTGCACTCTGAGCTCAGAGCCGGGTCACACCGCCCTGACTGCTGGAGGCTGGAGGTGGGTGGGCAGAGAGAGTTGCCTCAGGGCCCAAAGAACCTGTGTTGCTACTACTTCATCACTGCAGTCCACTCTGCTGTCTGTGGAGGACCGCCTGGAGGCCGCCCACAACCTTATCAAGAGGTACTTAAACTCAGATTTAAAGCCTCTGTTATTATGCACCATAGAAACCATCATGAAATAACCTTTACATTCACACATCATGGTCGTACCGTCCTTATGAGCCTTGTCACTTAGCTGCCTTTGGTTGATATAACAATTTTGAAGCAGGTTTTTAAAAAAAATAGCATTATCTGCACCACAAAAGCAAAAAAAAAAAACAACCAGTGTCTATTATTTCCCTCTCGTAGGCTGGTCTGTGTGGTGCCCTCTGCTGTAGCCCCACCTCCTCAGCTGTATGCGGCTAATCCCCCAACTCCCTACAGTCTGGACCAGAAGTCCTTTCAGCGTCGACTACGAGAGGCCTCTGCACCCCTGAGATCTGATATCCACTACTTTACATCCAGGAGTCTCCTTCATTTTCCTGACCTGCAGCTAATGCAGATGGACTCAGGTGAGCTGTTTAAACATTATGTTTTATTATCATGTTGTCTAAAAAGCAGAGAGTTCAAAACATGAATCAAACACTGAGCTTAGAGTTCAATATGACCCACAGCCTGAAGTTATAGAGGGCAAGTTAATTAGAAACCGATCAAAATGTTTTTCTTCTTTTTTATTTTGTAATTTTTATTTTTAAAGCCAATAATGTGCGAGTAGGGCTTCAGAGTAAAGTCCCTCAGAAAGAAAATAATTTACAACAAATTTCAGACTTTAATCACTGTGAATGGTTGGCAGGGCCGATAGTTTTGAGTTGAGTTAAGAAGTGTGTAAAAGAGTTTTAAAACTCGGGATACATCTGGAAATAATTGCGGTTTCTTTGCTGCGCAAAAGCTTTTCTGTTATTTTTTGGTTCTGAAAGATCTTTAAAAGTTTTAAATTCGAGTTATAAAGACACAAAGGAATCCTGAGAGATAAAACTTGCTGAATTGAAACATCTGACTGTGCTAAGAAAACACAAGTTTTGATGTTTGTTCTTCTCCACAGGGAAACTGGAAGCTCTGGCCATTCTGCTGCAAAAGTTGAGGTCAGAGAACCATCGTGTCCTCATCTTCACTCAGATGGTGAAGATGTTGGACATCCTGGAGGCCTTCCTCGATCACAGGCAGATGACTTATGTGCGGGTGGATGAAAGATTCACTCCTGATGAACGACAGGTAACATCTTGGAATGAGAATGAGTTGTTTACAATATATCAACAAGTTAAAAAAATGTTTGACGTAAGTGGGGGAAGAAATGTCTTTTACTTTGCTCGTAGTCTGTGTCCCGCTTTGCTCACGTGTCCTGTGATTTTGTTTCCCTACAGGAGAGTATTAAGAGGTTTAACAGGAACAGGAAGGTCTTCTGCAGCATCCTGACAAACCGCTGCTGCTCTGCAGTCGGGACTGTGTTCGATGCAGATACCATCATCTTCTACGACACAGACCTCAATCCCAGCATGGACGCCCGTACACAAGAGTGGTGTGACAAAATTGGACGTTCTAAGGATATACACATCTACAGGTGATGTTTATTTACCGTTTCAGATTTTTTTTTTCCATTTTTTCACTCTTATATTTTATAAATCTAATCCTTACTTGATGTCAACGCTGAAGAACTTTGCTGCTGATTTCCGTTTGTTGCCCAGGTTGGAGAGTGGGAACTCCATAGAGGAAAAGCTGCTGAAGAACGGCACCAAGGACCTGATCAGAGAGGTGGCTGCCCAGGGTACAGACTACACCTTGGCTTTCCTGACGCAGGTAAGATCAGTGTGCTTGGATTGGCTTTTAAACAACTTAAGACACCAGTATCCTTTCAAACTGCTCAAAGCTAAACTCATTTAAAGTCTTTACTGTTATTTTTTCATATCTTCGATTTATTCAACAGGGATCATATAGTTAACCAACTTATCTGTCTTTTGTGTTTCCAGCGCACTATCCAGGATCTGTTTGAGGTGGAGGCAGGCTCAGGGGAGAAGGTGGAGGAGTTTGTGGTTCTTCATCAGGAGCCGTCAGCCTCAGAAGCCATTTCGCCCAGAGTGGCGAGACCGTACATTCAGGCTCTGCACAGCATCGACCTGGATGCTCCAGCAGAGCAGGGCGAGCAGCAGCAGCAGGTGGAGGAGGAGGAGTTAGCAGGCAAGGAGTCAACAGAGGAGGCGCAGGAGTCAGAGAGCCAAGCCGCGGAAGACCCAGCACACATAGAGGAGCTGAATGCTGTCATGGAACAGGTGAATACACCATTTTGTCTGATTGAGAAAAAGCTTGAAATAGAAGAGTTAAAAAATGAGATCGATTGAAAATCTGTTCTTTTTTTTTATTATTTAAATCAACAGCTCACTCCAATTGAAAGGTATGCTCTGCATTACCTGGAGTACCTCCACGTCAGTGATGATGAAACTGCTCTTCAGGTTTGTGAATGTGATGCGACTCACGTTTTGTCATGAAGATGTGTAAAATCAGTCCATTCAACAAGCAGTTGTGCCTGCTGCTCTATCTCTGCACTCCAGTTTATTCTCTGTTTTCTGGTAAAACCGTCTCTTTCATGTTTCACTCTTTTCCCTCAGGAGCAGTTGGAGTGCTCGAAGAGAGGCTGGGAGCTGAAGCAGCATCAGAAACTGAAGGAGGAGGAGGAGGAGCGGCTGGTTACAGAGGGGGATGAAGACCTGTTCACCTACACCAGAGAGGATGCCTACAACATGGTGGGTAGCCTCTTTGATCTCTCCTCATCAAACAAAAAGTGCTTTGTGGATAGTGTTGTGGATAGTGCGTCATTGCTGACGATAACCTTTCCACTCTGGTTTTACAGGAGTATGTGTTCGATGCAGAGGACGGTCACACAGAAATCATGCCGGTAAGCGACGGTGCTCAATGCAGGGTGGAAAAGTGTTTCATGTGGTTTTAGTAATGTCTGGGTTTGCTGGGTCTGCTTTCTTACGATTACTTATGAAGGTTTTGGAGTCATGGAGTCGCATCTGTTTTGTTTTCTCCAAACAGGTTTGGACCCCACCAACACCACCACAGGACGACAACGACATTTACATCGACTCTGTGATGATGCTGATGTATGACACCACACCCATGCCAGAATCCAAACTGCCTCCCATCTACATCCGTAAGGAGCACAAACGACTGAAGATGGATCCCTCAGGTGAGAGGAGATTTGGCATTAAGGTCTGCCTTGGCTGTGATTACACACATATCAGCTGTTAGCTGTCTCCTGATTATCCTCAGCTAGAGAGAAGTTTTCTTTCTTTCTTTTCATGTTGAAAACGGGTATATGCCAAAGTAAATTTGCAGGTTGGTTAAGTTTCTCGGTCCTGACTGGAGTGTGTTTGTCCAGCAGCAGCCAGGAAGAAGAAGAAGGGCCACGGGGAGACCGTCATTCCTCCACGCTCTCTGTTCGAGAAGGCCAGCATGCTTAAAGTTCGCCGTGAAGGCAAAGATCAGAAAAAGAACTTCTCCCTCAAGCAGCAGGCACCCTTTGCCAAGCCCCTCCCCTCGCTGGTTAAACCCGCCATGGAGGCCGGCCAGGACAACCCAGAGTGGCTCATCAGTGAGGACTGGGCTCTGCTTCAGGTACCGGATCCACTAACTGCGCCACCATTTCTTTGAAGCTTAGGAAGTGAATGCAAATGAATGTAATTGTCCATGAATTATGTCCACACACAAAAACAAGTAATTGTTGTGTGTTTGACAGGCTGTGAAGCAGCTGCTGGAGCTGCCTCTGAACCTTACGATTGTGTCTCCTGCCCACACGCCAAACTGGGATCTGGTGAGCGACGTTGTAAACTCCTGCAGCCGCATCTACCGCTCGCCTAAACAGTGTCGCAACCGCTACGAGAATGTCATCATTCCCAGGGAAGAGGGCAAGGTAAAGAGCACCGACTTTAAAGCCCACAATGAACCCATAATTCACACCGTGCCTGTCTCTCTCAACTCACTCTTTCTCTGTTTTTGTAGTTGGTGTATGAGGCCAACCCCAAGAAGAAAACCAAGAGTATTTACAAGGTACCGTGTGCTGGTCTGTATAGGGGATGAATTTGTCTTTGCTCTTGAATTCACTCTCTCACTTTCGTTCCGTTTCCTGTTTGTGTTTCCACGTTTAGTGTAAGAACAACCGTCCGATGAGAACATGTCAGATCTACACACAGGACGACAACGCCACTCACATTCAGCTGTACAACAGCCGCTTTGAACTCATGAAGATCATCGCCAGCAAGAGGAGTCCACCAATCAAACCACTGTGAGTGCTGATGCTTTCTGTGCATGACAGCAGTTTTATTTTTTGATCTTGAGTTAATTCTAGAAAAAAAGCTGTTAGTTTGTTCTATTATTTCAAGGCAGTGACAGCAGTCAGAACCTGAAAGGAAAGAGAGAATACTTATGTATTATATACACAGAACAATATATTCAACTTTATTCGTCTTTAATTCTTACAGACTTGGAATGAATCCATTCCAGAAGAATCCCAAACATGCCTCTGTTTTGGCGGAAAGGTGTGTTGAATATTTTTTTTGTTTTTGCTTCATCTTATAAATGTTTCAACGTTAATAAAAAAAGATCAGAACACAAACATCTCTTTTCTTCTCCTCAGTGGGATCAGCTACGATAAGCCCCTGCCTCCGATTCAAGTGGCCTCTCAACGTGCTGAGAGGATTGCAAAGGAGAAAAAGGTGATTGTTGATGACGAGTGTATTAAACTCTGTGCTCCTCCTTCAGTCACGCAGAGCAACCAGGACTTTGTGTCTCCAACCGAAGAAGTGCTTGTTTTGTCATCCTTACTGCATTTGTGTTTCATTTGCGCTTTGTGTGTCCGTGTGCGTTTGCAGGCCCTCGCAGAGCAACAAAAGGCTCAGCAGTTGGCACAGCAGCAGACAGGAGCTCCCCAGGCTCAGGCTGCACCCGGCCAGGCTCAGGCTCCTGCTGCTGGCCAGGCTCAGGCTCAGGTCTCTCAGGCTGCAGCGGTGGCCGGAGCCACTGCGGTACCTAATGCAGCCGTTCTGGTGAGAATGAAAACACCCTGCGTTAATATCCTTCTTTGTGTCCTGAGATCTAGGCCATTTTTTACCCAGCCAAGGCTGACACTCATCCCTGTCCTGTTTTCTAGGCCGGAGCTATAAAAAATGCAACTGTGGGCACAACCATCCAAGCTGGTACGTTGACACACATATGTTTCATATTACAGATCTGTTGGTGCTCCAGTGTTAAATTCATTTTCTCTCTGTTGGTTCCAGCTACTGTAGGGGGGAATGTGATTGTGAACACAGTGGCTGGAGTTCCTCCAAGTCCCTTCCAGGCCAACAAACGCCTGGCATCTCCAGTCATACCAGGCACCCTGTCTGTGAGTCATGCTCATTATTACTGCTGCTTTGGCAGAACTCAGCCACCTACTGACTGACAGGAATTCATGATGCAAATAGCCTTTGGAAGAAGCACAGAGCACCCCCACTGTGCTTTGTAGACAAATTAGTTATTAGCGTAGGACCCTTCCTCATTGTGTTGTTGTTGTTTGTCCAGCCTGCTGGTTCAGCTGGAGCCCAGGTGGTCCACGCACAGCAGAGAGCTGTCACTGCTGCTGCTGCCCCGGCTGAGGTGGTCGCCATAGCTACAGGTCAAGGTGTACGCGCCGTTACCCCGGTCACAGCGTCCGCAGTGGTCTCTACCACTCTGAGTCCAGGGCAGTCACAGACCCGCCCACTTGTCACTCAGGTCACACCAGGTACTGAACTGGACTTACATGTTTCTCTGATAAAACAACGTTTCTATGATCGTTTCATTGATCTGCTGTCGTCCGTCCAGCCGCAGGTATGCAGATGGCCCAAGGAAAGCCTCTCACTCCTGCACATCTGCAGATGCTCCGACAGCAGCAGCTGCAGCAGCATCAACAACAGCAACAGCAGGCTGCCTCTCCACAGATCAAAGCGGTGGGCAAACCTCAGGTACACCAACTGCTATTTCACAACAGCTCCACAGACTGAGTCATTACTCGTCTCTGAATTCATACTACTGACATCAGCTGCAACTCAGAAGTGCTTGTTCAAATACAGAAACAGGGATATAGATATATGCATCAATGGAAAATGACTTGCTCCAAACCAAACTTGTTCATTATAATCACAACATCTCGACCCTGCTTTGATTTCTCTCAATTTTTAATTAGATTTTTGTTCCTTTTTGGGGAAAAGGTTTGATCCTTAATTCATGTTTAGAAGCTCTAGGGGAGAAAGTTCTGAATTTAAACAAAATAAACCACATTAGATTTATCACTATAAACATCACAATCCAATATTTCAAGAGTTTGGATCACTACGTGTGTTCTGTACTTATCATGAACTTCCATTTTCGTGCGTCCCCAGGAGCTGTTAAAGATGCACAAGCATAAGTTGCAGCTGCAGCAGCAACAGCAGCAGGTTGCTGCAGCAGTGGCAGCAGCAGCAGCTCAGGGCCAACAGACTGCAGGAGCCCAGCAGGCGGCTCAGGTTCAGCCTGCACAGGCCGCGCAAGCAAACCCTCAGCTGGCAGCTGTGGCAGCACCCAGACCTGGAGCTGTGCTGACCGGCACAACTGTGGCCAGACTGGTAAGACTGAGAAGACATTCAGTTGACAGGGATGAAGTAATTGAGACGCATAGCTCCTCTGAATAGATCAGAATCAGTGTGAGATGCTATTAGCGCAGGTACAGGACAGAGCAGGTACATAAGAAAGTTTGTGTGACGCTCCAAGAACAACTAGAACTGTAATTCTAGAGAGTACACGGTTTCCTGATCACCAAGATCTCTGAGGTCTCTGTTAATGCTTTCTGTGTTTCCCTTCAAAGACCCGAGTCCCTACTCAAGGCCAGATTCAGGCCCAGGCAGGACAGACCGCCCAGGTGACCCTCACCAAGCCTCCTGTGGTCTCTGTACCAGCTGTTGTCTCGTCAGCAGGAGTCACCACGCTGCCCGTGACTGTCGCAGGCATCAGTGTGGCGATCGGACAGGCCCAGAAAACAGGTGAAGCTTTCTCAGAAGATCTGTTTGAAAGATCTTTGTCTTTTCTTTCTTTTTTTTTGTCGCCTCTCTTGTCCACGTGGTCTCAAGGCAAATTCACTTTTAGAGTTATAAACCTTTCCTCAAATTATGCAGTTCATCAGCTGCTCTGATGTCGATCACATCTCAAACTTAATACATGCCGCAGGAAACTGGTACCATCTTCCTGTGCACTTTTTTGTTTTTAAACAACTGTTCAGCATACACTTTTGTGGCATGCTGTTATTGCAGATTATTATGTTGTCATCTTCACAAATGGTTGACGAGTTCTTTAATGTTTGTTTTCCTCTTTCAGGTGGGCCTGTGCTGACGCAGTCCTTCCCTCCGATGCAGGTCCAGCAGCTGCTGCAGATGAAGAAACAGCAGCAGGCAGCAGCAGTCCAGGCTGCAGCTCAGCAGAAAGGGCAGTCGCAGCAAGGACAGGCCGGTGTGCAGCAGAAGGTACAAAAAAACGAATTAAATGTCGAGGCTTCAGAAAAGTTTTTTTTAGACACTCAGTATTATTTACTTGTATATTTTATTGCTTAAGCACAGCCTTGATGCAAATAGGATCAATAAAAGAGAGAAAGTGGAATGAAGATTGTATTGACTAGCTTTTTTTTCCTTAGATCGGCACCCAGCAGGTGACAGTGCAGGCAGCTCAGCCGGCCCAGCAGCAGCAGAAAGTGACCTACACTACCACAACACAGCTCCAACCAGGAATCAAGACCCAGTTCTTCACATCCATCGCTCAGGCTCAGAAACCCACTGGAGCCCAACAAATCCAGGTACACCTTCATAGTCGGTCAGAAAATCAATATTGACTCATAAACACGGGGTTCTTGTGTTGATATGAGATTGTCATGTTTACCTCTCTTATCAGGTGGCTAAGCTTCCTCAAATAGTGCAGCAGCAACCCACCGTGGCCAATATTCAACAAATCGTGTCGTCTTCTCAGCAGGTAAGGGTCAGGGTCTGTGTGTTTGTGCTGCTTCTCAGGTCTGTGTGGGCGATGAGTTGAATGGAACTCTAGCTCTGTTTGTGAGCTGTCTCACACGTTTCACCTCCTCGTGAGCCTCATATCCTCAGGCTGAGATCATACTCTGAGTTTATGATTCAGATTTGCTCCTGGCTTTTGGGCACAGAAGAAACAGGAAAGTGGGCCAAAAACCCTTTTTGACTTCTGTTGTTGTTTAATGCTGCTTTTTATCTTTTAATGGTTTGTCTTCATCTGTCAAGGCAGCAAGTACTGTTCAAATACTTTTCCGTATTATTTTATTGATTCATTAGGGACTTTGTTAGTTCAGAGGGAATATAAACACCAACTATGCCGTAGAACTGATTTCATGAAACTGTTTGTTTTTAGATCCAGGGCCAGCCTCAGACCGTCACCCTGACCCAGGCGGCCACATCCGCCCCTGCTCAGGTGCAGATGATTCCTGCTGGGACTGCGACTGTCCAGGTGGTCCAGCAGAAGATCATCCAGCAGCAGGTGGTGACTGCAGCCACATCACCACAGATCCAGACTCCTCCTCCACACAGCCCCGCCCAGCAGGCCACAGCCACCTCCTCTGTGGAGTCCCCAGCTCAGCAGCCCGCTCAGGCCCAGCAGCCCACCAAGGGTCAGGCTCGCCAGGGAGGCATCAGAGCCAAAACTCCCGCCAAACCCAGCGGAGGAAGCAGCTAATGAGACTGAATTTTCAGATTTTTTTCTCCTGCAGTAGATGTGACAGCACTGTTTTTGTGCTGAAGGGTTTCTTTGGATTCTGTCACATCAACTACAAACTTTTACCTCACACACCCCAACCATGTCGAAACTGTGTTCAACAGACACCAGTTGCAATTCAGTGCTTGTATCTAAAATATCCTTCCAAATCCATCGCAGCACTCCCTGTAAATGTTGCAGGATCCATAATTCTACGTCACCGAGTTAACATTATTGCTTCTTTATTTGATTTCATGAATGTGGAATGTTTCTTTAAATTACTATTATTAAAAAGTTTCCCCCTTTTACGTCAAACAGACAAAATCCGTACCCTTAACGTGACAGTACAATCTAACTCACCTGCTATCTGAGGTTGAGGCTGAGGCTCATGGGTAATCCTGTGTTGGAGAATTGCAGCTGTCTGTTATAGTAAGTGTATCCATAAATAGTCCCTTTAATGTCTACTCTCCTTGTTGTCTATAGATCCTGAATGGAGAATAATGCACGTTCCTTTAGTCATTTGTTTTTTTTTATTGCAGCAAACACACTGTAAACATGTACTTTAGTATTTTGTGTTTTCTCATAAATTGTCTTTTTTATTGATGTCAAGTGAAAAAAAAAACCTGTAAATATCAATGAAAAACATTTGTACTTGTAAGTAGTCGTGTTTTCATTGGGTTTTTCAGCCTAATTGTAATAAAGTGTTTTGTTTTTATACACAAATTCTTCTTTTTTTCTTTTTGCTCAATCCAGTCGAGTAATTGGAAAATATGAAAAGCTCATTATTGGAGTTCATATTTGTTTTTATCCACAGTTTCTGTAGTCTGAAAATCAATTTGGTACTTTTAATAGTTACAGAAAAAAAACTTCTTTTGATTATCTTTTTAAACCATTTTCATCATTTTCCTAGCACTGATGACTAAATGTCTCCTTTGAAGGAAGTATGTGGAGCAGTTGATTTCAGTTGAGCTAAAATAGCTTTTGAAAGAAAACTCCTTTTTCTGTCAGCTCAGCTTGTTGATTAATGTTTCTAAACGTTTTGCCTTTGGACGCTCTGTGGTGACCCTATCGAACAGAAAGCTTCTCTCAGCACTGTTTGCTTGGCTCGGCTGGCTGCTGATTCCTGCAGCTCACACAAATTAAAGGACTCTTCTCATAAATTTATTCGCTAAATGTTATTATCAAATGTGCATTGGATTACAGGCTACGTTCAGCAATTATAAACAAAAAATACATACATTAAACTAATAATAAAATAATAAAAACAACCTTTTTGTAGAACAGGTGTATCATAAATAAAAACCTTCATGTTTTTGTGGTAAATATTTGCTAAATAATTAAGAATAAAGGCTAAAGATAAACACAGATATACAGTCAGTGTGGGTCTTCTTAGATCCCGAAAGTGTGGGACGCCTGTTTCAAGTCCTAGCGTTGAGCCTTAACTGCATGTCTACCCCGACTCGCTTCTTCCCATATTTCCTCTCTTTCTCTGGCTGGTGGCGACGAGATGATGTAACACAGTGGTAAACATGACCAAACTTTTCAGAAATGTTTCAAGCATCAGAATCTGGCACATAATTGTGCGAAAAACAACACATTTTTCATTTCAACATTTTAAAAAAGGTTGTGCTTGTTCCTTTTGTAAACTCACATCCTAAATGATTATTACTAAAATGTCCTCAAGCAAGGATTTTTTGCTATCTTTACAAGAAGAGACTATAATTAATATTGTTGTATCTAATGAGCAGCTAAAGAAGGCAAGACCACTTAAAACCAAGGGCGTACTTTCCACTTGGCAAACAGACAATTGCCTGGGGCCCCAAGATTTTCAGGGCCCCAGGACATCTCATAAAAAAATGAATTAATAAGTTTTCCCTGATTTAAAGCAAGTTTTATTTAGTTTTAATTCAAGCGTATATATATATATATATATATATATATATATATATATATATATATATATATATATATATATATATATATATATATATATATATATATATATATATATATATATATATATACGTATAAACATGGTTATGTAACCGTAACTGTAACAGATTTCAAAAGCAGGACAAAGTGGCCTAATTTACATACTAACCCTTTGTCAAATTTGTACTGAAGTACAGAACTTGAGGAAAAGCATTTAGTTGCTTTATGTTTCCAGATGCAAAGTTAACACAATCTCATGCCTTGATTCTCAGAGTGAGACAGCAATGGACCAGGGGAAAGCCAGTCTGAGGATGATAAAGAACAAGGATGTGAAGGTGCCCCATGACAGGGTTTGCCTTGGGCCCCCAAATGACTAAATACGCCCCTGCCCTATTGTTTCTCGCATTTTTCATGGCTGTGATTCTTGATAAGTGGCATATTTAACTCATCAAACAGAGCAGGATGAGACTTTATTTAGAAGACTCAAGACACATTTTATACATCCAGATCAAAACCAGTCAAAAAGATGTACCAGTTTATCCACAGGGGTCGCTTAAATCAAAACAAACATAAATTTTCTCATGGAAGCTTCGATCCAAACATCTTTTGACTGGTTTCTTTCAGGAAGTTGATGCAGTTCTATATTTATCCACAGGGGGGCACTGTTGAATCAGCATCGTGCTCCATAAGAAAGGCCCACTACTACACTGGATTTTCCAGCTCATTGAAACCCTCCATCTGCTCCTTGGTGCTCACTCTGCGTGTCCTCTCTCTGCTGGCACTCGGTGGCCGTCCACATTGAGCTCTAAACGGGGGAGACAGGGGAGGTGAGGTGGAAGAGCGGGCCGTGAGATGAACAGATGGACAGGGCTGGTTTATTTTACCCAGATATCACTCCATCCTTGTGCTCATCTGCTCTATTTATACTAAAAACCAGCCTCTGTAAACAGGAGATGTGAATGAAGTTTTTTTTTTTTAAACTGCTTGACATTGAGGTGAGAAATGAAGGCAGATAAAATAGTCCTGTGCTTTTATTAAATCTGCAGGGTGGAACAGCTGGCAGACTACAGAGCTCAGGAGCTGTCACACTGCTGCTAAAGAGAGTGGATGAATCACGTACTTTAATTCATACATCACACCTCCTCCTTTGACACTGTGTGTATTTGATTGAGAGCTGCAGATAAAGAGGAGATGTAAGCACTCATGGAACTCTGTCCTCTTCTCCCTGCAGCCACCTTTTATTCAAATGTCACTTTACAGCAGGTGAGTGAGTGTAAGTGCACCTTTTACACACAAGTATAAACATGCATTCATGGAGCGTTTCTGCTCTGATTTTCAATCAAAGCTAGAAAAAAAAGCAAGCTCTGTGATCCAGGAAGAGAGAGTGAGACATTTAAAGCTGGAAGTGGAGTCTGTTAGGAGCCCTCATGGCAGCGCTTTTTATTTTGATATCTCTATTTCCACAGGAAAAAAAAAAAAAAGAGTCATGCATTAGCAGAGAAGCTGTGGCTGTCAGAGCTGGTTTCATCTTGTCGCTCTAACACCAGCAGCAGCCTTCCCACCATGTGAGTGTTTACCTCAGGAGGGTCTTTAAAGCCTGTGAGCGGTGTCAAATGTGTGAGGGCTGATTTTTCACTCCCGTGTGCATTTTTCCTCTCTTTGCACAGAGCCGTGAACACGAGGCCCCTCTAAGCATGTCACGGAGCAGAGGAGCTGTGATGTGAGTGACAGGATGATTCAATCATTACGTGTGTTGACACGACAACAGAGGGAGGATCAATGCTGAGAGGGAAAAGCTCTTTGGATCAACATTTTTAGAGGCACAGATTGGCAGAGGGTATGGCTGTTACGCTACAAACTCATTTCCATCATTTCATTTCCCATTAGATTAAAGAGGTACATGTTGACACTCTACAAATATGCATACATATATTTATCTAATGTGTTACTCTTTAAATTCATGGGTATTCATGATAAATTTACTTTCTTTAATATATATATACATATATATATATATATATATATATATATATATATATATATATATATATATATATATATATGTTTATTTTTATGTTTATTTTTGCTGTAAAGTCTGCTTTTTTGTCTTGGTGTGAATGAAGTTTCTGGAATTTCTGCAGCCAGCTGCAAGAGGACACTTGAAGAACTGCAGTTTTTGGCATTTCCCCACAGGCTTCATATGTTTTTAACTGGAGATATGTGCTTTTAGCGTTTAGCTTTTAGAGTATCATTGAGGGAAGGAGTGATGGAGCTGCACAGTTTATCTAGAGGTATACCTCAAGGGACAGTGCTTGGTCCTCTTTTCTTGTCAACATACAACACCACACTGCAATCATCTCACATGATTGTTAACCAGCTCTGCTTATCATTTTCACAAGATTACACAACAATCTCAGCTTGTGTCTCATCATGATTTGCTAATGTCTTGAGCTTATTCTGTTAAACACAGAGCCAGTAGACACCGTCAGATCAATATCCAGCCTGGATCAACTCATGCCTGCTAAGTCTACCCAAATCATGTGGCCTGGCTTGCACGTTAATGGTGATTGGTCCGCATAACATCTGGAAGATTAGATCCGGGCGTGCGAAACAGCTCCTGGTACAGACTCTCGTGACGTCACTTATTGATTGCTGCAGCTCCTTACTGGCAGGACTTCCTGCATGCATATTCAAACCTCTGCAGATGATCCAGAATGCAATCAGCCATTACGGATCATGCTGATCTCTAGCTTGACTCCTCTCCTCTGTGGCTCTTTTACCCTTTTTAACCCTTTAGTTGTCTTTATTTTATTCACTTGTAAAGTCATAATTCTATTCTACGGCATTCCTGTTGTTTATTGACAAACAGTTCAAAAAGGATCATTAAAAAATGAACAGAGAGGGCTTTGGTGTTACCTTAGAGATGAGCAGGGCTGATGCTTAAAAAAAAAAAAAATCACTTGCAGGTACAGAGACCCCACAGGTGGAGCTCTGTGGTGTCAGTAAGACTGTAAAGGCTGAACTCCCGACTCGATCATCCTTTGCACGCTCTCTAATGTCCCGGGCGGCTGCTGATCACACAGCCCCGGGGTGCTCCCTGCTAATGATGCTCCTCCAATGATGCTCATGATCACCGCTATTGGAAAAAGAAACAGGCCATCTATACTGAAAGGTTGCCATGGAAACCCACTGCGACCCCCTTTAGAGCAATTCACAGGGCTGGTGGAACAATGGTGTATGTAACACACACACACATACACACATACACACATTATGCATACAGCTCTGCATTCACGCCTCAGATCGCTCTTTCTGTAAATACAGAAATCTGTGTGATAAACGGTTATTAAGCTTTCACAAACACTCATTTCATTTCCTGTTTACCGCTGAGGTGACTCTGAGCATCCCTCACTTACGCTGTGGAGATGATCTGTGCCACGTCTACAAACGCAGAGTGCATCTGACATATTCCAATACTCATTCTGGTTCCTTGAGTCTGAGGCAGCATCAGAGCACTGATCTTACTCCAGGTCATGTGTTGACTGTTTATTCTTTAAAGAGATTTTCTGCTCAGTTACTGTGACGGTGGTCGTTTCAGACCCCATCGGCCATCGTTTGGAGACTGCAGCCAGTTTTTTGTGCTCAGTATTACTCGAGGTCTGATTAACAACATGTGGGTTCAGATCAAAAATGAAAGTCAATTCATTCCCCATGACCTCAAAAACTGCTGCCATCTCATGAGGCTGTTCCTTCCTGTTTGAGATTGGATGAGTTAAAGAGGCAGGCCTTTCACCTCTTTGCAGACAGCTCCAGGGAGTCCACCTGTCAGTCCAGTCAGCCATGCCCCTACATGGGCAGAACTCACAGGTTTGATAACCAATAACTGACCGAAAATGAGATATTTAGATCAAGCTGTTTTTGTATGTTTATTTTTGCTGTAAACTCATCCTTATTTTTTTTTTTTGTGAGTGTTTGGTTTCTGTTGTTTTTAAAACATGTGCCAAACTGCTCTCCTTGTTGGCAAAACACATGAAACTGCCCTCTTGACTGGTTAAAGTGCCCTCGAAAAAACATATGTGCCTTTTTTTTTCTCTTTTCACTCCTGCCCTTCAAATCATCTGTGCAAGTCACTGTGTAACATGTTTTGTAGGAGATAAAAATACTATGTCTTATTGAAACCTTCAGTGCACCTTCAAAACCAGCAGGGTGAAAATAAAAGACAGGCTTTCACTGTGTGCGCCTAAGTTGTGATGTACATACAAATGACCCACATGGTGTGAAATTCCCCCGTCAGCTGGGGTACAAACATGACGTAAAAAGCAGAGTCATCTAAAATAGTGGACAATGAGGACTTCTATGCCAACAAGATGAAAGCATATGAAGAAGCTTGACATTGGAGCTCTGCATGAAGACCGCACTGGTTGCACGGTATAAATGTCAGCATCTCACTCGCTGTGAATGTTCCTGGATTTTACCCGCTGCACTTACACTCATCAGTCTATCTGACTCCTGGAGTAAATCTGTAGTCAGGGGCTGGCAGCCAAACTTTCTGGTAATGGCTGAAAAATTCTGCCTTTTTACATTCAACTTTAGAACTTCCCATGAAAATTTGATGAATTTTCAGGAGTTTGGTTCATGTGTGAATACACCACTGAATTACATTTCCTTGTCTTTGACTAACATATACTCAGCTAGCACCAGATAGGTTGTCGTTGGATTCCATTGCATATTAATGTTGCTCAAACCAGTCAGTTCTTGGGGAGTAAATGAAATATTTAACCTTAATGGTGCATTACTATAATTCACACCAAAAGAACTGTAAAAACCATTTAATCTGCTACATTGGAGTGATGTTAAGCTAGTTCCTTCTCAATCACAGAACTCATTAGCTATACTCAAAAAAATGAAACATTGACTTTAATTAAATTCATTATGTCAACGAGTTCCATGCATAGATTGTACATGGAATGAACAGCATGGTTCCGCCTTTACCATTGTATGGTTTTGAGGCCAAAAAACCTCTGCGCAGTAGAGACTATGAGGGACTCTGAGAAAATTTGAGTGGAGGTGGGAGAAAATATTTTTTTTTCTTTCTTTCTGCTATGTTATTTCTTCTCAACTCTCCTTCCTGATGTATTTAACTACCCCCCCCCCCCCCCCAAAAAAAAAAACAAAACAAAAAACTACACAAGAACAGCAGCTGTCAGTCATCGTCAAACGAGATGTAAAATCCAGTTTTAACGTCTGATAACTAATGAAAAAGAAACTTTCGTAAAAAAAAAAAGAGGACTTGAACACAATGCAGCCTAATAATATCTTCATATCACCACAGCATACAAATGTGAGAAATGTCTACAAGGTATATTCATTTTTTAACTTTTTTTTTTTTTTTTTTTAACCTATACTGCAGCCAGTCACCAGGGGGAGCAGTTTTTGTGGCGACCTCAGTTTGAGCCGAGTGAGATGATGTCCATTTTTTAAATTTTTTTATTTTTTAATTTTACAGTCTATGGTTCCATGTAAACTCATTAGGTTAGTTGAATGTAATAATTTCAAGTTCAACTTAGTTGACCTTAAAAATATTGTTTTCAACTAACCAAATTCATTCACATGAAACTGGTCGACATAATAAATTCAATTAAAGTCAATGTTTCCTTTTTTTTTAATGGAACATCTGACAACTTTTTAAAGAGTGACAGTCAACTCTCCGGGGCTCTCAGTCAACATCATTTAGCAGCTGATCTGATCTGGGTTGTTATCTGCTCTTTTGTGCATATATCTAAAAAAAAAAAAAAAAAAGAAAAAAGATTCAGGATAAATTTTAAGATAATCGCTCAAATGTTCCAGCGTTTACATTTTAGATCTTGCATTTAGTCCTCTATTTGCTCTATGTGAACTCTTTTCCAGTGTTCAGTAAATGTCCATTAATAATTTTCTGGAAGACGCAACTCATACTGTAAACAAAAACCAGAAACCAGAGCACTACTGACACAAAGTTCCAGTCTGACAGATTTGGGGTATTTAAGCAGAATCTGTAAGTGGAGATTACTTTCTTTATGATTAATGTGGAAAGGACAAAAGGTAAGATGATTTCCAACATGCCCTCCCCTTTGCATTGAGATGTCTTCTCTCTGTTTAGTCATCGCTCTGTGCGCCTGAAGGCTCCTCCTACGAGCGCTTAGACTCCTGAGGCGAACACTGGACAGGCCCATTACTCTCACTGATGACTCACAGGTCTGCTGCCTGATTTCTCTGAGTTGTAAGAGGATGATGATGGTGATGATGATGATGATGGTGGTGGTGGTGTGTGTGGAAGGAGGAGAAGAGTGGGGGTTGGGGGGGCATGGTAATGGCTTTGCAGGCAGGGTGAGGTGAGAGACCACCAGAGCTGACACGCTCCACTTCCTCTGACACAGTGATAGGAAGCGTCAAGCGGCACTTTGGAAATGTACTGAGGAGATCTACAGTATCAGTCTGCCACCTCCCACTCCCTCTCTTCTAGCTCTCTCTCTTTCTTGTCCTCTCCTCCCTCCCTGCCCCCTTCCTCCCTCTTCCTCTCGCTTCTGTCAGCTCACTTCCCTTGGCTGCTCTCATCTTCCACGCATACGCTTCCTGGTATGACAGTCATGTAAGCGAGTGACAGTAAAACCACAAAAGGGCTCTTTCTGGTCTTCCCTCGGCATCGTGACGATAACCTTGGCTGAGGTGAGGGCCCGCTCTGCCTGCCTGCAGAAGCCCCCCTTCTCCCCGTGTGTCCCCTGTGTGCTGCAGAGCGTGTGCTTGTCAAATATTTAGATTCTCTTCGCTGAGGCGAGGGGAGGAAGGCAACCTGAATTAAACTCCTCACTGTGAGTTTCTCCTCCTCCAGGTGCCAAATTCAGTCATCCACTATAATTAAACATATCCACCATCCTGGTTTGGAGCATAAATCATAATCTCCTCTTCTGCTCTCAGGATGTGTAACAGTCTGAGGCTGTCGTTTCTTGTATAGCGTGATGAAGAGTTTGATTTTTATGAACAGTGACCTGAATTTGGCACACTGCCACTAATGCTGAGAAAAATGAGTCATTCTCACCTTTGTTTTTTCACACATCGTAAAATCTCAAAGCAGCACTTCATGAAATGTAGCACCACCTGTCCTAAAGATAAAGAGTTTTTTGAAGAATGGACCAGCATTTGTCAAAATGTTTCTGATTTCAGTCACTTGTATGGCTCCATGCACCACAAACAAGGGATCTCGTGTTTCCCATAATGCAGCAGAACTCTCTGTTCTCAACACAGGATTTATTGAGATGAGGCTGTGCTACTGAGTTGAAGAAATAATGGTCTAAATGGGACAGGGCTTTAAACATGTTCAAACAACATGTTAGATGTTTGTGTAAATGTGTAGTTTGCATTTCTGTTGGTATCATAATAGTTTATATGACTTTTCTACCATTTTTTACCAATTAAAGAATCAGTTCCTTTAAATTGACAAATGGTGTAACCACAAAAGCATGACAAGAATTAAATAATTGAACCTCCTAGAAGTTATGCAAGTGTACTGATGAAATAAATTGTTATAAATTTAATCTAAAAGTGTATTTTATTCTGATTTTTTTGTATTTTATTTCTAAACTTCATAATACATGTCTGTTGTACTGAGCAAGTCAGTACGCATGCAGACATCAGTGTTTCCTCTCTATTTTTGGGTCAGTTGGTTTAAAATACTTTTCATTTTCATTTTTTTTCATGTTCATGGCAACTTTTTTTGGCCAAAATCAGATTTTCCTGAGAAACATTGCTTACACTAATTGACATTTATCGATAACACCAGTTGACCACGTCTTTCATCCAAGTATCTGTTTTTGGCTGAGGAAATACACATGAATTTCATCTTACTGCAAAACTTAAACTTCAAGAAATCTTCAAAAGTTTTGACCCACCATCATATTTGAAGACCAGACTGAAGTAAGGATACAACAATTAAAGGGACCCTAGGACTTTTTAAGTGATCTTGAAAAAGGTCTCACTTCTAGATATCTACCTGATCCTAATCCACAATTTAATTCATTTAAAATGAGATTATCAGCACCAAAGTAGGTTATTTCTAAATGCTATTTATTAGCTTCCCGATCGGGTCAGACAGGACCAGACAGATTTATGGCATGTTGAAGTCTCAATGACAACACCACGTTTACGTTAGTGAGAAGAGAGATGAGTTTTTCTTGTTTTTCTTTGCTGGAAACTATTTCTGGGATTAATTTAGTTGTGATGGTGGACACTGGAGCAGAACTGTCAGGCAGAAAAAGGACAGACAAGAAGAAGAAAGCCAAATGGGAGTGTGAAGGAGCACAGGGCAGGCTAAAGGCTAAAACACGAGCTAAACTGTTTGTGATAACGTTTATTCGAACCCACTACCAGCAGTTATTCTGCAGTGATCTGATCAAACATGAGTCTGTCAGTAAAATAAAGAGTGAGGTTACGTTAGCTCTGCTGGGTAGGTCACCACTTTGCCAACGTAACATGTTAGCCAATGGACATCTTATCTAACAACGCTGCCTAACTGCAGTTGAATACCTTAATTCGCTGCATTGTATCCTGTGAAACACAGTTGTTTTGAACAAAGAAAAGTACTGTTAAAAAGAAGATCCGATCTCCATTCATTTCCAAAACAAACACACACCATGTTAAGAGTCATGTCATCACGACTGTGCATGCGATTCCAGCCAAAAGGTGTCGCTGCAATCCACTTCAAACAGATAGTCCTCACAGCCCCTTTAACCTGTTTTACCTTAAACCTTGCTTTAAATGTCACACTTCTTTGGTGATAAAGGCTCCACCACATTAATTGTTTCTGTTGTCACTCTCAAAGAGAGACTGCTGCATTATGTTTGCATCAACCTGCACTCAATGAAAACAATGTGACACCTCTGGTGCAGCAGCTTAATGTGCCACATTACTATGAAGAGTCGTGAAGGCTACGCTACATTAGCTTAAGTATGGCAGAGGGATCAGGTAGAGAAGTTTATTTCTATCGGAGAAATGAGGGAAGCTGGCAGTGTGGGAGTATTTCAGGTACATCAGAAATGACAAAGGAATTATTCAAATGATGGATCAACTATCTGAAAACCCATTCAAAAAGTTTCAGGTCGTGTGTCAAACATGTCAACCGAATGCAGCATCTGCGGGATCACAACTGAGCACCAAACACACAGGCAAGGATGAGTCATAATGAACGAGTGATCGGTGGTGCAAAGTATACAAATGAAACAAAGCAGCCTCACAAGAAAACAGTGTAATAATATAAATGTAATTAGTTACCAGGTAAAGTGATTATTGCATTACTTTTTGAAAAACCTTCAATATAAAAGAATTTGGGTTCTCGAGCAGGTTTTGCTCTGGGACATAATGAACACTTCACATTTATGTTCTTGCCTTTTACATAAGTGATGCTGAAGTAGAGCCGGTACCTCATTTTAAAAACACTGTTTCAAATCAACAGATTACTTCGGACTCGCCATTGTTGCATCTAGTTCTCTCATGTGGCTGTTTGTTTGCGGAACGATGAGGTTTAACCCAGAACACCCACTGGCCTGAACTCTGGCTCTGATTGGCTTACCAGGAATTATACTCTACCATTAGCCAATCATCACTACTCATGTGTCTGTCAACCCTCCCCCTTCACCAAAGAAGGACAGTCAGAAAAAAAAAAAAAACTTTAATTTGCAACTCCTGTCCTGAGCGAGCCAGGTTGAATTACAGGCATTAGCTATCAGTGCATAATACTGCCATATTTCACTGTTGGTTACGGAAACAGTAACGGCGTTGCAATGTTTGAATTAGTTACTAATTAGATTACCTGTGACTGGAAACACTGCAAGTAGAGGTGTCCTGATCAGTTTTTTTATATACACAGACTGTATATTACATACAAAGCCTTAGTTATGTCATCCATTGGTTTCTGGAGCAGAGTTTTGAAGCCTATCGTAGGTGAAAGCCAATTTGAGAAAGCTGACTTAGGCCCTGTTTATATGACAACATTTCACAGTGTTTCACTTGAAAAAGCAAAAAACAGAAAAAAAAATTGTTTACACAGAAACGCTGATGGACTTGAAACGCTGTAGTATACATTACAGGCCTGTAGGTGGCGATATAACTGTAGAGTCTTTTGGTAGTTTGCCACTGAAGAAGAGGTGGACTGATCATCTGATGTATAAATTAAATGCATCTTATCTGAGTGTAGAAGTGGAGCAACTGTTGCACATTTTGTTGAATGGCAGTCAGCTGATTCAGCAGCACAAGCACAACACGATAGTCCGCCATTGAACCGTTTTTACTGTCCGGTTCGCGCATTGCAATTAGAAGTTCCCACAATGACAATGGAGTGCACACACGCAAAACAGAGCATGACATTAGCGTTTCAACCAAAAACTTGCTGTTTAAATGGCAACGGAGGCTGCAGTGTACCAGAACCAGCTGAAGGACCCAGGCACATTAAACTTGGCAGGACAAACCATGCGACCAAACGCTCCAAAAAATAGTGAAAGCTACCACACACATGAGCTGGTTGTCTTAGGTGATGAATCCAAACGCCTCTGGAATCTTTCTGGCTTTTTGGCTCTGAAGGATAATTTATCCTTCCTTTTAAATCAGAGTGTTTTGCTTTAGTGAAGAAGCCTTTGTGACTGGTAACAGATTGTTTAACACATTTCTCTTTTGAACAAACCTTTACTGTTTTTGTATTTCTAGGAACTTTTGGGTTGGTGTACAGTACTGTGTTTGCAGAGGCAGAAATCCCAAGCCAGACCAAATGTCACCCACTCAGGGGATCACTGAAGTCATTGGCATACATCCTCTAGGGACTATGAATGCCTGCATTAAGTGTTTCAGCAGTCTACCCTGTACTCACTGTGATAGTGCAGTCCAGACTGAAGTGTTAGACCCGACACCCTGCAGATAAACTCTGTTATCCATTGCTTTCAACAAACCACTTGTATAGAAAAGATGAAACCTCAGCATTCCAGAGATAACCCTGCTGATATGAAAACCTCAACTTCTGCAGGCGTTGCAGAAAGTCATCGCCGGGTTATGTGGAAAGGCTTTGTAAAACAGACTGAAACTTAAAGGTTAGAAGATGTCAGACGGACCTGTTACTCCTGCATGACAGCCAGACTGTAGAGGAGACAAGCTTTTTTTTCTTCTTATAGGCTGCTCTGGAGCAGAAAACCCAAAGTGGCTAATGTTTAAACCACCCAGAGAAACCACAACACAGACTTTAGTGGTGTGGAGATAAAATATGGTATGGTGTTTAGGGGGAGGGGTGTGTGTAAGAGGGGAGAAGATGTGAAAAACATGGAAGACCCCCACACACCGACTCACTCACACGCACACATATCCCTACCCCCTTCCATCTTTCCACTGAGCCCCCACCCCCTAAACAAACTCACACACATGCTGAAAGATGAATGTCCAACAAATGGAGGCGAGGGGTGAGTGAGGGCCCCGTATGAGAGCTGTATTGTGCAGTCAGGGCCTCCATCCCCCCCTCAGAGACCAGTAATCAAGGGGGCCCTGTTGGCAGGGCCAGGGGGGCCCGGGGGACCAGGGGAGGGCGGAGATGGAACGGGGTAGTGGCTGCTGAGGAGGAGGCCGTTTCTGTCTCTCTAGGATGTTATTTATTGGCCTACTTTGAATCTCCTGCTGCCTCCTGCACTCCCTGTCACTCCCATTGATCTTGTCCTGATCCGCCCCTACTCATGGCCCTGCAGACCCTCTAACCCCTCCTCCTCCTCCTCCTGTCATTCTCACATGATGTACACCGTGTAAAAAGACCTCTGCTCCTCGCTCGACATCCAGAGGGGGCTGAGAAAGTGCTTCAGCATCACTTCAGCACCTTTATGTACAGCGATTTATCCTTGTGGGGTTATTAAAGGTGAGGCATTGTTTAAACACCAGCCATGGC
Organism: Labroides dimidiatus; assembly: GCA_030710495.1. Taxonomy (NCBI): domain Eukaryota; kingdom Metazoa; phylum Chordata; class Actinopteri; order Labriformes; family Labridae; genus Labroides; species Labroides dimidiatus. The sequence continues at coordinate 25,442,503 of CM061153.1, forward strand.
TTCTAGCTTTGTCATGGGATAAGCTGCTTTGCTGAGCAGACTCTGGGAGAAATGTGTGTATGTTTGTGTGTGTTTCTGTTTTTGTGTGTGTTCACAAGCCACAACTCTTTACAGCTTGATTATAGCTTAGGCTGCATTATTGATATCTGGCTTGGTGGCAAACAATTTAAATGTTTGATCTTTAAGTTTTAGCAGTCAAACTTGAACCCAGCGTCCCTTCCCTCATCTCTTTTTGTTACCATATAAATAAATAAATATATAAATACAGTTATCTATATAAAGTCTTCTAAAAGGCCTGAAGATATACTTAAAAGCTGAAAAGTCTCGTGTGAAAATATAGAAAGCCTGAGGCATACCTGAAACCAGGAAGTTTAGGAAACATCCACATGAATTTACTTGCTGTGCGTTTTCTTTCTTGTAGTCTTTGCAGCGCGTTTTCCTAAATACTGTGCATGTTTGTCAGATTGATGAAGATCTTAATTTGCTTGTGTTTTGTCTTTTTGCATGTGCTTTCTTAAGTTGCAGTGCTGTGAGCTCTCAGGGCCACCATAGGTACTGCATCCACCACACTTCGCTGACTGGTATTTTAAGTCATACCACATTAAAGCTTCCTTAAATTTACTTGTTAACGCTTCATTCTGCATGAACATATACAACAAGTACTCCACCAAAAATTTAGTTTTCCATTATAACCTTGATGTAGATAAAGTACATTACTAAGCTTTGGTTGTTATTTTGGAAAAACCATCATAGACTCAAGAGGCAGCCTTTGAGAGCACGGTCACACTGGTCATCCAAACGGTGCTGGACTCAAGCACGATTGCCCCCCAAAGCGCAGTACGGCCCGCGATCACACTTCTCCAACATTAACTGAAATTTAGGCACATGCATGACCTGTCTACATCACCATGAAGTGTCTGTTTACATGGGGCACAGTCTCATCAGAGACAGAAACTTTAGTAACATTTGGCTCAGTTGTTTTGGTCCGACACAGCCCTCTAACACCCCCTGCTATTGCTTAAAGTAACTGTCGAGAGGAGCGGTCTCAGTGATCATGTCCATGTGCTCGTGCGTGAAGGGTACTGTGCTGAAACACACCTCTCCAAAGTGTGCCAAAGAGGGGAAGGGAACCGTGCTCAAGCATAGGGCATAGGGCTTAATAAGGTTTTTCCTTCTTGTCTAAATTCTTGCTTGTGTTGTACGTTGCTTTGAAAAAAAAAAGCGTCTACTAAATGAAATTGTAGAATTGTAGGGCTGAAGCGTGCTTGAGCACAGTACGGCTGGCCAGTTTGACTGCGCCCTGAGCCTCCTCACTAACAGCTATAGGGCACCAGACCTGTCAGTCACGTGAGCTGCGCCTCTGATTGGGCAAACTTGTGATCTTAATATCTTCTGAACCACTGAGTTTGAAAAAAGCGTGTGCCAACAGATACAAGCCAAATTTTTGAACCAGTCTTTAAATGTTTTTTTATGATGTAAAAGTCTATTTTTTGCATGGTGTTCATGTGGTTTCCAATGTTTCTGCAGACTGTCAACAAACTTTTAGCACTTCCACAGTCTTTATTTTTTTTTAAACCAAATTTTGCCCCTTGCTGCCATCTCTTCAAAGTCTGACTGAACATATCAGCAACAGCATATCACATTTAAATTTGGAAGGTAATAAACAACAAATAAATGGTGAGTGTACCTTTGTTTAGAATGCTTCCAAACCTTGACTGTTTGTTGATTGTTTTTAAAGAATGAGGGAACATCAGTGAGCTGAAACGTCAGGGAATCATCTTAGCATCCAGGATCCAGAATGTGGCAACAATGATTGTCCGCACTGAAATGCATCAAAAAAGATGTCAACAAATGTCTGCGTCTTGTGCGGGAACACGCTCAGAAATTTCTGTGTACAAATTAAATATGATATTTACAGTCTGGGACAGACATACAGAAAACCATCACTTCACATCCTGTTAGACGCAGCCAGGCTAGTCAGCTTATTCAGAAACATTCTCGCCTTCAGTGTGACAGTTTGAAGTGGGCTCATTTTGGCTTCAAAGGAATTTTATGGTCATATTTCTAATGAATACACCTTACCTCAGCCATTCTTCTTTTGCATTTCCCATATAATACTGCCTACACACCAATATGAAAATCCTGTCAGGCTCCGTATTGTGTTTTATCTCTGATCCAGTGGACGGGCTTGGCTCATGATGAATATTGCTTTGTGGAATGCTAGGCAACGCCTTGAGCATCCTGACTATGATTCGAAACATGTTTTAGATTAGCAGATTGGTAGAAGATTATGGAATTCACTATCACATGTATGCTTGAGGGAATTCAAGCATCTCAGGTGCAACACATGGATCATACTACCCAAACCCACATCCAAAGTGTGCACTCCTCTGTGTAAATGTCAGAGTGTGTGTGAGGGGCCTCACTTATACAGTAAACCTGTAGCATTGTGCAGAACACACATCCTCCGAATACACACACACCAGCCACAAATGCTGGTGAAATACAACATTGAGTTAGAGCAATGCAGAGGAACAGGGGTCATTAATCTGGCTGCTGTTATTCTGGTCTAACAGCATCCACAAATCTTCAGCTCAGCCCCCTGGACAGCTACCGTACTGAGGATTCAAGCATGCAGACAAACTGTCTAATAACATCCCCGTTATTACTAGCTGAAAGGCAAGCACATACAATAAAAAGGCTTTGGGTGAGGTGTAAAGTTGCTCTAGTTACAGCACATATTTGCATTTTCAGCCTCACTTGTGCCAGAGGTCTGAGGGTGGAAATACTGTTGGGTTTTTAGTTTGTGCTAAACTTTGGTTTAAACTGAAATATTGCAACAACTGTTGAATGGATTGCGAGGCAATCTTTTATTACTCATAGGATGATTTGTACTGATGTAAGTAATCCTCCTGACTATTCCCCAGAAACTTTTAGGCAGAACTTCACAAATCAGCACACAATGTTTCCATCATTTGTGGTCCCCAGAAGGTAAATCCTTGGGATTATAGGGATTCTGACTCATAATCGTATCCTTGAGGCTTGTAAAGTCAAGTTTAGAAAAACTCATTTGTGTTAAACATTTTAAACAGCAGCTAACTGAAGTGCTGGACCGACAAAGGAGAATAAAACTGCGCATTCAACCCTCAATTGTTATTGTTCTTTCTGTTGGTTAACACGTTCACACTTAGCCAAAGCTCAAAGCAACATAACTAGTAGGGACTGGTTTAAAGTGAGACAGAGAATACACGAAGGCTATGTCTCAAATCACATGCTTCTGTACTTTGACATATTATTTAAATGCATAAGTGTGTTCACACTGACAGTAAAGAACAAATGTTATTCCACTTTGATTACTCAGCTGGCGCTCTCAATATGGTTTAGAGAGTTGAGTGAGGAATGCTGGACACTTCCCACCCTCGATGGTAGCCATCTTGGTTACGTAGAGGAAGGGGCAGAAATGGATGAAACGATGGAGAACGGTTGCAGTTAATGACTAACAGAAGATCACCTGTGAACGGTGCAGTAAGTGTAAAGCCTCAGTGTGCACTTCATGAAAGTGCACTAATGGAAGACTCTGATTTGAGACACAGCATATGAATTAAAAAATAATTCACACACACACACACTCCTTGCAGCGATGTTCCCTGCTGGCCAGTACAGCCCTCGATCACACTTCTCCAAAATGAACCAGACTTTAGGTACACGCATGACTCGCCTACGCCACCATGTAGCGTCTGTTTACAAGTAGCGCCGTCTCATCAGAGTCAGCACAATGAGACACCGAGAACAGGACTATGACTTTAGTGACTTTTTGGTTTATGTTAAGTAGTTTTGGTCCGACACAGCCCTCTATCACTCTTGCCATTTTTTAAAATGACTGTCGAGAGGATCATGTCCGCGTGCTCATGCATGAAGTGTACTGCACCGAGGTACACCTCACTGAAGCGTGCCAAAGAGGAGAAATGTACTGTGCTTGAGCACGGCATACTTGCGGTCACACTACCCAAATGAACACCCCCCCCCCCCCCCCACACACACACACACACACACACACTTTAAGTACCAAAAGAGGACCTGCGTTCTGGTGCACAGTGTTCGACAGGGATTATGAGCGAAGAGAAGGCATCAAACCATGGGGAACTTTGATAAACTATGAAGCATTGTTTTATTGTTTCATTTTGCATTTATGATGTTTTTATGATCTGCAGTGTTTTTGAGGAATATAATTATTATTTTTATTATTAATTTAATAATAATTATTATCTCCATAACCTGTATCAGAATTTTGGACCAGGTGGAGTGATTTAAAAGATTATTAAGGCAGCCTCACAAGAATTGCATTTATCCAGCCTGCATTGATGGACAGCTGATAACTACAATGGTGCCATATGCAAGGGTGATGTCATGTGGGGTAGTTATATAATAGGATAATGGGTTTTTTCAGGTATTGATTGCATACTTATTTCACTGTGTTAAGTAACAGAGGATTGCTTTGTTTTGATGAAGTGACTGATATTTTGATTAAAAAGTATGACTGGGTATCATCTGCGTAACAGTTAACTGGAATCTGTTACAAAAGATTGTTCTTATGAAAAAAACGTTAAATTCAGATGCGTCTCTTTTACATGTCAAACACCAGCATGAAAAGCATCATCTGTTTGTGATCCGAGTATTTTAATCAAGGCACTGCTGTAGCTAAGTAGCTGCTTCACAGGTCTGCTGGTTTAGCAGCCAGCATAGCAGCAGAGCCTTATTGAATTCATCAGGCATAAATTACAGGTAATTATGACCATTATGTCCTCCCATCTGCAGTTCAAAGCTGTGCAGCTATTACTGTAAATCATTGTGTGCCATATTTCAATCAATACACATTCACTTTACAGCAGAGGTCCATGGTTTTGTCTGTGTTTCTATGCATGGTATTATAACCAATCCATAATGCACTCTATCATCCATGGCTGCCGTGTGGCACATTCACAGGCTGCATTACTATGTGCAGGAGCTGCTGCGGCGCCCGCAACTTCCAGCCTGTGAGCACGTCGATAACGAGCAGCAGCCTCTCTGACAGAATCGTTTACTGCCTCCAGGGCATGGAGACGAATGTGGAGTGTGCATGCCTGCCTCTAACCTACTTAAGCCTCACGCTGCACAAATGGAAGTGTTGATATGCAACATGAGATGTCCTGGTGGATTCCTGGCTGCAAGAAGACTGACCAGAATAAATGTGGGAGATGAAAGCCAGAGGAAGTTCTGGCTATGTTATTGTGTGCGCTATGTGTGTATTTGATTTATTCAGTGCTTGTGTCAGCAAGTGTGATTAGAGGCATAATAATTCAGTAGATTAAGTTATATATTCTCTGGATGTTTAGTCTGGAACAGCGGTTAAATTAATGGTCCAAATCAAGTGTTTTCTCAGTTTATACAGCACTTTGGTGTTAAAAGATGTGGCTATGAGAAAGAAAAACACACAGGTTTGTATGTAAGAGGGAAACACTCTGTGGTTTGGGTGTGTTCTCCTGCTATCAGCTGAGGAGCTATAGCATAGTTTCACTGACTCGAGTCGGCTCCTTAATTCTATTTGCCTCTCAGGGGAACGCCCCCCACACCCCCACCCCCAAATCTCTCACACACATTTTCAGAGAGCTTTGTTGAGAGAGAGGGGGAGGATTGGGGGTCGGTACTCATTGCTCCCACTGAGTCTGGACAAGACACATAAATCACGCACACATACACACACATGCACATGTACTGCTATGTCATGGGGAGATGGGGTCTGGTATCTGGGCCAGGGGCCTCCTCATTCCACTTAAATGTTGGGAGAAGTGGAAAGTAAAGACGAAGGAAGGTGGAAGGAAGAGAAAGAGTTGGGGGAGGAGTGATTTATCGGTGTATACATAAAAACTCTGACACATTTTTGTTATTATGACTGAATGTATGAGACTGGTGACAAATAATGGCTTTTAAAAGCCAACGTAATAGGCTTTAGAGGGTTAATGCAAGATGTTTTTCTGGATTTTCTGACATTTTATTGACAAAAGAATTAATTTACTAAAAGACTACGAGTTGGGTCATAAAACAAAATCATTTATAAATATTAACATGTAATCAGAACTTTAAAGTCTATGTGCCTATAAGGTTATCATCCTACTACGAATCACAACAACCTAATACAGAGATCATAATGTCATAAAGCTCCTCTGTGAAGTTTCAAAAATATTTTGAAACCTTCAGACAGAGAGAAGACAGACAGTTGAGGATTACACATTCAACATTTTTGTCTCCTATGAAAAGATTTTGTGTTTTTGTTGAATTTTTTTCCACTAAGTATTTCAAATAGTGTCAAGCACAAACTTTTGGCTAACTGTACCCATCTGCTGTTCACCTGGCATATAACACACATCAGTGTAAAGGTGTATGGTCAACAAAATTGTTTGTGTCTTGTTAATGTGTGCTTTTAGGAGCATTGAGGTGTGTGAAGACAAAACCCTAACTGAAAATGTGTGTATCCTTGTATTTTTGCCCAAATAAACAATGTCTTTGCTAGAACATTTCTTTCCTGGAGGTGACGTTTGAGGGAGTCAGCCAGGAGTGTTCTATTTCAGAAAAAGATCACCCATCTCAGTTACACTGTAAACCATGTAATAGAGATGTTTCTGGTTCAGCTGGAAAGTTAAAGAGGGGGTATTGTGCTTTTTTAAAAAGCTTTATATTATCCCTCTGGTACCCTGTAGTCACTTTTTATGATTCACAGCACAAATTTTTCCGCACTGTTGTTTTAGAAAGCTCTTATTTCAGCCTCTGTTTCAAACACTTTGTTTAAGCTGCTGTCTCTTTAAGGCTCAGTGCTTCACAAACCCCCTTCTCTCTGATTGGCCTGATTGCTTGAGACCTGTTGAGGGCAAAGCTATGGACAAACCTTTGTGTTTGAGGCCCACCCCTTTAATTTGTCGTGAACCAGGTAGGAGATGACTTCATCATTTCGACAAGTTAAGTGAAGATTGTGAGGGTCCTTTTGAGAAGTTTACAGACAGATTTAATATATATTTCATATATGAGAATGCTGTGGTGTAGAAATCTGCATGTTTAGTTTAATGGGTTATGTGACTTATCTAAAGGTGAGAAAACATGTAGACAACAGTCATACTTAAGCACATTTTGTGTTACAGGACTTAATACAGTATAACCAGTGTCAAATTGATTTGGTGAACGGGGCTAAGGTTAGCAGAGTTGTCACCACCAGCCTTCTGCCTTCTTTACAGGTTGATGTTCACATTTCTATGCTGGTTACACATTACTTCAGTTAAGTGGTTACATGCCAGTTTTAACGAACACAGCCTACATCTTTTTTTTTTTTTTTTTTAATTTCCTAAGTCCCAACAGCACCAAACATAACTTAATGGCATCTGTCATGTGTGCTTGATTACATCATAATAAAGCATTTTGGCAGTAGCCATAAACAGGTGCTTCAGCACCATCACCTGCTGGCTGAAGGCAGGTGGTTGTGCAACAGCTGCAACACAACTTAGTTCTATAATAAAAATGTTTGCAATTTACTGAACTGACTGGTAGTCCTGGTGTTGACCAAGCAAGAGTGACATCATTTTACATTTAGTCCACTAAATACATGCTTCCCTAATTTGACTGTATCTGATGCATCCAAGTGAAACATTAACTCTGACTGTCCTTGTAATCAGGTGTCAAAGGAATTTGATGCTGAAGTCACTGGACTCACATGATTGACCTAAATTTTGTACATTTCGATTGCATCCTTCATATGTGGCTCATTCATCACTACATTAGGTTCACTTTTAGTCTGAACTCATCTGCATGGTAAAGACTCTACTGCTCAGTAACATTAGGCGCAAACCCTGCATGTGTTGTAAAACCAGAACAATCAGCTGCAGGAGGCTTAAATACTCTGCAGGGAAACAGAGCTGGTTTGGAATTCTCTTTGATATTTCACATTAAATGTTATTTAATATTATTAGACCCAGTTATCTAAAAAATGCATATGGAAAGAACACCTATAATCTGGATTTCATTGTTTTCTCCAGCCGGTAGGTTGAGGATTCTAGTCTAATTGTTTTTTTAATGACCATTAGCTAGCAGAAAAACGTCTTAATGGTTTGTTTTAGGTAAGAGTCGTGCATGTAATTAGAGTAAATTAAGTGTTTTATGCTACTATTAACAACAAAAACAATTTTCTTTCTACCGAGGGATGATTCTTATTTTGCTCTGTGCTGTGTGTTCTGTGTGTGTGCGTGTGTGTGTGTGTCTGTGTCAGTACTCCGTCACTCCTCTGTCGAAGCTGCCAGACTCAGCCGCAGACACAGACACCAGCTGGGGACCAGACCTGGACTCAGAGGAGAGCAGCCAGGAAGTTACAGAAGAAGGACCGGCCAAAAGAGTCAACAGCCAACAGACCAGCTCCTCCCAGACCACTAAGGGGGGGGGGGAAACAGGATGGTGGGGAAGGAGCCACTGTTGGGGGGTGAAGAGAGGAGGATCTGATGGAGGAAATTATAGTTATAACTGCAGCGGTCAGGCTTACACCTGAATGGGTTGAAATATAAGTGATGCTGTGACACCATCAGACTTTTATCCTTGATATCTCTGTACTGTCCTCAAAAAAAGGCTTCTCAAGAAATCACGTTGTTTGTTCTGATTTATTTCTAGTTTTATGAGTCATTTCTTCTGATTGGGCTTTTATTCTGCGGTTAGACATGCTCCTTATAAAAACAGCCTGTCTGTGTTTCTGACCTGATTTCTGCCACTGCAGTAATGTCGTGTTCCCAGCAACAGTGAGCTCATGTCCTCTGCCTCCTTTACATTACTAAGCCTTGCCTGTGGGAGGAAACCATGCTGTTTGTTTGATGTCTAAAAAAATGGTAATGCTTCACATGGTTGAATTAAGGCTAAGGTCAACTCTCTTCATGCCTTTTTTTTTTTCAAACTGAGAAAACATCTCCAGCACACACCTACAAGTAAATAAAACTCTGACATACAGAGGGGCAATCAAACCCTTTATGCAAAACTCACTGGCTCTTAGACATATTTAGACAATATTCAAATGTATCCTGGTGTCATACTGTTATTTTTTAATTGTCGTCTTAATCAATCAATGAGTCTATAATTTTAAAATAGCCTCCATTAAAATTAAATGTCAATAAAAGACACTTTGAAATAAAAGCAGATCTTGCCTGAACTCTTTGGAATATGAGTCTACAGAGTCTGATTTGTAACAATGATCCAAAATGTAATTACAAAATTGTAATAAAAGCAAAAATGTAACAAGTTGTTACATTTTGGGTCAGTTATTACACTTCAGGCTCAAACACTGTAGAGACATGAACACCTTGAATCTTGAATTCATCACCCTTCAGCCAACATTTCATCTGAGAAATCAGGTTGTGGCATTCAAGATTGATATTTTAAACTACGTTATTTTTCTGTTCTTTTTTGCAACTTGTTCTTTTTTGCAACTTGCTCTTTTTTGCAACTCTTCACAGTGGTTTGAAATTATGTCTTCAGAACAAACATATTGTGGCACAGTGGCAGAACGTATGTAGCCTATTGTTGGCAAATCGGTTATTAAAATAATTAAAATAAAAAAAATCAGATCATTTTCCTAAACTTCATTTTTTTAAAAATGTTTTAAGTTTTTCTGTTGCTTTTAAGACAAAAACTGACTGACGTAACCACAAAATATATGAAACTGCTGAAAGTTTCTGGCTTCAAAACAACCAGAAATACTCAAAATAAAAGACTTCATGGCTCAGTGGATGTCAGTGACATCCAGGCCTTTACAAATATATATTTTTTATTTTGATGGATTACATTTGACATCCCAAAATATCACAGCAAAAGCAACATGGGCCTTAACTTTTTTTTTTTTTTCCCGAATAGTACACAGTAAACTGAGATAGCTCATAATACTTAAGTATTTTTAAAAGCAAGTACTCCGACACTTTAACTCAAGTAATAATGTGGAAAAGCAACTTTCATTTCTATCAGACTTACATTGACCAGCAGGATCTTTGATTTGAGTAATAAAGCCGTGTACATAAGTTAACAAAACAAAAGGATTATTTTTTACTTTAAGAGACTATAAATTAATTTAAAATCAACTCTGACTGTTGTATTCCATTTTTCCAACTCTGTCTATTGTTGTGTATTACAAAACAGAGTTCCTTTAATAGCGTCGTTGTGACCATGTTTGTGATGTGCCACAATGCATCTAGTACAGCTTTATGAAAAAGGCACATTTTATAACATAAACTAAACTCTAAAAATCAGTATTTTTTTGAATGGATGGACTTTGGTTAAAATAATCTGCATATTTTTGTTAATCAATAAGTAATTTCTGCTTCATTTTGGCATTGTTGTAGCCAAGAGACCATCATTTCAATGCAGCCACTGAAGTGTACAACAAGAGCAGACAGTGCTATGGAGTCAGGACATCTACACACACACACGCAGGCACACACGAACACACACTCCTCTGAGGCATACAGAGATCCATAAATCCTGTCACTGCTCTCACGGTGACAGGTCTGGCCTTTGCCTTCCCTCCTCCTCCACACCCTGACTCATCCAGTGTACACAAAACTGCAGCTAAGCCCGGACCTCACCAGTTATCTTTTCTTCTAACATCAACGGGGAAAAGTGAACGAGGCAATGCAAATATTTGATTGAATATGCATAAGCAGGGACAATGAGAGTCCTCTGGGCGGATCATGAACGGGTGTTTGCGATGAATATGAGTGAGCAGCTTTAGCAGGGAGATGTGAGTAGACGAGGGGGAGGAACATGCTTTCATTCTGCCTGCTGAAACAGGAATTCATTGGTATGAAGTGGATAAATAAATAAATCTGCCCTGACGATGATTATACTCACTACCAAAAGAATGTGCACTCAGATTTAACAATGGAACAATTTTTAATGCTCCCACAGACTGTGACTGGAAAGTATACTGGCTCTTTGTCAAACGGTTCCCTGGGAAGAACTCTGGAGTCTCATCTGTTTGTCACATGTGCAGTTCTAAGTGTGCACGTGTGTATTTGATATTCAGGAGGTGACTTGACTGCTTGAGAACATGTGTGAAGTGTGAACCAGGTCTTGGAGCTTCCAGTGTTGGCTGTAGCCAGCTCAGAGAGCGTCATTAATTAACATGCCATTATCAGAGCTGAATGCTGGCGGGGGGAGATTAATGCCGCGAGGAGCTGCTAGTGGATTAAAGGTCACATCCTGTGTGTTAATCAGCCAGCACCCCTGACCCCTGGAAGGAAACATAGTAGAATGGGCACATTATTGCCACCTGGCTGGGCACCAATCGCTACCAGGATCAAAATGAGGACTGTTCCTCTGAGCAGTGAAGACAGACGGTGAATAGATGGAAGAGAGAGAGATTAAAGGGAGGGAGCCTTTTTGGGTGGGAGAAAAATGAAATTGAAAGATCTAAGTGACACAAACAGATTAATTAAGATTAGCTGCAAGCAATGTTAGTGATGCTACTGCAGACTGGGATATATAAATGGGTATAAACAGTGCGACCAAATGAGGAAAAGCCTTATATCTGCATTTCTTCTCATTGTCACAATAAGGCAGCTCTTCTCATTATAAAAAGTAGGTCTGATTGTATGACCACAGATCACATGACTGAGTCGGAGTTTAAAATCAGGTCTTAGAGTAGACTGTAAGCCCCACTTACATGCAGCTACCTATTTTTAGACATTAATTAAAGCTAAAGCAACATGATATCACTGCTGAGACCTTCAAGGATTACATCACAGCCTATACTCTCTAAACATTTTGCAATGCATGGGCTGTTTTGCTGCTTAGAGTAAATGCTTGCTCAAACATGATACAAGAGGTCCACAGAAAGAAAACATTAACAACACTAAAATCCAATTATGCACCGACAGAGTCCTTTTTTTCCATGGGAGAAAGAAAAAAAACCAACACGTTATGAATTTCTTTGTGATATTTTCATCATAATCTCCAGTTTTATTTCCTTTCCAGACAGAATAATATCTGTTTTGTATATTATGGTCCTAATTAGGACAAAATTATCCTCGACGTTTTGTGACTAGCAAGTTGCTACCGTTGCAACCTTCATACCAGGATTGAGACATGAAATTGTGCATCCATCTGGATTATAATTGTTGTTTTTCTGGTTTCAAAAAAGCAAAGCTGGCAAAACTCAGAATGCCTCACCACATCAAGTAGGATACACCCAGCTGTTACGTTCAGTCTTTGTTTTACTGAAGGTATGAGCTGATGCTAACGACAAAACACCATCGATAACAATGTCAGTGTTTTGACATTATTACTGAGCTTTCATACCTATTACCTGGCTGTGTCAAATACTTGACTCTGATTGGGCAAATACCAAAACAGCAATGATCGACTCTCAGCAGTAAAAGCAACAACAGGGAAAACCAGATGACATACGTCATATCAAATCAATCCATCTTTAGAAGGCTAGCGCATTTCGCCTCTGCATGAAGACTCTGTTGGGTTTGTTTCCATTTCCAATTCAACATTGTTAAAAAAAAATGTTTATTTCTATAGCATCAGTTAGTAATATGGTGTTCAGTGAAACAGGGAAGTTCAATGTTTGCATCTGACAGTAAGTTAAACTTCTCTGTTTAATATTACTTCATCCCACAAGGAGGCTGAATCGATTCCATGGAAACGCTGCTGACTGTGAACTCAGAGACACTATTCTGCTGGCTGTATTTACAAATCCTTTCTGAATCAATAATTTCTGTTAATGTGCTTATTTATTTAGTCTGTTGCAAGTAAGGGGAAAGGTAAGGTAATAAGCAGAGCGTTAATATTTATCTATAAGCAAAAACTACAAATACAACATCTAACTGATTCACTGATTCGAAGAAATATTTTTCTACTGCTCTCCTAAAAATCAAGATGGTTTTGGTTGCGATACCAAACTAAGTGCTATTGAGGGGGGGGCAAAGCAATCACAATGTCTAAATCCAATTCCATTATGCAGCCAGTGGTGCGTACCTTTAGTGGTTTGATGTGTTGGCTTAGGTCATTGGGTGCAAAGCTGCTCTAAGGGCTGCAATCAGAGCTGCTGATGTCAGGTTACACACCAGTACAGAGGCTGTACAAGAAGACAATACCATCACCATTGACTTATTTCCAACGCGACACTGAATGTGCGTCTTCCAGCACACGGAGTGTATTGTTAGACTCTTTGTCTTCTCTGTCTCTTGCAAACATAAACACACAAAACCCCCATGCAGGTCTGTTACAAACGCATTTCATTCTCAGTGTAAAAAGCCTTGAGGACTCTCCAGGGTGGACGGATTAATTTCTAGGTGTTTGAGAGAAAAATGCTCGCAGGCTGGATCAGCCCTTCTATATCATATTTCTGCAGCCCACACACACCTCCCACTCTCCCACATCTGACAAGAATCTCTTAAATCGGATGTGACTCACTCGCTCTGGCAGTCAAGGGCTAAATTCTTCTCTGGTTACTCTCTTACGATGGCCACTCAGCTCTTCCCTCTGTCTTCATGTTTTTTTTCTTTTTTTCATCTTCAACTCAGTCCCGCCTCAGATGTGTGTAGACATATTGAGGAACATACTGTTTTACAGGAATTCACATACTGTTAAAATGAGGTTTTGATTACAGTCACATGGGCATCATCTGACAGCTGTGGTGGCTTATTTCACATAAATCTGTGGTGAATTCTATTGAAACAGTTTTTCTGGAGCAGTCACAGGAGCATGACAAAGACGTTTCTGCAAACACACCTCGAGTGCTGTTTCCTCTGCTTTAGAGGACGGAGGGGCAGGTCAGCTGGAAAAAGGGAACATACACTGTGAATGCTCAGGGAGTGCAGTAGATGCTTACAGAGCGGCCTCTATTCTCAGAGGACCCTGTATTCCTGCATCAACGCTTTCCAGGATGCAGGCGTGTGGTTCACTGCTCATTTGATGGACTATTTTCCCTCCTTCCCCGAGCCGGGCTGTGTACATTTTGACCTTGGTGTCAGCAGAGCCAGACAAAAGCTGCTGAAAGGGATATCTTCCTCTTTCTCAAGGACGCTTACAACAACACGCTCCCTTTGTGATTTCTTGATCATTTGAAAAAGGATAAAGGTCCTGTCAAGATTTTCATTTGTATAGGTAGAGATTTAAGAGTAACTAGTGGTAAATGTAGCCTTTTAGCAATAGTAGCTGCACCGTGGATGGAAATGTCTGTAAAGGCTTGACAAATAAGCACTCCCTTTCAGTTTCACACATAAATTCATGGCTGAAAAATAATTTCTTTTCACCCAGTGTCACCAGGAGTTGTGCATCTTATTTTGTATCTCATCAACAAAAGGATTTGTGATAATTGGATCTCAAACTGCATCACAATGAACAAACATTGTTAAACATTGCTAGCAATGGCTGTGTAAGATCCTTCAACGGATCCAGTGCTTATAACCTGACAGGGCAGATCAGGCTAAATTGAAGTGACATGGTTTGGTTTAAGGTGGAATTTTTGTTTCTTTCTCCTGACATCTGCATCACACAGTATAACCCCTGTCGTCTAGCATCAGACAGCTAGCTGGCATTTTTTGAAAAGACAGATGAAGATTTTGTTTTACTGTAAAAAAAAAAAAAAAAAAAAAAAAGTTGTTTGGGCTCTTTGTAAGTCATATACAGAGGAAAAAACACTTCTTCTTACATTATAAATCTTCTCATTATGGCAAAATTCAATGTCAATAATTGTGAATTCTCCAGTAAAAAACCCTTCCTTTATTGTTTTTTTCCCCTTTTTTGGCAGGGAAATCAGTCAATCAATCAATCAATCAATCAATCAATCAATCAATCAATCAATCAATCAATCAATCAGTCTTTATTCATATAGTGCCAATTCATAACAAAAGTTATCTCTAGACATTTTTCAAAAGCATTAACAGGTCTAGACCTGTTAATGATAATGAATTCCATACAAATATTTATTTGATTTAATATCCTCCCTCGCACATGTTCAAATGTTGAAAATATCATTTTTTGTTTAACTCAGTTTACTACATCTGGATGTATATTGCTGTTTAGTACTTTGCCAATTAAAAAAAAAAAAAAAAAAGGAAATAAATGAACAAAAAAGATAGCCATCTGGCTAACTAGCTCACATAGCTGACATTGTGTTACTGAAGCATCATTGTCCTAATTTTAAAGATAATTTTAAGTTTGAATTTATATTTGAATGATAATACAAGTGGCGTAAAAGATAAACTGCATGTAAATCCCAAGCAGCAACCTCCAGTCTGAAAATATGAGGCATTGCGGAAGTGCTAAAGTCTGCTGTTCCTCGAGTGTCTGCTTGAGGCTGGCTCCGGAAGTACCGGAAGTCACGTACACACCAAGCAGAAAAAAAGGTGTTTTCACGACCAAAATAAGCACATTTACAGCCTGGTACAAAGGATGTCTCCCGTCTGAATCGCTAATTTTGCTAATGGCACACACTGTATGGGGGGTGAATTTTTTGTCTAATTCGGCAGATTCAACAATATTAAGATCGCCAGTTTGTCCAATCAGAGGCACAGCTCAGAGGGCGTCCTATGGCTGTTACTGTGGAGACTCACAGCCTGCCTCATTTCCAGCCAGCCGTTTTGCTTCAAAAATCTGTTTCAGAAACAGACGGGTGACGTCGCGGAGACTACGTCCATTAATTATACAGTCTATGGTAAATCCTCATGCTCCAACCCATTGTTAATGTGTAAATATATGAGTGTGTGCTAACTAGTTCTCCAGATCAGCTCAGAGTGAGGGGGGAGTATATGTGCCCGTTTTGTTTAAGATAGTTTCTTCAGCCTCAAAGTGGCTTAAACAACGTTCTGGAAGTGCATGTCTCACATTAACATTTCTTTGTGTCTCTCTGTTTTAAATTAAGACCATGTCTACAGGGAGCAGCAATACTGTAAATGCCTCAACAGCTGGGAGTGAAACTATTAAATCTGTACAGCTTCAGAGGAACACATTAAATAGCTCAGTCCTCCATTGTCCTGTCAGGGTCTGAGTCTCCGGCTGCTGCAATTCACTGGAGGGCTCCATTTTTACGCCTGGAGACTCTTCCTGCTTTCATCGTCAGACGTTGCCTAATCAGGTTGTCTATTTGTTGAAAGGCACGGCTGAGGACTGAGTGGGGAACTAAACTCTGAATAACCCCGCTAAGGCTCACAATGTTGTCTCAAAACACAGAGAAGATAGAAATGAATGACATATTTGAGTGCAGAGCTTTGAGGAGACTCAGTCAACTTCATTTCACTCTCTATGAAGCTAAAAAATTTCTGAGGCTCCCCAGACCCAACAAAAATTATCTCCAAGGGCAAATCTGGATACAAGCAGTGCTCTGTCAAATAATTGCAGTCAGAGAGAAAAAAAACATGGACTTTGAGATTAGACATGAGTGACAAGGGTTTTATTTGGTGTCTTTCTGTGGCATGTTTGAGTGTCGAGCTTCCATCTGCTTGCTGAAAAGCCCTTCCCTCAGGACGTCTCACTCAGCCTTGACACAGACTCTGCCACTACCTTGTGATCTCACAGCAAAAAGCACATGAATGATCACACTGAGAGAGAGAGAGAGAGAGAGAGAGAGAGAGAGAGAGAGAGAGAGAGAGAGAGAGAGTACTCCAATCGCTCTATCTGCTATTGTACTCTATTCTTATCTCTGTACTGTTATCAACTCCCTGTAGACCATAAGCTCTGTTGACATTTCACCTCATTTCTGGTGTGAAATACTTCCAAGGCCTTATTATCTCCATCAAAAGTCTGGTTTTTAATCCACTCCTCTCTGTGTTCTAGAAAAGAAAAACTTACTGCGCCTTCATATTTTCAGTCTGTCCCTTGGGATCGTTTATATTCACAGCTCTGTAGCACACCATAATCGTGGGCATGCGTACACCTTTACTGCTCTACTTTATCGACAGCTGTTCAAAGACTTCGGGGAGCCTTATCAACAGTTTACGAGTCTATGTGTTGATGTCCTTTTTGATGATAGCTCACTGCGTCATCTGACCAAAAGAATGCACGCTTATCTTCACTCCTCCACCCGCAAAATAAGAATTAAGACTGTGTCTGTGTCTGAAATGGCAAATGCATCAATTTCTACAGCCTGGAGGATGCATGTGAGCCCGAGCTGCTGCAATGTGCTGAGTGTGTTATGTGCTGTACAGTACGTGGTGCTACCCCCTGCACTGCTCCCCTAAAGCAAACCCATCCCCCACCTGAGACACTTCTGCTCTCTATATGTGTGACTACATTACGCCCGCTTCCTCTCCCCCACTGAGTGAGCCTTTCTGAGTCGGTCCCTGGGGTGGGAGTCGGTGTGGAAAGCAGGCTTTTTTCCCTGTCCATGGGATGTTATTGATGAGGTGAGGTAATGGATCTCCCCGCTGTGCTAGCAGGGACACTGAGGATAAATCAGACAGTGGGTAAGACCCAACCAGCCATTCCACCTCTCTCCAGACTCAACTGCCATTTCATTAGCTTTATTTATGGGGGTGGTGCACTCTTCTGAACCCCTCCCCTTTCTGTCTTCCCACAGAAAACGCTGCTATTCTTCTTCTTCCTCCCTTATATAGAATGCTACGGCAACCCATATACATCCCATGCCTTCTTTCTTGGCCTTTTCCTGGAAAAACCTACTATTCTTCCCCCTACACATTTCCCCTGGAACCATTCTCAAATAAATCCAGTCAATGTGGGAGTGAAGATGCTCTTATCATGCAGTGGACAAAGGGTTGGATAGATAGTGCTGTGGTTGAAGGACACAGCATCGGCCAGGCTTTTAACATTACATGCAGCAGCGTAAGTCTGTCCAGCTCAGCACTTCCTGCAGAGACGCATCTGAGCTGGCTGAGCTGCAGCAATACACCCCTGGGCTTATGGCTCAGCCACTTAGTGAGAAAAACCGCAGCCAAAACGAGCTTTGTCCTTCAGGGAAGAGAAAGAAATTCCTGATGTGTCCTCACTGGAAAGCACTATCTTCACCACAGGATCAAATGTCAATCCTCTGTCAGGGAAAACGTCCATTAATTGGTAGACAGACTTGCTCGGCTATGCCTTAAAAAGGTGAAGGAGCTGACGTGTCATTTCCACATCCATGCCAGCAGAACGCTGCTTTGATTTTCTTTCATATCTGACTTCTCTTCAGCTGCACCGATTTATATCAGCTCTTGAAAAAACATACTGAAGAAAGTTCACAACGCCATGACCTGATTTAATCTGTAAAGGCATCAGTCTTATCAGTTCCTGTAGATGGTGTGGCAAATGATCAGAGAGCAAATATCCAGACTGAGTAGATGTTTCATATTTCTGAAAAGCCCCACCAGTGCCAAAATGTGCTCCATATGTGAATGTTGATATACATTTATAATATATGCTGTATCATGTCCCTGTATCTAATTTATTTAAGACACAGAGACCTGGATTAGACATGAAAGGCAGTGAATCACATTCAGCTCGCATGCTTTTTCCATTAGAGAGAGACAAGAATGGGTCTTTTTGTTCGTTTCATGGTGAACATTGATGTCATGACAATCATGCTTGAACATGTCCATACAAGGTCCACTCTGGTTTTCTCTGCATGCATGCAAGCTAACAGATGGTTGACTGAGCTAAGCTCCAGCGATGCTGTGCCACTGCCAGTTTCATTACAGGGGTGCACTTGGACAGGGGACATGTGCGAATATGTCTGTCACGCCCCCGGCAGCCAGTGATAGTGAAGAAATGAAGGCAGGGTTTACTTCATAAAAATAGGAAACGCATCATCATGACAGACCTCTTATCAAGGCTTCACATGTTACCAAGGTAAATACAGAGATCTATTGAGTTTATTCAGTGCAGGACAGTACACATTAACAATGTTATAGCTGTATTTTTAATTTATTTTATTTAAAATTTATTTAACCTGGAAATCCTCACGGAGATGAAAAATATCTTTCACAAGAGTGTCCTGGTCAAGACAAGTCATAAAACACAATTACAGACTTACAACACAAAACAATGACAAAAGCAGATCAACATACCCAGTGTGGTATCACAAAAATCAGCCATCAAAGCATTTCCAACCTGATGCATCATCCTCCAACACCTTTAGTCTACTTTTAAAAGATTTAAGAAGGGGTCTCAACTTACCAAAGGGCCACTGGAGGTAGTGTCTGGGTGAGGCTGGGCCACATAAGTGTTCCACAAAAAAGGGCTTCAAGTATTAAAAAAAAAAAGTATAATTGATCTAATCGTCTCAGTCTTAACAGGTCAGAACATGAAGAGTTCTTCAGAACATTTGGCTTGAGGGAGGAAGCAACTGAGACCCTCAGTGTGGCTGTAAGATGCTCATCTTTAAGTTTGGACCTGAACTTTGACTTATTAAAGTTCATTGTGGAGAAGCGCTTTTCACACAGATAGGTTCTGTCAAAAAGGCACATGATCCAAACACTCACAAACACCGTATAGCACTAGGTGACAGGATATATATTTCCCTCCACTCGGTGACCCAAACATGTTACATCGACCAATTGCTAATTTGTGTTGTTCTCATGAGCCTGAGCAACAGTAGCCCACAAGTGTTAAAAAATCTAAAATGCCCAGATGCATGTAAGAAAAAACGTGCGGGCCGCACCAACACTAAGCTTGATTTCAGGCAAGTGGGCCACAAAACATTGTTCTGGGGGCCACAATTGGCCGCGAGTTGGAGACCCCTGATTTAAAGAGACCTGCTCCCTCAGGCCCAATGTCTCCTGCAACAGGTTCCACACTGCTGGAGTTGCATTAACTAAAACTCCCTTTTTACATTTCAAGTCGTACTTTAGGAACAGACAGCATAAATAAGAGTCTTACTTTACTGGAATTGCTTTATAAATGATGACATACCAATGATTTTGTCTTCCAATAGACAACGCAGGCCAACCAACTCAAGAATACAATGAATCGATATTAATATGCTGGATTAGAGCAGTCACAAAAAAATATTTATAGTCCTGAGGCTGATATTTACATGAAACAGGAGACACATTTTTAATTTACGTAAAATGTTACAACAAAATTTGGTGCAAACCTATTTGTACATGTGTTACAGCAGCTTTAAAGGCGAATTTTAAAAAAAGGGACAATGGCTTTCTGCCTTGTATAGATTTAATTTAAATTCAATCCAATATAAGTGATAAAAATGCTATTGAAATTCAAAATTGATTAATGTAATACACGGGAAACATAATCCAAGTTTATATAACCTCTGGGTTAGGTTGGAAAGACTTGTCTCTACAGTAAAATTTAGTCTACATATGATCTTGATAAAGGGAAGGAAAAAAATGAGGGAAAAGCGCGTACTGGCGGTTGGCCAGGTGTGGACAGACTCAGGAAGTAAAGCCGGAATTCCAACAATGCAGGCAGTCGTTCAGCTCTTCGCTGAGATGCTGCCATTTTCACCCTCTGTGCTGTCTTTGTTGCTCCAAGGACGAGGCGGTTAGTTGACCATGAATAAATTTCAGCACTGAATCTGCATTGTAAACTCAGACGGATTGATTTTGCAGATGAAAAACAGGTTTTCTCAGTTTCCGAGTCTGATCCCTGCAGAAAGAGATCATTTTCTCATGCAATTTGAGCACAGTCATGGCAATAATAAATGCCTGCCATGGCAGAGTGAATAATGTCTTAGCTAAAAATGTACATCATCGACAAAGGAGGAACCTGACATGTAATTACACCACTGTTATAAATAGTATTCTGTGCAATACAGTATCAATCAGCTTCATCTAAAAAATGACATGATAGAAGAAGCACATGGTTCCAGTACCAGATATTTCTATGATTCTGATTTAACAGAACTTGGATTCAGTTAGTTTAAGATGAACTAAAAACACCTTGGAGACAACCCTTGAGAACAAGAGTACATTAAGAATGGCAGGGTGTAATAATGTGTTTTTAACTAGACAGTTTGGAAAGAAGACTCCAGCCAAAGCATCATTTTGAATTCATAATCAAAGTAGATCAGCCACAAAAAAGGAGCTCCATTAATCTGGTTGACTCCCGATGGCAGGATTGCTGTTTTGATGAGGATTTTCCCTCCAGTCTCTCTTCTGTTCTTAAGGATTTTTCTGTTGTTCATCTATTATTTTAGAGCTGTAATGACAGTCTGCAGTGCATTTATCAGCCGACAGCCTTTAAAAATCTCTGAAGTCTGCTTCGCTGATGCACATGGTCTCAGAGGAGCCTTTCATGTGGGCTCTGTCTTTTGAAACAATCCTCTCCAGCTCTTTTTAATAACGTCTACTGGAGATAGCTTAGGTGCTTCTGCCTAAAGTGGGTTGTAGTTTTTTTTTTTTTTTTTTAAATCTTGAAGAGTTTACCCTGTTTAGGTATTTACTTTTCATTTTCCGGTTGTGTTCATTTGCTCATTTGGGCTGTGTCTACTGCCCATTTAACTCCACTGGGGATCTGGCTGCAGATGAAACACAGCTGTTGACATCAAAACTGGCAAGTGAGAAACATTTGTGCTTTATCGGTGAGCTGACAAATTGGGCATTGCAGAGATAGGGGATAGATTATTCTGACATGCAGCTGGTCTGGAAAGCCTTGTTGAAACAAACAGCTCCCTTTCCTCTTTCCTCTGTGATGGCTGGATGAAGAGATGGTGGTTATACTGATGGTTAGAGGGGGTCTCCCAAACCACAGAGCAGAAAGAAAAACACAGGGAAGAAAAACAGTCCCATCTGACATCATAGAGAAGGCTGCCGCTGAAATTTAGGTCAGGATATAGCCTGCCTGAAGTGTGCCAGATAGTTAGATGGCAAAGCCAGGAAGCCATTTCCTCATCCAAGTAGAATGACATAATATAAAGTCATAATCGTACAACATAAAATATAATGAAGCTAATAATATTAGCCTATCAAAACCTGGATTACAAAGAAGCCAGCTTCTTTCTTTAAGAGCCCTGCTGACTGGCTTTAACACCTTCCCCTGACAGAGAGAGCCTCAGTGCGGGTGGCTGCGAGGTAGACAGAGAGGTTTCAGACCATTAAGAGGGCAATGGCTTTAACAGAGTCATCAACTATGCACACAGCATGATATGTTGTGACTTTCCAAATACTATCCTTCAATGTTGAGTCACTGTATTCACAGCTTGTACTTCTCCACGGGCATCAAGCAGCACAGATGTAGACTTCCTGCAGGGTCAACGCTTGAATTGACCCCTCTTTTGAAACCTCGGACCACAGCAGGATGGGAGGGAGAGAGAAAACAGAGGGATTGTCTTTATAGCTGCACTGTGAGAGGGACAATACTGGCTGTTGATAAACATGTGCCAAACCATGGATCTGTAAAGATAGGTGAAGATATACCTGAACAATGGAATTGTGAAACATTTGCATTGTACTGCACTGAGAATATTAAGGATGAAAGAGTCGAGCAACATCCAGCATATTTGTGAAGAAAAACAATATTTGCAAACTTTCTGCAAACACTTGCAGTACAATAATTTGTCACTCCATTGTCATTAGGGATGACATTTTGTGAAATGTGGACAGATTTTAAACAGAAATTCAAATCAGCTTCAAAATAATGATGTGTCAAAAGTGAAATTATTCATAACAAATCGGAAAGTATCTAAAATATAACTTTACATTTGCTTTACTGTCTTTTGGTGATAACTACATTTACAACACAGATACAGAATATGTAAAGATAAATAATTCTGCAATGCAAGATTTTATACAAAATAGACCTTTAAACAAACGTGAATGTTTTACCCATTTTACACATGAATAATTAGGTGAAAAAGCAATGCAGAAAAATGGTAATGTTTGACATACCAATGTTTCAATGCTACTGAACAGCAGTTTTGTACAGAAAATTCCTGCAGGCAAATGTGCAGAGAATTTTTTTTCTTTCTTTCATCAGATAATAATATTTATACTAATACTAATACTACTACTAATAATAATAAACATTTTCCATTAAGGGAGTCATATGAACATTACAGTACACCTTTAGGATAGGTGTGGAAACATGTAGAGACAAATAGGAATCATAAATATAAATAACTTATGGAGAGTCACTGAAGAGAAAATGGGAAATGGCTACTTTCATTTGTTTTAGTGGATAGCCTTACTACATACAGTATATCTGAAAAGAAATACAATGTAGGCATATATCAGTGTGCACTGAAAATCGTGCATTTTTAGTTTGTTTTGGAGCATTCTGATGCTCATAGACTAACACTACATCCCTGTATTTGTGGTGAGCATGGGAAAAATGCAGTGCTTGAGTAAAGAGGAGGGGCGAGGGAGCATGCGGACCTATGGAGAGAGAGAGGCGGTTCATCTTTGCTATGGTCTTAGCAGCAGCAGCGGCTTAGGGAGTAGTGCTGGACCACAGTGTAGTGCAGGAACAGACACGACCGCCAGCGGAACAAATGAAAACGAAAACTACCCTTTCATTTGGATTAATTACTGGGAGAGACACTGAGCCGAAGAGAGGAACTCTTTAAGTGAAAATTGGACCGACTGACGAGGACTGGGACATTAGCTTCTGTATGATAACACCGCTGAATGGTTCCTGCTGCCCCGCCGCTAAGGTTAGTTAGCTTCCATTGCTGTGTCCGTTGGTTTGGGGGTCTGTGTGCTCTGTTGTTGGGCGACAGGGTCCGGCTATTCTTTGGAGAGAGAGAGAGAGAGACACACACACACATAGCAGCATTGACCTTTTCCAGGCAGCGTTAACATTAAAGCATCACGGTTTATTGACCCGTTGAATAATGAATCAGTAATGTTCGGGAGCAGTTCAGCTACCTGCTTGCTTACACCACTGTGGTACTCGTAGACGGCTCGCTAACGTCATCTAGTTAATTATTTTATAAATCAGGAACACGTGCTACATGGCTAGGCTAGGCTAGCACGGAGCTAACAGCGCTAGCTGCGTAAGCTAGCTGTCAGAACTGCGGAGAAGCTAATCTTAATCTTGTTGAACTGAACTAATACTACATCTGTGTTTTAATGCGAAATATAAAACATACCCACTCACACACCACAATTATAAACCGCTGTTAAATAATATAAACTTTTTCTGGAGTGCCAGTGACGTTATTGTGGTGTCTGGTAATTTAGCCTGCTAACCCCGCTATGCTCAGAAGCTCCAGGTTTGTAAACAAAGCTTTTATGAGAAGTTTACTTGGTGCCCTCCTTCAAAAGCTCATCTAAAGTTAATAGGTGAAGCATTGTTTTTTTGTCATTTGTACTACACTATATGAATTACACAGTGTAGTTTCTCAAACAGATTGATGTCAAGTGTGTGACAGTCAATAGGAACGCTGAGTGAGTTAGCTGCAATGATTGGTTGTCTCAGATTGATTTATTGCTTTTGTACATTTAACAGTATAATCGCTTTTGTGCTGAACTGTCGTACTTCATTTGTTATGATTCAGGTTAAATTTAATAGAGGGCTGCTTTGAGAGTCAAACTTTCAACTGGTAGTTTGGTTATTCGTGTATGGGCAATCACGTTAAGACGCTGTGTCATTTTCCAACCGAGTGGGATGTTGTCAAACTTTCAGGAGCAAAGACATCTTGGTAGACAAGCTTGAGGCAGACTAAAGCTCTCGAGGAGCTTTTAGTTGGTTTTAAACCGACTTAAACGACGATTGATGCCTCAGTGTGATCATATCTGTGTGGTTATTTCCTTTGTTTTGAATGGCTGCACCTTGGTAGGTGTCAGAAAAGGTACTGAAAAGTACAGCAGAAATTGCCCCCCCACACACATTTCCACAGCCACAGTTCTCAATGGATGATTCATTCGATGATTCAGGATGAGTTTTTATTATGTGAAACCACTACTTAACATCAAAACAAAGCCAGTGAAGAAAGTCCACTTTCTTCTCAGATGTTGTCCAAATCACCCAAAATTGAAAGTTCCTCTCATGTGGTCTAATATTAATTGAACAACTTTATAACAGCAGGACATTTAAACCAATGAGGTGACCATTCTCAAAGTAACTGTTGTGGAAAGATATTGATGTGTGTTAAGCTGCTTAATCTCTACAGCCGGTTGCATGATAAGCAATCACATACACACAACTCTTCTGCTTTCACGCATGCTTCATTTTCAGCTTAAGGACAGAAGTGGCCTATATTTGAATTGTAAATCAACAAAATTTACTTTTTTGGCCTTTTTGGACAAAAAGGCTTTTGTTATGTTGGATCCTTGTATTGTCCTTGTTTATCATAAATCAGAATAATGAGCCTGCTCTGCTCATTGTTAAAGTAACAGCTCTGTCTTATGGAGAGACGCATCCCTTGGTCATTTTATTTCTTTACAGTTTAGACTTATCAGCCATTTCTGAAATGGGAATCAATCACAAACACACAACTTGATTGAAGTGCTCCAATGATGTGCTGTTGTATCAGTGATGGGAAAGGTAAATGAACTCTGGTTGAATGAGGACATCATATCGCAAATCCTGGGAACGACAAACCAAATCTGCTGTAGACACTGCTAATAAAGAGTGATGTTTTCTGAACGGTTGGTCCAACTCTCCTGTTTGATTACGTAACGCAGGGTTTCCCCCAGGAAATGGTTTGGCTGAGGTAGTAAGCCATAAACTTGACACGCCTGATCTTGTGATTCACTTGGTATTTAATGACACACAAACAAAAGACACTTGTGGCAGTATTGGCAGTTGGAAGTCGTAGCTGTTCTCTTTTTCTTTACTGATTTATTATATAACAATTAATCAGATCTGTTGGTGATGTCAGCAGAGGTAGTCTCTGTTTCAGGTAATATAATCCATGTCTGCTTTACAACACTGTGAAGAGCCTTGTGATTATGTTGCTTCCTGTTGCTTTTATACAATTAATGACTTCAAGTGAGCGACTGTCACCTACGTTATTGTTTATTTACTATAGCCTCTCATTATTTGCAGTCAAGAAGTTCTGGTGAATAAACTCAGAGACTAACTCAGGAAAATAATGTGAATTTCAGAGTAAGCATTTATTTATTTATCTATTTAGAGAAAATTGGCTTGTACATCAGGTCTCTTTTCTCCTGTTTTCCAACTGAATGTGCACAATAATCTCCCTGAATGAGTGACAAGGAACAAAGGAATGAAGGATCGGACCAAAATATTGAGTTCCAAATTGTGGTACTTTGAATCTGAGTCATTAGTTGTGTGTAGACACTCTTATTGATTCCACAAAATAAATCAGTCCTGTATTTTCTGGACCATAATGCACAAAGACAGCTGAAGTGTTTGATAAAGTCTCTAGAGCACAAAGTCTGCTCATAATCCATACCAGTGTGACAGTTCTGACTTGAGCTCTGTGTACTCAAAGTACAATGTCAGCTGAGCCCTTTATATTGTTAAGAGTTAAACAACAGTGCAGAGATATCTCTCCTCTTTCCAAAAGGGTAATGGAGGCAGAGATAATCCCGTGCTCAGCGTGTTGCCTTAGGGAGACTGTTTCACTGCTCGTTCAATTTCTTCTCATATTATGAAGAACAACAGTTATAAAACTGCACTGGGGTGAGTACTTGTTCATTTTATTGTCTGTGAAAGATGAATCCACACCGTGAATTCTTGTGGGAATGGAGAGCAGGTTACATCATCATTAATCACAAAAGACTTTTAGTAATGTGATCTATATGAGGGCCAATATCTGTCATTTTTTGACACTCACTTTGATGTTTTTCTGACAATTGGAGAAATATAATTAAATTCTTCTCAATGAGCTACCGCCTACCAGGTATATTTTTAAAGTGTAAAACAAAACGGTCAAGGTGGGACTATTGCAAACTATGGTGTGTTTTTCTAAGGCTGGCCTTGATAGTCTGTTTGCTAGAAAGTTGATCTTTCCTTTTTAACTTTTCCTTTATTTTATTTCATTTTGGAAAGCTTTGGCCTTCACACCACATTGTTTATTGCTAACAGAAGGTTACATTATTTACACTGACACTCATGTGACTAAAATGATGTTGGTTGTGTAACCTTGAAAAGTAATAACCTGAGAGTCCTCTGTACCTAAATGGGTGCAGTCTTATATACGGCAGGACTGTGAATGTATTTGTTAAGCTGCTGTTGTCAGTTCACAATCTGCATCCAAAATATATATAAAGTAATCATGTATGACTGATAAATCAGACGTTGATCACTTTTTATTGAACCCATATAACACTCAGTGCTGAGACAAATCCGTCTTTGAACAGTCATGTGTATGAGAAGAAGAAATGGAATCAACATGAAATGTAGAAGCTGTTAAGTAGTATGGTTGTGTTGCTAAGTCTTTACACATTTTTTTAGCCTCAATGTTATCAGACAGAAAGGAAAATGTATAATCTTTGCTACATTTTATCACAATGCAGTTAAAGGTGTAAGCTATCATACTGTCTTTTTTTACCTTCCATCTTCAAAAAAAGTCTCCTCTCTTTCTGTGGATATTGATTTGTTCTTTTAAAGCCCCAAAACAGCAGTGCAGTCTGTCCTCTGTAAGTTAACTAAGCTGCATGATGTTTTAGGATGTTTTGGTCATATTGAACGCCTCATGAAACGATCGTCATGCATAAATGTATTCACGTGCTGCCGTTGGACTGTTTTCACATTTTGACGTTAAAGCCACAGAGTTGCTAATGCTAAGCTAACCAACTGTCTCATGTTTTTTGGGGGGTTTTTGCCTTTTAAACTGTCTGTCCCTGGAGAGTTACAGTAGGTTGCAGTAAAGCAGATGTTATTGCTGTAATGTGTCAGGCTGTGCTCATGTGTTCTGTAATAAAGCTCAGTGTGGCTGTTGTTCTACATCAGTGTACCTTACTGTTATTCTTCCGTCAACTTGACGAGGTTAGGTACTCTCATTATACTGACGCATTAGCATTCAGCACCAATTTTTGCTCAATGACAGCTAAGTTGACTGATCTGTTTAGACGATTGGCTAATATTCCCAACCACTGATCAATTAGAAAATGCCAAGATTGGGCCCGATCTGATGCTAGAGATGGGGATCAGGACATTCCAAGTTTTTATAACTGAATTCTATTAGTCTTTTTTAAAACTTAAAATAGTTTCAGTAAGTCAGGCATTTAGTTAAAACAGTATGTGTTTACGTTTTCTAAAAAAAGGTGCTTGTTATGCGTACACATGATCTGAGGAAGTTCTGTTTTTGTTTGCAGTGTAAAAAATAAATTCAAGATTTGTGCTCAAAAAGTTAGTATGTTTTGGATTGTTCAAATGCACAGATCACCTGTTGTCATTATGGACAAAGAGTTAAACTTTTACTGGTTGAGCTGTGTTATTTGGATGGCTGCTGATAAATATTTCCTTAACAGTTTTCTGAATCTTAGCAGTTTTTTTTAATCTTTTAGAGAGCCAGCTTTCACCACACCCATGATGATTTTTGGTCGTAAATACTGAACAAGTTTAATATCCAGTTTCAAACCCGATTATCTGGACAGATTTTGATCTTAACACACCTTAGACTTCAGGATAATCTTATAAAATAATCTTTTAAGACTTAAGATAATCAGGCATTGTCTGTCCTTGGTCGGGAAGGAGAAAAATCTGGACAAAAACAGCCCGACAATCGTTATTTGTGTACCCCCCTTTAATCCACCTGAGTGTTTATGGAGATGAGTGTTAAATCCATTCATGGTTCTGTTCGGATGTTACCGTTCCATTTTGAGCAGATTTATTTGAGCCGTATTTACAGTAGATGAATTAATGATTTGCTGATAATGACGCAGATTTGGTGTGTTGTAGTGCACTCCATGAACCCTTAAAGTTAACATGCAGAAACCAAAGAGAGAAACATGAGGCACTCACCGTGAAACTGCCTCCCAGGCGCATTCCCTCCTCCTACCTCACTTCCCTCTCACTGAATGAGTAACAGCAGCTGTCTAGCATTTCTTGCTCACTAGTGGACCGCACCTGGTAGGTTTTGTGTGTGAAGAATGTTATCCTTGATTCAGCGTGGTACAATATTATGATCAGACACAGCTGGACCATTGCAGCACCTCAAGTTACAATCAAAGTACAGCCGAGCCGCACACAGTGCCACCTTGATGCTGGTGGTTGTGGAGTTGTAACTTTTCTCTGTATCACTAAGTCATGCAGAAATCCTCCGGATCTTCAAAACGGCCACCAGCCCCAACCTTCCTCCTCTTTTTTAAAGCCTGCCAGCTTTCATTTTTGGGCAGGAGATAAGGATGCAATTGTGAGAGATAGGGGGTTGGGTGTACTGGGACTTCTGGCCTCGAGGTTAATGGGGTCTGCAGGTCAGACAGATTCTGCGTCTGTCACTCGGCAGAGCTCAAAGAGCTACAAGATTTATCTGCCCCTCTAGGAGTTGGTGAGGCTGCTTGCAATAATTGAATTTAACAAATCAGACAAAGGCAAATCAAAGTCATGCTTTTTTTTCAGCATACAACTTAATTAAAAACTCTATAAGAAACACGGTCACTAACTCGGGGGTGAATAAAATTAATCTTTCACATCAGGAAGCAACAAAGTCACAGCTGCGTAGTAGTAAAGATGTTTCTTCAAAGATGTCTGGTTGAGTGGTACCCTAGAGCGGTGTAACTTTTTACACGTGCTGGCAGCTAAATTCTCTGCAAATCAATGAATCATCATTTACTTTCTGGTTACTAAAATGTAAGAGGGCAGGTTGAAGTCAAAGCTTTATTTGTTTACTTTGAGCATTATCTCTGCTTGTTGACAATTCATGGCCTTAGACTCTAAACCAGCCTGTGATGTTGATGGTTTTTAATCTAGCAAGTCCCTGGAGTGGGTTTTCCAATAACACTTGCGTGACTTGATATATTATTGTGTTAACTTGTGTTTCAGTGATATGGTTAAAATGAGCACGTACTAGTTTCAGGATCTTTGTTGGTGGCCACCGCTTTAAAGTACTTCTACTCATCCCTTAGTGTATTTGTATATGTCACCCATCTTCTATTTGGTAAAACACCATCATGTCGTGTGAACAGTGTGAGGAGTGGAGTGAGTTTATTTACCTTTATAAAGTCTAATGTTGTAGTAGTGACTTATTGTTTGTATAGTAGGTTTAGACAGTGGCGCTCTACTCTTTATTTAGGACTGTGATTCTAAAGGCCCATTAACGCTCAACGTTAAATATGGAACCTTCTGTCCGTGCGCTGCGTTCATTTCGTCCATATTTCTGCACGTTTTCATAAAGCGTATAGATACAGAGCAGTACCACCAGGTACCGTGGGGGCAGTGTAATGGTTACTACCCAGTACGTAGCTCTAGTGAGACACGAGGAGGAAATAACAATGGTGGAACTTTTTAAAGGAAAATTTAGCGAGTTGGTGAGGAACTTGCTGCCTTGTTTTTTTGTCTTTTATGCAAAGAGGTACATAAGCAGTACCTCCTCCACAGTAGCTGTGTGTTTTTGAGTTTGTTGTTGTCATAAACTTTTAACACTGAGATTTTAATTCAACTCTTGTTGGTCTCTGACCAAGCTGTTCTTTGGTTATTGAGTTAAAGGCTTTTAGATCGCTTGTCTGTGTTTTCACTCATGGTTAATTTGCATTCTCTTATTTTAAGTACTTGATGGATGAGAGTGACTAAAGATATCCACCCCGGTCTGTGCTCCAACATTATGTCACAGTATTATCAGAGCGCATCCAAGGGGCACAGATGGCACAGAAACAGCACAACATGTGATATCCGTTATAAAGAAATGAAACTGGAGAACAACATGATACCTTCCTCTGTAGAAAGAGGAAGATTTTGTGAGTAAAATCTTAAAGTTCACCCGAAACAAAAACCCTGACTACACACTTGATACAGATAGATTCTGAAAAAGGAGAGGGATCCCCTATGCAGGGTTGACTAAAAAGTCATCATGATCTTGGGTAAATGTTGGCGATACTTTTTTGTTTTTGCAACCACAGTGTTAGCAGTTTCTTTTTACGATGCCGTTTCTTTTTCAGTGCACCTCTGAAACATTACTGGAGCAGCACCATGATAACTGACGACACATTCCGAGTCACACTGGATGATAAAATTGGACAGATTACTGTAATACAGCTCCATCAACACCAAACTAATCCAAAACATTCAGAATTCTTCATTTTAAGACTTTGGCATTTAAGGGAGAAAAGAATCTTTTTTCCTTTGCAGTTTTACGGCTTTTTATTGGAAATTGTACTATTAGCAGTGTGTCTATTATGAACACTCTCATTCTTTTTCTAAAGACTCCTTTAATTACGATACTTTTTATTTCTTGATGAAACCTGTGAAATGAAGTTAAAATACTCCAGTGGATGAAAATACCAGGAAAAGTTTCCCGCTGTGACTGAAGTAAAGACTTTTATTAAATCCTCATTATACATTCCTTTTGATTAAATGTTGTTGTTTGGTGTTTATTAGAAATTAATTGAGTCATTAATTATTCATAAGGCGTTCTGTTTTGATTTCCCGGGCTATGAAATGGAGTTGCTATTAAAACCAGTCAGCCATATTTAAACATGCAGAAAGAGAGGCAGACAGCGGATTAGCAGAGATTAGAAGTGGCTCTGTGCTAAGTTATTCACTTGACTCTGTTATGTAACACAGATGACAGGACACTGCTTGTGTGCATGCATGTGCGTGTGTGCGTGTATGTGTTTGTAAGCTACAGCTGCGTGTAGCTTTAGATTTATCACTGATTAGCTTCTACCAGGAATGTGAATGGTACAGCACAGTCTGTTTTTCACGTTTTGGAGACAGAGTTTTTAAGTGCAGCCGAGGGCACACACCTCAGGGTTGATGATCTTTCATTGGAAACATGAGTACCATGTATCAGTGAAAGCTATGAGGGCCTAAGTGGAGTGTAATTACAGGTTATGGTGTGCTCATGCGGGACGATGGACTCCTGTCTTGACATGTGCTGCGCCCATGATGGCACGCTTTAGAAACAAACAAGTCCTCTTTATGAATTGAACCATGAATTTGTAAAGGAAAATACTTTCTGTTCATGATTCAAAACCTTGTATATCAGATGTTGTTGTATTCTATAGTTTGTTTTCTTTGTAAACACCGCCATCATGTATGGGCGGTATTCAAACACGTGCTCTTGAACTGTACGAATACACTCAAGCTCTCTCATGCATAAATAGAAGCTCTGTACAGCTGCTGTCATGAGGAGCAAACAGAGGCACTCGGGTTGCACGCTGCCAAACAGAAGAACATTTCAAAGCTGTTGAATTATTAAGTAGCAGTAAGGAAGTAGGTCAGCCCAGCAGACAAGTGCACTCCTCAGTTTTATTTCCTGCTCCTCTGCTTGGAGAATGTCAGGTGGGCTTTTAAAGCACAGAGTAAGAGGGATTTGTAAAATGAGCTTCAAATATCAGAGCGAGGCTGTCACATTATGTCCTGCCGAGCCGCGGAGCGTAGGTGGAGTGCGATCTGAGGGATTCTGCAGAGAGTATTTCTGGGCATTATTCTTAAACAGTCACTCATCATTCAGCCTCAGTGTTTGATTGTCTCCATACTCTCATCAGGAGTCTTAGTACAAAACACACTGAAAGTCTTTGACGCAGACTTGTCAGGAAAGCAGTTATCAGATAGACCCAGTTTCTTTAGAAGCCAGTTGCAGATAAAAAAAAAAAACACTCAGCATGAGCTATCACGGCTCTAGTGCATTTAAAAGGCAGAGCTGAGGGCTGCGTCGCCTCAAATGACTCTAAAACGCAGCAGGAGTGTGTTTTTTTTAAATATTTAACATGATAGCAAAAAAAAAAAAGAAAAAGAAAACAAACAAAAAAAAACCCTAAACATTTTCATGTAAAGCCTGTTTGTTTGGATAATCCTGTGAGGTTTCCAGTTTCACTGTATGTTGAATGGTGACGTTTTGCTATTTGGTAAGGGTTTTGAAATCATAGGTACCTTTTGTTATGAATAACTTAATACCACACTGAGACCACAACAAATCTATTCATATCATAGAAATAAGCAAAAGCTACTGGCTGTTAAAAATCTCGCTTTGTAAATGTGGTGCTCTGATAAGATGCTTTAACAGAAAGGCACAACTTTGTGGCACAACGTTAGCTAAAGGAAAACTATCGCTTTAACTTGCTGATGTTGGATGTTGATAAAAAAGCCCTGCCCCACAGTTTCAGAAAATCCTGAAGGAAACCCTCAACCGTCATATTTCACTGGCGTTAAGTTATCCCATCAGGTGATCTGCATGTAGAGGAGGCCGTAGATGACGTAGCATTTTCCAGTGATCGAGAACTAAGAGTGCATAATAAATTCGGCAACAAGCATCTGAACATCACTTTTTAACAGCAGCAGCAATATGTCAGTGAGAGAAATTTTATTAAAGAACCCTTTCAAAAGACCAAACATCGTGTCCCAGAAACTTGCTACTTTGATCGATAAAATTAGCATTTCTGTTGAAAATGTCATGTTACAGTTATTGGGTGCTGTGCTCACATTAAGAGAAAAACTTTGCATACTGATCCCCTTCTTGGAGTTTTATGATATAATTGGGGTCTGTAAAATACCTGCTGGTCTGCTGTCATGTAGTGCAGACCAGCATTGAACTAGAGTCAGTTGTGGAGGTATTTGATTTGAGAGAGCGAAGCTTTGAGTCATTTTTGTAAATCTGTGTGAAAAATTTATTTCCCTTTATTTTTATGTTTGTGTTAAAATGACTGCAATGAGAGCTTTTAGATATGACAGTTGAAGCAAAGTGGAGCTTTTAAATGTCAGTTTTTTTTATGGAGCTGAGTCGTCCAGTTTGTTTTGTTTGCTTTTTTTTCTGTGGTGAATAATCTTAAATTCTTACTTTGGGTCATAAATGACTGAAAAAGTAGTGCCATTCCTAAGCGTACACATTCTGTTTGTGAATTTTTGCTTTCTCCAGTTGGGCTTTAACGTCTGCTCAGGTTCTTGAGGCTAATCAAACTATTCCAGAGGTTAGAGGTGAAGCTTGATAGTATAGAAATTATTAATAAATGGAAGTATAAATGATAAACAGACACACAAAGACTCAGATGATCTGTATGTGCCATGATGGATATGTCTCAGTAGGAAAGCTACATCAGCAATAACAAAGTCTCATGGTTTCACCTCTCTAGAAGAAGACGTCTTTAGGTTCTGTTTGTTATAACTTTCAGCAGCCATCGACACAAGAGTCAGTAGTCAAGAACAATTGCTGTGTGAAGTGCAGTGTGTCAAGGCCCCAGTATTATGCCTGCCAGCAGAGTGGGGGAGGGGGAGAGCCTTATGTAATTTCACACAGTGTGGCTGAGGCAGCCGGCGGCAGGGGAACAGTCAGGAAATCCAATATCTGCTCTGCTGTCCAGCATGGATACAGCTGGATGATCACATCTGGAGGTGCGGACCAGCCAACCACTGGCCCTGTTCACCTCTTTCTTCTCTCTGCTGTCAGGCACATTTGTACAGTCTGTGATGTGAGACAATGGAAATAATACAGATCATCTGCTCTCTATAATAAGATTCACTGTTTTCTGACTGAACATGAGTGAGTTTGGTTATCATTGGCAGAAATGTTTTTTGTTGTTTGTGGAATATGATACAAAAAAAATACAAATGGATATTTTTCTGTAATATCTGATGGTTTGATTCAACACTTAAAACTTCTGCAAATCATTAGCATATCCAGTTGTGTGTGTTTTGCTCATATCCTTGTCCATTATGTCTGGAATTGTCTTGTTTACCCAACAAGGGACAACAATCCTGTCAAAGCTCAGTTGATATCAGGGATGGGCAAGATAAATCAACCTAAAAGCTGAACATCATTACCTCTAGTAGTTAGCACGAGGATAACTTTCCTCAAACAAATGATTGAATTTTTGTTTTATTTATGTTGGCCTAAAATGCTGTTAATATGTTGTTTATGCTGTATTGCACCACAAGCCAGCGGTGCGCTGGATACAGCCTTTCTACCTGGATGTAAACAAGCAGATGACAGCTTGTAGTTCTTGGCATGGTGTGGTTTGGCAGCATCTTGACTTGTTGTCCCCGGATAAACTGGTACATAACAACTTGACTGAAAGAACGCCTTACCAGCACAGGAATGTGAACTTTAACCCACAAGAAGGACTGAAGTCTGGCGGTGCAAGCTGAGCTAGACTCTACAAACAAATATGATATTGTTTACCTGCAGTCTGCAGTCTGTTTATTCCTGTTTTTGGAACAATGTGAGAAAAATGTATCTTTTTTTCAACTGTTCTTGAGTGTGGGTTTAAGTCTGTTGTTACATCTGGAAATTGACCAAGAGAAAAGTCGGGTTCACTCTGTTAATATCAAGATCAAAGTCTTTTATTTTCGGGTGAATTAGTCTGACGTAAAGTGACACCAATTTGGAAAAATAATAATAGAATACTTTTATCTGTTGATAGTTTTTTTCATGTGAATAATGCTGCTTTAAATCTGTATGGCAGTGAAATTTATGCATGCATTAATTATTCACACGAAGTAAACAGACTGATTGTCTAGCTTGATGAGATTGCTGCTTTGCAACAAGAGTGCACTTTACGGGTGTTGTTGATTACCTTTTTTAAACAGATGTAAATTTTAGGCTACTCTATGTTCTTTGATGACGTAATCTTGCAACTCATTAACTGCTTAATTTATTTTGGAAATATTTTTACTTGTATAAAAATAGTCTGAAAAAAACAATTAAAATGGATTTCATTTTTCCATCCTCGGATGCACTAATAAAGGGCCATCAACTAACGTTTTAATCCAGGCTATACAGATATATTCTTAGTCTGTCTCACTTTAGTGGAACTGGAAACCTTTTGGTGTCTAAAACTTGTTTTTTTTAAATAGTTTTTCCTAATTCACCATTTTCAACATTTAGAGTTGGCAATGTGGTGATAAATTAAAACTGAAATCAAACATCTGGGGTTCATTTGGGTTGGCCTTTTTTTCTTTTCTGTTTTTTTAACCTGGCCGTGGAAAAGGAAACACTGCTATTTAAATCGGAACTAAACACATCGGTTTGTGTAATATGAAAGGCTGAACATAACACACATTATTTCTGTCAGGTGACCTACTTTTGACTCGTTGCTGTCCATTTTTTTGAGCTTTCTAAAACCAGATTTAGTAAATGAAGTAGAAATCACATAGGAACATCTGGGCCTGTATTCACAAAGCATCACAAGGCTGAAAGTACTTCTTAGTGATGTCATTCTAAGAAAAATCTTAGAATTCCTTGAATTCTTTCCCAATACGCTAAACACAGTCTGCCACCTGTGATAGCTGATTTGCTGGTGAGCCATCCCTTAAGCAGTCCATTAAATGAGCATTTGAAATTCTATAACATTCTTATATCAAAGTGGTACACCATTGGATACACCATGGGGTACACCATTGGATACACCATGGGGTACACCATGGGGTACCCCTACAGGCAATTTAGAATCACCAATTAACCTAGTGAGCATGTTTTTTGACTGTGGGAGGGATCCGGAGTACCTGCAGAGAACCCACGCATGCACCGGGAGAACATGCAAACTCCACACAGAAAGGCACACCGTGCCTGAACTGAGATTCGAAACGGCGACCTTCTTGCTTTGAGGTAGAAGCACTAACAGCTGTAACACTGTGCAGCCCAACAACAGAAACTTCCTGAATCACTCTTAAGCTAAGACTCCTTGCTAGCAATATTTAGGCTAAGTTAGGAGCTCACTGAGAGGACTCTAAGAAGCTTTGTGTATACAGGCCCTGATCTGCTTGTGGTTCGAAGAATGTTTTGATTACAACCCAGATCAGCTCTTTAACTTTCAATGCAAGTATACCTTAAAAGTCAAATTATGAAGTCATACTTGGTTCATTTTGCTTGTAGTAATGAACTGTATAGAAAGAAGTTAACTCATAGCTCTATCCAGATATTTACGTTAAAGTCCACATAAAAGTTGTAAGGTGTATTTTCTTTGTTTATATCTTGAGTCTACTTCCATTTTCAGTTTCACTTGTATTTGTTTTTCACTTCTTACTTGCGGCTGCAGGTGTTTCCCTTGTGCTAATCATGCTGTCGTTAGCTTGTTGAGAATTTTGCCGCTCTGTCGGCTTCAAAGAAAGGTGTGACAGGCTGCGGTCGACAGATGATTGTACCTCTTCCTGTCAGACAAATTATAGCTGTGCCAAAGTTGACTGGGTGATAGCAATTCTCTCACAGTACCTTCAGTCTCTTACTGTGCTGTGACTACTGATTTCCTGACTGAAAGTTAAGCAGAAGTGGAACAAGTTAGCTCGAGGTAAAATGAGTTCTTTCTGTTTTGTGTGTAGGGCTGTGCATTATACATCTGCCGGTCCTTCCAGGAGCTGTACTCAGCAGCTCCTGTTCAGCATACAGCTAACAATTATATCACCTGCTGCTTTTTAGATCCTCTCTCTGTCACCTTACATTTGTTTTTACCTTCTTCCTGGTGACTCATCCTCTTCCTGGGTTTTGCTTTTGACGGTTGTAGGATATTGATTTACATCATTTAGGATACCTTTGACATATTTACACAGCGTCTTTGTTCTCTGGTGTCTAGCATGTTTGATGTTGAGTAAATCTTTCATTCTCATGACCTATGCACTACAATGAGATGTGCTGCCTTCTTCATTTTAAATGTCACAGTGACAGGGAAATGACAGTCTGCTTCGTCAGCACTGTTTTAAAGTCACTGCTCTGTCGCATTATGGACATGTGGTTAGACTGATAAGAATGTTTCTTTTCCTTGAACACGTTTGCAAATTCTTTTTTGACAACAGCTTTTTTGCAACTTCCTTTTGTTTACTGTGCTGTGTTTTCTTGATGTAAAAAAACAACACTGATGAAACATTCAGAGATAGATGATGGGGGACTTTTATATTGGGCTGCACAAAAAAAAATCCAATTTCATTCCACTACAAAATCAAGATGCGATAGACACATCCCAAAAGTTTTTATTTGTTGCAGTAAATGAGAATTAAAAAACACAACGACTAAAACAGTTCTTTCAAAATTGACATACATACATAACTCCATTCTTATACATTGTCTTAAACTGAAATGTGTTATTAAACTGTATGAGACCAGTTAGTCGATTTTCTGTCTTCCCTCTAACCTAATAGGATGTGTAGACTGTACTGCTAGATTTGTTTATGTGGACACTGGTCATTGATTGCGTTTGGACAGACCATCCAAACATTTGTTGTTTTGAGTAAGGGGCAGGCAAAATAAGATATTCTTTTCCCTGCTCCTTTCAGTATGCCAGAAAAAGTGTGAATTGTTTGGATTTTGTTTTCCTCTATTTGTGTGGAGGGGTTTTGACATGTACGGAACAAATAAATGAAATGAAATAACCTGTTGAGAGGAGATGTGGGTGCTTTCTTATGTTGAAAAGTCAGATGAAGCCAAAGCTATTTGTCACCTGCCTTCATATTTTTGATTCATTTTAAAATGAAAGACAACATGCAAACAAAGATTGTATTTAACAAGGGGTGACAAGATCCAATATTGATATTGGTCCAATATTCAGCAAAAAAAAAAAAAAGAAAAAAGTATAGGATTATAACAGCCTGCATCTAAAATGTCTGACATAGGCACTCTGAGATAAGCAGTCCATTCCAGCACTTCTATCCAGCATCCAGAGCCCACATGATCACAAAAACAGTGCTGCTAAAGTGCTAACAAAGCAGCAAGGAGTAGGAGTGAGGTCAGCCGTGTGGCAGTATTTTTGTTGCAGCGGAGTCCCAAACTTGTTATGCACAAGTTTCCTGTGGTGGCACAGAACTGGGGAAGTTTATTACATTCGTTTATCTTCTATACCGCTTATCCTGTTCAGGGTCGCAGGTGTCTGGAGCCTAATCCCAGATGATTTAGAGCATGAGGCGGGGTACACCCTGGACTGGTCGCCAGTCAATTGCAGGGCTGAAACATAGAGACAGACAACCTTTCACACACACACTCACACCTATGGGCAATTTAGAATCACCAATTTACCCTAGTTAGTATGTTTTTGGACTGTGGGAGGAAGCCGGAGTACTTAGTTCTCCGTTATCTCGGACGAGCGTTTCCCAAAACTCGGAGTAGTACTGCTTCAACTGTAACCCCTTAAACTGAAACCGGTCTGGGTGAACAGGAATGTGAACAATTACAGTTAGTAGCTCATGAGGAGATCACATTACAGGACAGTGCTTCGCTTCCTCAGGCAACTCTGTGTGCATGTGTGTGTGTGTTGATAGTATGAACCCAAGCTGCAACCTCCAGTCTGAAAATATGAGACAATGTGGAAGTGCTAAAATCTTCTGGCTCCTGAAGTACTGGAAGTCACAAACACACCAAGCCAAAGAAAGCTGTTTTTACAACCAAAATAAGCATGTTTACAGCCTGGTACAAAAAATGTCTCCCGTCTGAACCGCTAATTTTGCTAACAGCATGCGCTGTATGGGGGTTAAATTTTTTTCTAACTTAGCAGTTTAGACAATATTAAGATCACCAGTTCGTCCAATCAGAGGCACAGCTCAGCTCACGTGATTTCTGGGCGGCCTATGGCTGTTAGCGTGGAGACTCAAAGCCCACCTCATTTCCAATATGGCCGCATCGGCTGTTTTGCTTCAAAAATCTGTTTCAGAAACAGACGGGTGACATTGTGGAGACTACGTCTATTAATTATACAGTCTATGAGAGAAACGCACAACAGAGACGTTAGCTGCTGAACACATTATAGCTGGTGATACATTCACTGGACCTTGTAATTCTCAAACACAGCAAAAGTTGTGGTGCTAATATATGGTTTGTATTTATTTATATATTGAAAATTGTGTCTTATATTTTTTTGTTATATTTGATAATTGTGGAAAAATATGCTGAGTATAATATTAATTATCACTGAAATCTATGCAGTTTTAAAGTGTTTGAGAAAAATTAAAATCTCCAGGCATCCATGAAAGATATTTCAGTGTTGCTTTCACACCAAAGTTGTTAGTTTTGGACTTTCGGACTTTTCTGTTTGATCCGAACCAAAATAATAGGTTTGAAACCTCCCGTGGACCTTGGTCCAAACCAAACAGTCGGACCTTGGTCTGACTAAAAGCAGTGGTCTCGGTCCGGACTAGACAGGACCACGGTCTGGTGCATGCTCAGTGTGAAAGCATTATTTTGAAAGGTTCGGAAAGTCGTAGCAATCACAGGATTGCACACTTTCTATGATGACGATAAAGTTGGTGTCTACTTGTAAACCTCATAAGACGACCTCGGATCAGCATTATGTACAATTTTTCAAGTTGTTGCTGCTGGTGGTAAAAAAAAATCAATGATATGATGGCGATTTTATTCATTGTTGACAAATTAAATTCCCGCTCAACATGTTGACGTCAGATGGCTGCCGGCCAAATGACCAATCAATGTAAATTATGGATACACTCAAAGTACGCAGTTGATGGCGGCATCACATAGCTTTGTCATTTAAGTTTGGTTAGTCCATTGGCAATAATGACAGCGTGAAACCATAGCAGACCAAACCAAATGTATACAATGTAACAAAAACATAGACTTTGGACAGGACTAAGGTCCGGACTTTCAGGTGTGAAAACACCCTTAGTTGTGTAAGAGTGATTATGTCACTGCCCATGGCTGGTGAGTAAGAGAGTAGGGTCCAAAATGTTGTTTTAATCTTGCTAGGTGAGTGGACGATATAGTCAACTACATCCAATTCAATGTATAGTAAGTACTGAATTGGGAATGAGTGAGGGATTTCGGACACAACAGATATGTTAAACAGTAATACATAAACTACCCGTCCTAAATGAATGAGTCTTTATTGCCCTGATGTTAACCAGGAGACTAAAACTGAGTCTCAAAAACATCAGCACCCTCAGGTGTTTCCAGCCATTGGAGAACATCATCTGTTCTTTTGATTAAAAACACCACAGAGGTGACTGCTCGGTGGAAAAGGGAAAGTGGAAAAGTGTTTCTGCTGCATCTGTCTTTAGGAACTGTGATTACCAGCTGCTTGTTTACCACACAGATTACCCTTGTTTCTGATCCCTGACCTTAATAAACCTCTTGGGCTCTCAAATACTGCAGCTTCAGTGGATTAATTGTAAGAGCTTTGTTTTCATGTTTAATTTAGCTGGACGGGGCAGAGAGAGGGGGGGTTGGGGGCTGGGATCGGAGGAATGAACACGTGGAGATAAATGTTGAGGCCAGTACAGAAGTTCCTGAAGATTATGATGGCCTGATGCGTCCTGTTTTTATTTGAGCTGTTTGAGGAGGCCATGAGCAGCTCTGTCAAAAAACACTGAATAATTTCCACAAGATGTCACAGGTCGGTCCTGTAGCTTCACTTCTCGTTTGCATCTGATAAAGTGATCTGGACCACCCATGCTGGAATAAGATGAAGGTCTCTTGTGAATCATAAAGCAGTGCTTCTCATGTATGTATGGTGGTTGTGAGTACTTCCATATTGATGTTGAAGGTGAGTAAGCGAGAGAGAGTCTCCTTGTCCAGGGCCCTTTGGTAATGAGGCTCCAGGGAGATAAATCCTTATGAGACCTGACAGGGTGCCACATTCCTGGACTGAGAGTCCTAGCAGCCCCCCTCCCCTGAGCTCTGCTCTCTCGGGCTCTGCTTTATAGACTTCTGATGTTGTTCCCAGACCAAGCTTTATGCCCATTACTGTTCACTCATCTGCCTGTTCGTACCAGCTGCATGTGTACGAACAGAGCAGGCTTCTCAGGGCAAGGCTTCTCTGACAGTCCAGCACACTAGTGTGATTGTTTTGCAGTGTGAAAATATTTTTATCGACTTGAATTAACAGTGAATTATTTCTTTTAGGGTGGTCGGCTGTTCACAGCAACCCTCGCTTCTATCAAGGTCCAAGCCATGCTATCAAGGCTCTGAACAGAAATATGTTACAAGCTGTGGAGTCCCTTTTTCTCTTTTGGAGCTTCAATGTCGAGCTACCAAGTTGGAGCAGACAGACATTTGATGAACTGTTTATGTCAGGAGAATTAAACTGTTGTTTGAAGTCAGCCTCCTGCTCTCCTTGGCAGGCGGGAAGCCGTCTGTGCGCTCTGTGCTAGTATTTCCACAGCCATTCCTAAAATGGGGAGAAGAGGGAGGGTCGGTGGGTGGAGGGGTAAGAGGATGAAATATTGGCTCGCACCGCCGAAGGCTGGGGCCCACTCTACTCTGTGCGAGAGACGAAAGCATAAGAGAGGGGGAGAAGGAAAAACACGCTGGAGTGAGAAGAGTGAGGTGACTGAGTTCATTCCCAGTGCTGGCTCTGAGCCAACAACTTGCCTGTGGGTGTCTGTAGCAGTGCCAGTGCATGTGTTTAGCCTCCTGTCTGGAAGGCCCCTCGCCTCAAAGTTTATGTCAAAGCTTTTTCATTGTGTCGGCCCCTCTCGTCTTGATTCAGGTTTTTTTTTGTGTGTGTGGGTCCTAAGCGAATCTTGTGACTGCCTGCCTGAGGATTTGTTTACGTCCCTCTTAGGGAAATCTCTCAGGACTGGACGGCCTTCAAAGAGAGGCTTCCTAGGAGGATTGCTTATCTCACCCTCTTCTAGTCTTGGAGGCCTGTTTTTCCTGCACATATTTGCATCCTTTGTCGGTATTATGTAACATTTCTCAAGCAGTAAGGTCGGTCTCCTAAAGGTGTTAATCAATTCCTTTTGTGTGGCTCGATCATCCAGATCTGTCAGATCTCAAGGTGAGCTTGCTCCACTTTCTTTTGAATATTTGAAGTCACACTCTGGACTACTTGAATCGAAGTCCCGAGTCAGTGTTAGAAACTCAGCAGGATTTCTCCGCTCTCATGGCCTCTCTAAGCTCGAGTTGACTGAGCTCCTCTATTCCTTAAAGCCGGAGCTCTTTGCGTAACTAAAATCAAGTGACCTTTTGTGTTTGTGACAGTTAAGCAGGAAGGAAGGGCAGATAGTGCCTCTCTTTGTACTCCAAAAATAGTCAAATTTGAGCCAGACAACGGAGACTGGCACACTGACGCTCTACTACAAGCATGAAAACATGCTGATAATGAAGGCTTCCTACAGGGATGTCTGCTTGCAGTTTGACTGTGTTATTTAAGTCCTTTTTCATGACTGCTTTCAAAGGAAATTACTCCAACCGTTTCTGGGTTAGATATTTTAAGGAACTACTGTGGAAAACTGTTGCCTACTGCTCTTGCATTAGTGCTGATGTGATAGAGTAACATTATTGTTGATCACCTTTTTTGCTTACATTTCGAACAGAATTGTTTTTGTACAAAGGTTCAGGGTCCATAAGGATGTAATTTTATTAAAATAAGTTCCATGCAGTGTGTCAGTCATCTGTTATTTGGAAGAATTCACTAGATATAAAGGCTTGTTTTTGTAATTTTGTAAAGCTGTTCCCTTTTTGCCATTAAATAACCAAAAAGGTAGCATAATAATATCTACATAACTTGAGAAAGCACACGCCAGTGGAAGAGTTCTTGGAGGAACTTCTATAAAAAAAAGAAAC
Organism: Labroides dimidiatus; assembly: GCA_030710495.1. Lineage (NCBI taxonomy): Eukaryota > Metazoa > Chordata > Actinopteri > Labriformes > Labridae > Labroides > Labroides dimidiatus. The sequence goes on from CM061153.1 coordinate 25,485,959, forward strand.
ACTTTGTTCAGTTTAATTGTAATGTAGATCATGTCCATTCGTATATAAAATCTAACTCTCCTACAACTTTGCACAGTCATTTAATGAGTATGGAGGATATTTGATTAATCTGCTAATAGCTCACAGTGACTGTCGATTTCCATTTTTGCTCAAAATCCCCATTCCTACCAGATATCTCATGAACAAGGTGCAAAATCATGTGACAGCTGTGAGTTATGTAAATACCATCACTGTAGGCATTAAACTACGACCAAATGTCAACAAACTCTGCTGTGTGGGAGATTAGGGATGGGAATCGAAAACCAGTTCCTGCGAAGGATCGATTAGAAATAGTTCAAGCCATCAACATCATTAGCCTTTATGCTTAACGATTCCTTTGAGTCTTTACATTACGCCGGAGCGAACGGACCTTACGTCGACTATTCTGCCTCCTCTAGATTAGCTCAGCAGATGGATAACTGTTTCCTAAGAAAACTCTGATTCAGGATTTTCTGCTTGAAGTTTGACTTGAGAAGCTGTAAAACTGAACATACAGAGAAATGAACATTATGCTCTCACAAGTGATTCATATTCAATATGTTCAACATGTTACACATCTGTTAATGGACCAAAAACCATATGGAAAACATTGTGCGAGCTTGATGTTAAGGTATATGGGAAATTGTATCGATATGCTAGCAGTTAGCATACATTGATATAACTTTGGTTTTAAAACAGAATTTCAACTTTCATGACAGAAACATTTCACAATTACTCTTTGTAACTACAGCAAACTAAAGGCTCCAAACAACTCAAAGCATTGCTACAACTACTCCCAGACACTAGATGACCTACGCCAATCGGTAGGATATAACCTAGCAATGCATCAGTGTCATGTGACGTGAGATTTTTACTTATTTTTATTTATTTATGCCCAGAGTTATCCAAAATCATTGACAAATTTCATGTTTATTTACTTATAAACTCAATAAAATGTTATTGACATAGAAAACATGTAAAGCCTACTTTTTGTACATGGAAAGTTCACAGGAGGAATTGATAAGGGAATCTGATTACTAGGCAGAATTGATAAGTGTTGTATGTGAACCGAAATAAACGTCTTTCATTCATTCAAAACACAGATGCTCCTTACTATAGTCAACTAATCATGTTAATAAATGATGCACATTAAGAGTAGTGTTTAATCTTATTCCCTTGCATTTAGAAAATTAAATGCATGCACTTATTTGGTGATTGTCGTAGTGCGGATGGCTTTCCCATTCAGCTAACAAATTGCTTTTCCTCCATAGCACTTAACCATCTTGTCAGGATTTCGATCAGTGCCATGTTTAGAGCCCATATTTCTGCCAACCTGCTGATGGTTGTGTGCCTCTCACAGCACTGAAACTTGAGCTACGAGGGAGAGAGGCCTCTTCATTCAGAGGCCAATAGAAATGGCTGCAGTCCTAATTTCTTTGTTGGCAGGATTTAGAGAAACACGGTGTCAAGAGTACTACTGACTACTGTCAGGCTGGAAAGAGTGTGAGAGTGAGGCTGCTGCAGTTACAACAAGACCAGGGCTGAACAAGCCTCAAGACCACAGTTTGGTTGAACTAGACCTGAAATTTCTTGATTTCCTATTAGAGATGATGAAGTGATTTGAATGAGTCTCCACTTTCCTCCTTTGTCTTGTCTCCTCTTCTAATAATTCAATTACTATTTTGCACATTCAGGTTTTTCTCTCCTTGAATCTGCTTTTGCATACAGATATGTAGTAGGGGTTGGTGATGAGTGCTTTGGATTGAACTTCTTTTGAGATATCGTATAGCCTTCCCAAACATATTTGCATTTACTGTTTACTTTCATTGTGAGAAGAGCTCCATCACCAGAGTATTGGAATCTCAAATATCTCCGGAAGTCCATTAGGATGATCATTTTGTGTTGAGGTGCTTGAAAATAAAAACAAACAGGGATGTTTGTTGTGTTTTTTTTTTAAATGTGTAAAATTGGACACCATTGTGTGTTAGCATCACTAAGTAAGGTTACACCAGGGCCTGAATTTTGGTGTGTATACAAATACAAAACAGGGTAATAAAGGAACTTCTCTGTGCAGATATTCAATGCAAAGCAGCAAGAGATTTTCTGTGGCTGGTGTAAGGAGGTTTAGAGTTGAACATCCTCATAACATTTACTACCGTTACGAGTCACGACCTGTTTAAATGATAAAATGCACTACTTGTGGTAGGTTTTAGGAAAATAACACAATTTATATGATGCTACAAGTTTTGTCTTGTGCGACAAGAATATCAGCCTCTGCAGCACCGGCGCTGGGGGCACAAAACGTTAACGCACAGCCCTGAGCAGTGTTGGCACAGGCAGTTGTCACACCACTCTAAGCTTTTTGAAGTGACTGTTACTGAAGGCTCGAGGCCATCTCATACGCTACAGAAAATGTCTAACAGTCATTTGCCATTTGAAAATTTCTCTCAGTTTTAAATTTAAAACGGAGAGAAATTTTCAAGTATAAAACATGCAGAAAAGCATCAAAAAGGACTATAATTAGCTGATTATCGGCAGAACTGCGGACAATATTTTTTTTTCCCGGCTGGCTGATTTATCGGTCCGGCCTTTGTAATTAGTTCAGTGTGATGATTCAGTTTAAATAGTGTGACATGAAAAGTGCTTAAATCCACAGATAGAATCTGCTTGGTTGGGCTACGGCATTTTTTTATTCTTACATACCAAGTCTTTGTCATTGTTGATGAAATCACTCTCTTACGTAACGTCATCCTGAATAAAATGTGGTGCCGACTCTCAAGGCCTACATCTTGATCTTTCACTGAGTTATTTTTGTTTGCTCTAAAGCCCCAGTAGACTCAGAGTATTTTTGGTTTGCAGGCTTGCGGCTTGACTTGGCTGCTGTGTGACTGTGAGTCTTTAGTGTAAGGACAGTGGGCCATTCAGTAAGCAACGGAGGAGCAGCTCAGCGTAGCAGGTGCAGGGACATTCAGTCTTTGAATGAGAGTAATGGAGAGAGAGCAGCTGAGGTAATCACAGTTTGATATCCGGATCAGACACAAACACACACACACACACACACACACACACACACACACACACACACACACACACACACACACACACACACACACACACATTTTTATCTGTAACTACTCTCGATGTGCTAACCAGAAACTATCAAATCACTCCTCAACAACAGTGTGACATGTTGCGTAATATGCGTGAAAAGACATTCATGCAAAGTTTCCAAACAACACCAAATGTCTCATGAGTCATCTTTTGTCTCTGCAGGTTGCTGGCTAAGCGAAACAGCCGATAATGCGCGGCATCTCCTCTGGAGCCACACCCACTTCCTGCTTGTAGAGGAAGCGGCTGTGCCAGCATGTCCTCTCACCCCCAGTCCGTGCCGCCGGGCCGGAGGACCGTGGACACCAGGCACCTGCCAAACCCCGCTAGTCTACCACTGCAGCTGCAGCGGGCACACACGGTAAGAGGCGCTGGAAAGGCATCATGTGTAGTGCTGCCATTTTTCAGGACTAACTTTGGGTACTTGGTGGATATTTTGTAAACATGGCATTACTGTGAACCACTGCGTGACCTCAGGGGCCCCTGCTGATGTTTCAACAACAGAAACATTCCCAGGCTGCAGTGTTGTGCACACAGAGCTGTTCCCTCATTAGATGTTTGAGTTGAAAGTTCATGTTTTCACTGTGGGCTCGCATTAAGGCTTTCCCTGTTATTTTCACCCAACTCTCCTAATTATCAAGATTATGTTCCTCTACATACCGGGGACAAAGCAAGCTGTCCATGCTTCAAAGAAGAGGCCTCTAGCTGATGTACAAGTTCATCCTGTGACCTTCAGGGCTCACAGGTCTCTTTTTGTTCCTGTTTGGCGGGAGAATCCAAGGCTTGCCCCCTTCAGGATCCCCACAGCTGCACCTGTAGTTAAACCCCCCCTTTCATCATTGCACCCAGAAGGAGATGAGGGTTGACAGGCTGTGTCCCACAATCCCTGATTGGCAGACACGAGAGTTTACAGTGGCTGTATGGGTGACCCCACTTGTGAGAGAAACTAATAGAAAAAGAAGGAGAAATGAGTGCAGGAACAAGGAGAGAATATGTCAGAAGAAACAAGGCAGTAAATTGAAAATTCAAGATGTTTTCAGCGTTTAATATTTATTTTATATATTCAATATCTTTACAACATTCTGAAAGGGAAATGATTAAGTTATGACATATTATTCCACACTGACAGCTTGTTGTAATTTGTTTTCCAGGAAGTGGGACTGGTTGACTACCACTCTCATCATGCCAGAGACTACAGCTCTCATCTGGCTCAGCCGCATCGCCGTCGGCCTTCTTTGCTGTCAGAGTTTCAGCCTGGCAATGAGAGGTAAGAGCAGTTTCTCCTTGTTGTTGCTAGAGAAAGCCCTTTGCTTTAAATGTGTGTGTGTGTGTGTGTGTGTTGTTTTTTTCCCCATTGTATGTTTAAAGTATCATTTAGTTTTTTTGGCGAGTGTTTATTTAATGCCCTAAAAGAGCACAAGGTTATGCAACAGGAATAGATGTAAACAACTACATGGACATATTACATCAGTCTCTAAATGCTTTATTGCAGAGCTCTCACCGCTATGCTCTGGCCAGTCTTGTTCACATCTTCCACATTTGTGGATTTATGATGAGACATTTTGAATGTCATATTTTTTCTGCATAATCTGCTGTTGTTTAGGATTCTATTTTTTTATTGCATTCATATGAAAATAGTTCTTTTAATGAATTTGTCCCTTTTCAGTCTCAGTGAATGAAGGACAGAGCTCGCTCAGCGGAAGCGTCAAGCAGGCAGTGTTTTTATGCAGTATTATTCTACTAAAGCCTCCCTCAGTGTAGTCTTTATGTAATTGGCATCCCTGAGCTGCTCCTCTGTTATGTTGTGTTAAACAGCTCTGCGGGGCAATGAAGCTTGCAGAGTTTTGCCATCTTCAAAAGACCAATAGTAAGTCAGGCAACGCTCTGTATGCATAGTACTTTCTCTCCTGAGACTCCGGTCTTGTAGCTACCAAAGGTTGTTTATTATTTATGCTGCCATGCTTTTTTGAAGGCGAGCCTTGATGAGTACTTATGAATAGTTCATGTGAATGCCTTGAATTTAATATGATGCACACAGGGTGAGAAGATAAGTCACAAGAATGTTTTTTCTCCTCAGTTGATTGTCATTGCAGACTCTCTAGCATATGTTCAAACACGCAGAGGTACAAAATTAAAATTTAAAGAGGTAAATTTTACTAGAAACCAGCTGCAAAATGTTAGTTAGATGTACGGTATGTTATGCACAGAGTAAGGCCCCTCTTTCAAAACCTGCTGGATAATTTGTGCACCTTTAGCTGCTTCAGCACAATGGAGTTGTAACAGCAGACAGCAGATGGTAGAATGACTCTGTGGCAGTGTGTGGTCGTTGCATGTTGTGTCGGCGTCTTAGACTATCAATCAGATGGGATTAGGGTCTTCAGTGTGAGGCACTGAGCTGTGTGCTGGTCTCGTTCAACTGTTAGCTTAGCGGAGCCCATGATGTGGAAACACTGGGTCCTGGTTTGACATAAAATGAAAATAAACAGTGCAATATTTAACTCCAACCCTCCAGCTCCTGATTAGCTTCATTCAATCACTGGTGCTTTGGCAGCCGCTCCTCGATTACACAGGGCCTGTTTCTGTGAGACAGATGCCTTGTTTAACTTCTACAGCGGATATAAAACAGTGATGATTTCAAAAAGGGAGACCTGCAGTAAGTGTCTTTGTGCAGGCTGTGAAATACACCGCTGGTCATGCTAGCAGGCGCCTGTGGGTGGGGAGTCTTTCAGTAAAATCTGTCAGGCCTTCAGCATTCTTTTAAAGAGCTTAGTATCCAGTCTGAAGCCCTTATTCTCCTCTCTCATTCAGAGCATGAATAGCTGTTTGTGGTCCTGGCAATCCTTTAATCTATTCTCCTCTTAGATGTGTACTTGTCTTTTCATAAGTCTCAGGAATTCTGCACACCACACGTTCATTGCAAGCACAGGGTCAATCACAATCAGACTGAGAATATAAGCACCTGTATGGCCTTAAAAGCTCTCCTTTTAAGACGAGCATTTCAGTGCCTTGCATCTTCATATCCTTCATCTCCTCCTTAGTTGTGTTGGACTGAAGACAAAGGGAAAATGTGCTGTTTAGTTAATGCTCTAAATTAACCCTAATTATAGGTCAGAAAACCGCCACAGTTGTAATCATTGGTGAGCTACTGTGCTTGTTGTTTGTGTCGTCCCCCTTTTTACTCCAGGCAGTCAGCTCAGTCACTCCGCCTCTTCCCATCTGTCTGAGATCACCCCGGCTACTTGAGAAAGGGAGAGAATACATTTCATAGCAGGCGTAACAACACAGAGTAAGCACTTAACAGGGTGTCATTTCAGGCCAGAAGAAAGAGAAGAGTGCAAACAAATCTGCTGCAATAAAGAAAACAGAGCATAGATAAAAGCTGTTTTATCCTCTCCATTTATCAGTAACGTCTGACAGATGTAGTAAATGGATGTCAGAGTAAAATAGGGCTGCAACTAATGATTATTTTTTATGATCGATTAATCTGTTGATTATTCTTTTGATTAATCGAGTAGTTGTTTGGTCCATAAAATGTCAGAAAATGGTGAAAAATGTCTGTTTCTTGGAATCCAAGATGACATCATCACTTTTCTTGTTTGCAAACCAAAGAGATTTAGAACTGTCATAAAGAAGCAAAGAAACCAGAAGATATTCACATTTGGATTTCTTTTTCTTAAATTATTACTTAAACCAATTAATCGATTATCAGAATAGTTGATGTTTAATTTAGTAATCGATTGTTTAATTGTTGAAGCTCTAAAATAGAATCCTTAAGGCTCCTGTTCGGACTATCTTGTGTGGTTATTGGAATTAGGACTGCAACCATTAGTCTACTAAAAAAAATCATGGACATGTCATATTATTGCTTTTATTGTTATTGTCATATGGTAAATTCAAATACCAGGCAGTAAGTAATCATCTGTAAATGTAGTTCACTGCATGAGGTGCTGTGTTATTGGATACTTTTATAGAAAAAGATCACTGAATTCATACAAGAGGAATATTGATGAAGACATATCCCTGCAGCCCCGACAGCTCTGTGCGACGATGGAGGCTCTGCATCTCTGGCGTGGACAGCCAAAGTTCACTTGCATCTTCATCGCACTTTGTTGTAGACAGTTTTTTTGACATTTTCATCACAAACTAGTGTCAAAACTCCCGTAACTTTTAAAAATGAGGACGCTTATCCGATGGAGCTCATTTAAGCTCACACCGCAACGATAAAACATGTAAAAGCCATTCAACCATTTAGGATTTAATTTTCGAGCTCGGCTTCACAAACCGTCTCAAATTTCTGTGTTCAGGATTAATGGGCGGGTCAGAAATTATAGCTGCATTATGTCACTGAGCCATCATTAGCATAACCATGGCAGTAGTCAGCCATATAGTTGCAAGGCAACCAGAAACAGATAACCGCCGGCAGAAGTAGTTATCCGTCATTGCAACACCCATAGGCTTCTGAAGAAACAGGTGGATTGTTAGCCTAACTGTATTAGACTAGGCTAGGCTATAACGTTACTAGTCAGTAATACGGGTTGCTGAATTACATAAATAGGAGAAATAAATGATCATTCTGATGGAGACGTTGAGGGATGAGACTGAGCTCTATCAGCGTCTGACTTGGTGTCAGTATCTGGCCCTGATGGCTCAAACAGGTAGGGCTGGGTCTGTCCCATTACACTTCAAGTGTTAGCTTCTGTTGTTACTGTAGGTGACGTCCTTGTACAGTACATGGAGGAGGCTCCCCTTCCGCATGTGGGCGTGGCTCCAGCACCTCTAGCTGACACACCTCCAGCGTTCCACAGCAGAGAGAAGTGCTGATTTTTCCATGATTTTGAGAACTCATTTTATATTCTTAGCAATTTTTTTAATCATTTAAATTGTGGCTCAGTGGTCAATGATGCATGTTTCTGTGATGTGAGAAGCTCATAACACAAATTTATTTCTGCTTTACACAGACTTTAATGAATTGCAAATTCTCTCATTTAAGAATTGAACCTAAATGTTTTTTCATAAAAAAATAAAACAAAAACGTCCCTTTGAGTTTGGAGCAAATGTTTAGAGCAGCATTACTTTTTATCCGACAGTGATCAGTGAGGTGTCTTATCTATTGCTCTTTCCATCCTTGCCAACATGTTATCGTCTGATCTTTTTTAGTGTAACTGAGCAGATTGACTTTTCAAGATGACTTTTCATCTACTTCCAGCTGCAGTTGGTGTTCATACCCCGGTCTCTCATTCCTTCAAACACACAGTGAAGAGGCTTTTGCACAGCAGTAGGAACAGAACAGATTCAGGGTTTTTTGTACTCCACCCGTCGTCCCTCCTCCTCTGTTTCATTCATCCCAGCTGTGGTGGAGTTTTCTGGCTTCGCTCTCTGTTAACAGTCTCTATATCGTGCACAGCTGTGGAGCGGCTCCTCTGGGGAGTTATGCAGAGAGATTGGCAGCAGCACAAGCGTGTAGTTCTTTTATAAGAACGGGCTGCTATCGGTTCACATGATCTCTGCTTGTGCCGTAATGGGGCCAGAACCAGTAAGAAAGTATTGGGGGTGTTATGTTGTCCCAGTGCCCCTTCCTCCTCCTCCTCACCTCCACACATCTCTTTCTCTCATCCTCCAGACAAATCCTCCCCAGGGATCAGATTATTCTGCACGCTCACAAGGGGGACGGGGAGAAAGAAAGGAAGCGCGAGAGAGAGGGGGGGAGAAGGGGGGAGTGGGCTGGGGCTTGATGATGTGATTATGTAAGTGCCAACCCTCCATGGAGATGAGGAAGTGTGTGACTGAGTGAGTGAGAAAAAATGTGTTCTGGGGGAGTAGTTGCACACCATCTGGGTATTCATTTTGTGCCCCCGTTTTTCGAGGTGTAATTTAGGCAGTCAAACAGTTAAACACACATAATCAGTTTATTTCCTCTGCACCCCACGATACCTTTTTAACATGCATATTTATTCATATTACATAAGTGGCAAGATCTCTCTGCTTTGTACATTTTCAGGGATGGTCGTGATTGTTGCACCACGCCACCAGCATCCTGCTGTGCACAGACGGGCTCCGTGCGTCTTTGCACACACAGGAACCACACACTAGACCATAGTGGGTCTGGACCAGCAATTATGGTTGTGTTTCCCCGTTTCTTTTCAGAAGCCACTTCCATTTCGACACAGGCTGCAAAGTCACTGACATTCTGGCATGTGGCTCCAGGGCGGGCTTTAGAAAATGATTCCCTCACTAAGAACAGAGAGCCATTTACGACTGGGCTGATAACTGAGTAGCATGTGCAGTTAACTCCCAGAAACCATCATTTTCCTTCACGTGCTGACTTCCCTGCCATCCAGTGTTCTAGTGTATTCTGTGAGTGTGATAAAAATGTGGAGATTGTGGTTCATACATAGACTGTATAATTAATGGATGTAGCCTCCGCGACGTCACCCGTCTGTTTCTGGAATGGATTTTTGAAGCAAAACGGATGGCGTGGCCATATTGGAAATGAGGCGGGCTTTGAGTCTCCACAGTAACAGCCATAGGGCGACTGGCAGTTACATGAGCTGAACTGTGCCTTTGATTGGACGAAGTGGTGATCTTACATGCTCATTTCAGCTGTGAAAATGGCTTTTTTTGGTTTAATGTATTTGTGACTTTTGGTACCTCCGGAGCCAGCCTCAAGCTGACACTCCATGAACTGCAGATTTTAGCACTTCCACATTGTCTCATATTTTCAGATTGGAGGTTGCCGCTTGGGTTCATACTATCAACACACATGCACACAGTAGCTCATGAGGAGATCACATTACAGGACAGTGCTCCGCTTCCTCAGGCAACTCTAACTGTAATCGTTCACATTCCTGTTCACCCAGACCGGTTTCAGTTTAAGGGGTTACAGTTGAAGCAGTACCATATTTTAGTTTGAACATTCAATCTTCAGAAACACGTTTGGCATCTTGTATTTGACTATAGGCTGCTTGAAAGAACCACTCTACCATTTGCTACTAAATTTGAAACCATTTGACGGTAACGTTATAGTGAGTCACCCTTTCCTATTTCCTTCCCCCTCTTTCTTTCCACTTTCCACTGCTCAATGACCCGCTCCACATAACCATTTTATAGAAAACATGATCTTAAGTGATCACTTGATTGTTATTCAGTTTGAAAAAAATCACGCCAGCTGGCGTTTGTGTGTGTCTGACTTGAAAACAGTAAAAATTTAGGTCAGCCTGATTTAAGGCTGTTGATGTCATCTTGTGCTTTTCTACTAATGTGTCTGTGTGCTCAAATGGAGCCGACTTTCAGGCCAGTTTTTTCAACCAAACCAGCATTGAGTCTCACCTCTCACTCAGAAGATCAAAATTGGGGCCTCTTCAGGTCACAGATAGTTCAATCAGGGATCAGTTTGTTTTTAACAATTAACTAAACCTTTCTCCTTTACAGCATGTGCTGCCTGTGGATTCTTCTAGCAGTCAAATATTTACACACTTCTCTAATCTCTTTTCTACTTTTTTTTTTTTTTTTTTTGCAGAGGACAAGAGCAGCATATCCGCTATGAGCACCTCTACCTGCCAGAGCCCAGCAGCCAATCAGACATTGAGTATGCAGAGATCAAAAGGCCTCGTTTAGACATGGGCCCAGAGTCTCTGATGAGGCCTTCCTCCCACAGGCAACAACTGCCTATGGGAGGGGCTGAAGATATGGCAAAGGTCAGTAGTCCCTGAAGAATATGGTGTACCATAATGGAATTATTGTGTGTACAAGATAAAGATATTAAAAAGCAACCAGATAATTATTACCAGACTTGGAAATGAATTACAGCTGATCCAGGAACAACTGTATAAAACACTTGGCAAAAATTGACATCTGTGCTTATTGCGAACATGCATAATGTGATTATTATTATTTTTATTTATTATAGTTTTTTTTAAACTATTGTAACCTCCAAAATACAAGTTACAACAAGAGGTTTAAACTGTTTCTGAATGAAGACGTCTATTGTGTTCAGCAGCGTGCAGTTTTTATGCATCAAGCTTTTTCCAGTATGATCTGTTATTGCCACTCTGCCAGGTACTAAAATTGAAGTTTTTTGTTTGTTTCTTTTTTTTAATCAAACCAGCACTGCTCAAGATTAATTTACTCCAAAGGGTAGAAACTATTTTTTAAATGAATGATTATAACGTAACGAGAGAGAAAAGCTATGTGTACAGTATGCTCAGCTTGCACCTTCAGGCATTACCTTGTGAGTAAAACACTCTACTGGTCACACTGATGCAAATCACACAGTTTACTGTAGATGACAAAAAGAAGGGTTAAAAAATGTATCAACATCGCATTTTTACCATCGTACAAATGTCCCCAAGGCTCTAATACTGGAGGAAGTCACTAGTAATTTGAAGAATTATAAGTTACGTGTATCAAATTGATATTATGAACAAATAGAAAAGAGGAAAATTAATCAAGAAGAAAAAGGGAACAATAAAACAGGAAAGCTTTTTAGCTGAAAGAGAAGGATTAAGTGGACAAGTGTTTTTTTATGTCCCTTGCTGACAGCTAAAAACTGAGCTGCACTTTTTTCCATATAAACATTGACCACTTAATTTATGTCAATGTTTCCTGTGTATTCTGGAAATCATTTGCCTCAGATTAATCCTGGCAGCTTCCTTCAGAGCGCAACATGTTATTATTAGACACACTGCAGCAGAAGTCGTAGAATGAGATTCTGCGTTGTAGTTCGAGCTCTGTGAGCGGCAGTGGGAAGACTGAGGGAGTTGTGAAACAAGCAATTAATAAATAATAGAGCTGACCTAGATTTCAAAAGACTGAGGATGAAGCTGTGTGAGCTGCACATCAAAACGACTTGCTCGCAGTGTAGAGACGCTGATGGGGAGGTGTTCCTGACATTACAACAGAGGGCCTCAAACTGCCAGGGGAGGCAGACAGCCAAGGAATGGTAAAAAAGATACACCAATAACAGAGGGTACAGGAAAAGAAAAACATTGACTTTTAAGCTAGCAGGGAAATATTCAGGAATGCCAGTAATTCCCCTCTGAGCTCAGCGGGCTGTAAACCCATTATATAAGTCATGTCAGTTGCAATCACTGCATGGAACAAGTGCACAGAGTGATAGCGGGGAGAGGGGCGAGCTGCAACTGAAAATGAGGCAAAGGGTGAGTGTGGAAAATGGAAAGGGAGGAGAAAGAGACAAAGACTAACAGGAAAAGAGGGAGTGGGCCAGTAGTATCAGACAAAGCTAACACTTGTTATGACTCACCCGAACAATGAATCAGAGAAGGACAAAAACATTTAGTTACTGTAACAACTGGGCAGGCAGCCTGATTTGACCCTCTCTTGTAATGAAGATTAAGGTATAAACTCACAGTTAAATGAGTAACAGTGAGCTGCTCTATATGGGGTTGATTCACACAGGATTCTCCATAATTATTACAAATGTTCAAAGGTCTCAAGGTGATATTAATTCTGTTAAAGGTGATAAATGCTCCTAAAACTGGCTTTGCTCAACACAAAGACTGAGGAGTGCTGTAGTCAGTGTTGTACTAATCCAGGCAAGTCAAAGCTGATTTAAACCAGATCCACACCAGACAGTGATCCTGGTCCGACCACTGTCTGCTGTTTGTCTCAAAGGTTCACTGTAAGCTCGCCTGGCATTCTTCGTGACTAGAGCAAGACCAGTAAGTCGAGTCAGCTGAAAAAACACATTATTATTGTATTAGGCATTGGCTTTTTGAGCTGCCTTGTAGAAAAGATTACTCATGTCATGAAGCGCTAAAAACCTACGTCAAATCATGTTTAGTCACTAGATTCACTGAACAACTTTTTGCTGTGTCATGGTACGAAGAGCAATAACAGGCGGTAAACTCTCAACTTGGTGCTGTCTTTTAATAACTAGTTACAAAACTAGGAGTAATGTAAGCAGACTGAAGCATGAGCCAGGGCTGCTTGGCGTGTCTATCACAGCTCTGTTGTTGACCGATAATGAAGCCAGCTAATCCACCTTTGAACCAGAAGCTGGTACAGCCATCCAGTGTGGCTGAGTGTCGGTCTGACAAAGCTCTAAGCTGCCCAGCAGGAGAACCACTCCATGTGGTTCGAGGTTTTATAACTGAACTATGACACATAATTTGACCTTCTTACTTTGGAAGTTTTGTCATAATTAATAATAAACAAAGTCATGAGTGGGTGTTGCGGTCATAAATGAGCCTAATGTGGGCAGCTGGAGAAGTTTAGAGTGCAGAGCACTAACACGCAATTGAGGTGGATAAAACTCTGATCAACCATAACATTATAACCCTCAAACTGATGATGTTGAATCAAACGGCTCATCTGCGCGATGTGCTGGACAACAAAGTCCCTCTGTGGAGGCCACTTCTCACAATTTAAAGGATTGTCTGCTAACGTCCTGGTGCCACATACCACAGGTCACCTTTAGAGGTCTTGTGGAGTCCATGTCTCCTCAGGTCAGGGTTGTTTTAACCCTGAAGAGAATGCAGCCTACAAAATATAATGTAACGGCTGATCGGTGTAAGTTGTTGACATTTCATGCCCACACCAAGGAGCATAAAATTGTACCCATTTTCAAGATTTAACTCTCTTTTTGAAGTCTTTGCCTTGATAGACACACTTTGAAAGAACAGTTACATAAGTTTGTGTAGCTTTGTGCACCTGCTGTTGTCTCGGAGTGGGCTTGAAAGGGACTGTTGTGACCAAGATGCACATTGTAGCATGAAAACAGCATGTCTACAGCTTTATTTATCTGTTGTCTGGAAAGTGAATACTGGAGAGTACGTGACTCAGTCACACAGCCTGCTGCTTACTGAACAGAACACATTTACACAGACACGCTACAACACCCAGAGGTTATTTGAAAAACAGGGGAAAAAAAAAAAAAGAAAACCTGACACATGAACAGCCGGAGACATCATGCGATGGTATGTTCTAAATGTGACCTGGGTTGTTGGGGGTGTATAAGCTGTCTGCCGTGCAAGGCTAAAAGCTAAGCCTTTGCTCTCTGACCTTTTCACACTATGTTGCAGATGTAGTAGCTCCTGATGTGCTGCTGTAACACCGACGAAGTCAAAGGACAGACAGTGCAGGGCACAAGAAGAACTCTGAGAGTGCAGACTGTCTTTGATTTAATAGTTTTGTTGTTCTATAAAAAACTTTTTACAAGTTTTACTGTCCATGACTTTGAAGAAGAACGAAGTGGCAACAAACATCAAAGCAACAAACTGACAGCTGCAGCAACAAAAACATGAATTAAAGCAGTTTAGTTTCTGGGAATAAATTATTTCTGCCTCTCTGACATCCTTGTGATTGGGATTACCCTGCAAACATGTTGTGTAATGCTATCCGGTTTACATCATCATGATTCAGTCCCCTGAGAGGAATTCTGCACTGTTTAGGAAGGAAGTGTTATTTGTATGCATGGATATTGTTCCAGAGAAGTTCCTGCCATCCTTTAAGTTATTCCTATATTCATTTATGTATGAGGAACTTATCTTAGTCCCCCTCATTTAATGTAGCCCCCCAACATCCCCATGGTACGGCCATTTTCAGGTCTAGGGAGCGATAATACAGCCTGCCTAGTCCAGATTAGCCCACTTACATAACCTTTATTTTAGACGTTCAAAAATAACCCAGAACAAAAGCCCAAGCTGCATCACACACACCATCATTTATGGAGGCTGTAATTCTAGAATATACACAAACATACAGAGAGCAGAAACATTCATCCACTCACTGACCAGGAGAAAACCTCACCTCCGCAGAAAAAGTTAAAGTTAGCCCTCTTCTAACCTTTACTTGTGCTGTTGTTTCATAAACAGCTAGCAGCAAAAATAACCCTTTTTCCTCATGAATGGATTAAAAAGATTAGATTCATGTGGGAGCTTCCAGACTTTGCCGACTTTGTGTGTTTTCCTTTTTGAAAGCAGTCAATTCAAAGTTTTATGTGGACATAAGCACAAGGAACATCGTGAAGCTGTCTCAGTAGCAACAGGTGGCCCAACAGTCTGACAGGTTTATGAAAGGGAAGACTTGAATAGCTGACTGTGATTGGTTGATAACACGCTGTTATGTATGTGGAGATGTAATGTTTGAACGTTATTTAGAAAAAAAAAAAAATCATTCACTGTTCAACCAGCTAAATTGCAGACTGTCTTCTTAACAAGACCAATCTCTTTCTGCCAGATGAATGTCCAAATGATAGACTGAAAGAAAATCAGGCCAAATTAAACTAAGGGGGAAATCTGTTCACTTTTACTTGATATACTGATTGATGGCTTAAACAAACTGTCAAGACAATTTTGGTTGCTTTTTAAAAAAGATCAGTAAAGGAACTTTTTAAACAAATATGACGCAGCCTCTCACTGCTTCACTGTTTGTGCTATAAATGCACTTTTCATGTGCCAGTGAATATTAAAAACATCTGTAAAAAGGAGGGATGAAAAAGCTATTTGGGATTTGAGAAGAGTTTAGTTTTAAATGTAGTGCTTCCCTGCTGTCATGAACAAAGAATCATCTTTGAAGAGCAGCTAAGGGGCTGAAATGACCCCTTTATATACACAAGGAACTCATTTATATACCATTACATTTTTGCGCTGTTTTTGTTTTCTGAAAGGATTTAACGGCCTGTACTGTAGAGTCAGAAACTCTGTTTATCTTTCTCTAGAAATAAGCACAAAATGGATGCAAATGACTCTTGTGGAGCAACTTAATTTTTTTTAAGTCTGACTCATCTGTCATCTGTGCTTGTTTACATCCTGGTAGTAAAGCAGTAAGCATTAACCTCCACTACTGCCCATGCGAGTTGCTGCTTGCTGCAGTAAAGACCCAATGTGTGACAGCATTTCAGGGCTACAATGAAAGAAATATTAACACTACTTTCTGAGAGCTGTAATTTTTTACTTTTTAGGCTGTTGGCTGGGCAACATAAGCTTTTAGACCATTGAAATCATGTGTTAAAAAAAGTTGTGAAGAGCCCTTTTCATTTCATTTTTTGTCATATGTCCAAATAGAGCTTGTTTTAAAAATATATGAGTGAATGAGTTGCTACTTTGTTCTCAGTCCTCTGGTTCTCTTTCTTTTTCAGTGAAGCAGCTGCAAAGTTTACTTCCTTGTGGAGTTAATCAAAGTTTAATTTTTGCCTGTTTATTCTTGGAGGCTGAATAAAATGCTGGTTTCTGTCTTTTTGTGAGACGACAGATCTGTTGTCTGTGCCACCAGGTGTGGTTGCTGTTTTTTACATCTGAAAAGGCTTTAAAATAAATATCTTTAACTCACAGTACGTTTACACCGACTGAGGGAAACTGTACTAATTCTTGAGAATCAGTGGTTTATGGATCACTTTTTTCTACTCTGTCATTAGGATAACTGCTCTGTTGATGAGCTGTACTGACAGACACACTGTTTCTACTTTTCTGCTCGGTGATGTTTTCAACCAGGACTTTATCTGCACACATGTTCTATAACCCTTTAAATATCTTTCTGTAGCTCAACAAACAGAGCCAGCTGCCAGCGCTTAATAAGATGCATGCTTAATTCTGGCGAGGGAGGCTTTGACCTCATATTCATTAGTGTGGTCTAGTGACACTGAGACTCTTTGCTGGCTTTCATCACCCAGAGGACTTAATAATCGCCGTGTGTTACCGCCTAAATGATGCTATACCGTCTGGATGATTTCTTGTGGAGAGGAGGTTAGGAGGCTCTCTTTGCTCTCCTTCCACATTGATATAAAAAGATTATGGTTGACTTTTGACTGACAATGAGCTCTAAATTACTGATGAATGTAGTATACTAAACATTTTCTGCATCTGACCATGTCTCTTCCCTCTCTGCCGTGCTTCTGTAGGAGCGTGGAAGTTCCATGGGAAAGCTGGAGCCGATCTCACCTGTGAGTCCCGTCCATATGGACCCTGACTTGGATCTGGTGCCGGCTCGCTACTCCAAGGAGGAGCTGATCCAGAACATGGACCGCGTGGACCGGGAGATTACCATGGTGGAGCAGCAGATCTGCAAGCTTCGCAAGAAACAGGTATTCACACTTATAGATGTGGTCACAACTTCCCACTTTTAGACTTCCCACTTTTTTTCTCTCTCTGTGTCTCTTTGACTCCAAGAAGGGTCCATGTTTGTTTATAAAGTTTCTACCTCTCAAGCGATAGATTGTCAGTTGTTGACAAATTTAACTTGACCTGGTTTTCTTAAGCCAGAAAAAACAAGGATTAATTAGCTATTGGAAAGGACCCAAATAATGAGCTTTCTCTGTGTTTGCACTCTCAAAGTGACATTGTGGTAACAGAAAGCTGATGCAAAAAGAAGGTGGGTTTTGGGGTGATTTTGTATACTAAAAATCACAGAGGAGGAATTTTAGAGACTGCAAGCAAATTTTGGAAAAAAGTCTTTTTCTTTAGATGTTGTACACATCATGTGAAGAGATGTGCAACTGGGAAAAAAATAAGTAATGCATATACATTTTCACATACCATAACTAGCTGGGCAGGCTGAAAACACCCCTTTTCCACCAGTGATAGTTCGGTGCCAGTTCCAGGCCACTGCCTTAATTTGCACCAGTTTTGTTTCCACTGACAAAACACCGGCTCCAGGTGCTAAAAACTGGTGCTTAGCAAGCACCAACTCTTTGCTGGGCCAGAGTGAAGCCCCATGGGGCCGGGGCCGGGTTACTGTGACCAATCAGCTTGGAAAACAGCCATAAAAAATAATAAAAAAAAAAGCGGCCAAAAACTTTAATTGGAGGTGAAATTGAAGCAGCAATGCATTACCTCTTTTATAGACCAGGTCTGTACTTTATTTTATTTAACAGACTAATTAGATTCATGTTTTTTATCTTATTTAAATGAAAGGATGTCGTTTCTGCCTCATTGTCGTCAATCACATTTCTCCCCTGCTCTCATCGCACACACGAGTTCCGCCCTGATGCATACACACACACATGCACACAGACAGCACAATTCGTGTAACAGACAGAAAAAAATATCACAAGTACCACAAGACACGTAAAAAAAGAAAATCTCAGCCTTTTTTTAAGAGCTCCTAGCGCCGTCTGTGTTGCCAACCCTGCCCCCAGTGTCCGTAGCCCCCCCCCCCCAGAACATGGCTCCAACTCGGCTCCATGCCGGTGGAAAACCAAACCAGTTTTTTGGAAGAACAGGATCAGAACCAACTAAACACTAGCACTGGCACTGAACTAGCATTAGCACCAACTTGTTGGAAAAGGGGTACATGAGGTACTTCCGAGTTTATTTGTCATGCTCGTAGAAATCAAAGTCTGTGCCAGTGCTGGCAGCATTTTGGATTTTCTTAGCAGCAGAGTTTGGCTTGTTTGAAATGATCATGTGCGGTTTTCCAGTGTCACTCTCCCTGCCAGACTTCCACTTGGCATCGGTGTAATAAAGTCTTAAACAGACTGCGCCGTGTTGTAATTGCCACATTCAACTTCGGTAGCTTTTTCTTGCTCACTGCGCCACAATTCAGCACACTCAGTCCTCCAGGCAGCTGCATTTCCTTTTTTCTTCTCTGATCTCTTTTGCTTTTTATTTTGGAGAAAAGTAGGTTAAAAATATATAAGGCTATAAATAACTCTTTCCCCGGGGGAGGAGGAGGATTATGGTGGAGGTTTTGTGACTGCTAAACCACTCATATCCCTGCCACACAGTCTCCCTTTTGGCTGCCTGCCATGATTTAGAGGAACTGAATGGTCTAGCTCTCTCTTTCGAACTCTCTCCTTTACCATGCTGATGTTTTATAATCTACTAAATCTTCTTTACTTGGCTATGCAGAAAAGAAATCATCTCTCAATCATTATTTGGACAGGTTTGGTATAGGGATAGGCAATGATTTTTTTAATATTTGAATAGTCATTAACATTTAAAAAATTGAATAGTTCGTGCAACTTTTACAAAAATCAAATCAAATAGATAAAAAACTAATTAATTAATTAATTTGAAACAGTTACAAGCAAAAATCGAATAGCACTTTTACTTGAAATGCCCATCTCTAGTTTCGTACAGATATTGATAATAATATCTATAATTTTAATACAGTACTCAAAATAATTAACCTTTTTGGTGATGAAGTCCACACTGGACAGACAAACAGGAGAGATGGTGGCACATGTGGAAAATTTAAATTGGTAGTGCAGATCAAGACTCTTGAAGATTTGAGTTGGAGACCGTCTTCTTTGATGAAAAATACTCAAAGAATTAAGTTTTCGCCTAAAAACCTATAATTTTAAGTTTTGCCAACTTAATTTATGAATTGAAACCAACTTTACACAAAAGACTTAATATACCTTGTTGAGATAACTATGAAGTAGTTTGCAACCCAACAGAACATGTTTTTGTTCACTTAACCAGAAAATCATTTCCAGCCCAACAATTTTAAGTTTTTTTTTTTACAGTGTGCTGTCAGCATGTCTGGTCGTTGACTACAAGTGAAACCAACAGCTTGGAGAAAGTAAATAAAAATGGCAGAGCAGTTTCAATGTATTTCACGCTGTCACACCAACAACTTTTACAGCTGTCACAGTGTTTGCAAGATTAAAGTTATTGATGGTTGTTCGCATTAATATGACACACTGCTTAATCAAACATCATGCCCTCGAAAACAATGAGGTCAGCTAAACAAAAAATCAGACAGCTGTAGAAACACAAGAAATCACTCAGTTAAAGGTTTGAAAGCACCAGAAGAAGGTTCTCAAATTCATTGTTTTAACAAGCTCTACAAGTTGTTAAAGATGAGGACTTCTGCAGTTAAATGGAAAGGACATTAGATATGAGCAAATATTAACATCAGATGCTGACAGAAGCACCGATGTACCTTTGGTACTTATCAACAGAAGTGGAACTGTACTTACTGCTACTTCAAAATAAAATACCGGTCATTACATCAAAGCTCATGACATGACTCTTGTCAGATTATACTTCTGAAATCTTTCCTGTGTATTATCTGGATGCAAAGCTGGTTTCACGGAATGATGAAACATGAGAGAGAGCTTTATTTGTCCCAGGGGAAATCGTTGTGCAGTCATGCAAAATGGTAAAAAATGAGAGCTCAGAATAAAGAGAAGTTTATGAAAGCTGCTTTACATCTCAGCTTCCTGGATGTTCCTTTGTAAGCGCTGTGGTTTGAAATAAAAATACTGATAATAATAAGCAATTCAAAGGATTTTTTAATTAGTTCAACAAACTTTGATGGGAAAATATGAATGGATTTGCAGTAGGAACTAAAGCGAAAACTGAATGATTGAGCAGCTAGGCTCTGCTGCTTACAAGCATAAATCATGACCCACCTCCTCCCCCTTCCCTCGGCACTCACACCATGTTTATGTGGGTATTTTCTTACATTTTGGCTCTCTTCAAGCATTTAAACATCTGGAGTAATTAAGTGTCACGGTAAAACTTTATTTAAAGAATTCTGGCAGAGTCTATGGAGGGGCGGGGGTTAGAGCTAAAGTTACCGTCAGCCTGTGTCCTGTCAGCCTAGCCAAGGATGGCTGGTTTATTTAGTTTTACTCTGCGGTGGGTTTGGGAAGGGAAGGAGGGGGTCTCTGTGGGAATGTCTGCGTTTCCCTCACCAGATGCTTATCCAGTTCCATCATGACGCATGATGATCCATTTCGCTCTGGGCTCATGTGGATCCTCTGGGGGCAGTCTGTCCCCTCTCTAAAGCCTCAGAGGAGGAGTAGGGGGGCCAGACTTCTTCACTGTAGATCAGCTACATGCACACCACCCAGCAACACCTGCCCTCAGCCTACAGACCGTCACTTACAACTGAATACATTCTGCCTTTGTCTGCAGCTTAAAGTCTGTTTAACATTAAAAACCTCAGATATATTAACTTGCCAAGAAATGCTTTGTGAGAAGTTTCTGTTTACCTGCTGCTTTAAGTGGCGTGATCATTTTCAGGGTAGGAAATTCAAGATTTTGTGACAGCTTTCAGTTAAAATGTAGACAGATTGAAATACTTATTAGACTTTTAGATTTTCAGAATGTTGAATATGCTGGATAGTGGCTGTTAAAGTATGCTTTTCATCTTTGACTCATTACAATCCTGCTCTTTATACGAGAACTGATTGAAGATACAATTATCCCAACAGACCTTCTGGTAAAAGCGTCTCAAACAGAATAGTTGATGCTAAATTTGCAAATACCAGACTATTTCTAGAAGACAGACAGACACATTCCATTACCTCCATTGCTCTTTGATAATTCAATGGTTAAAGCTTTGTAGGCCTTAACATAGCCCTGTTAATATGTTATGAAAGACTAAAGTATTAGTTATGTGCTAACAAAGTTCAGTGAGCTTTAAATAAACCACATCAAGGAGTTACAATGCTTAATAACTAGGAATTGTTAGATAATATTTACAGCAGCATGTTTTTAAATGATGAAGTTTGTCCCATTCGTCCTGCCATAATTGAGAAGGGAAGAAGAGAAGAAGGGAGAGAGAAGCTCCTTTTGAATATAACTGATGGTTGTTGCTAAGTGTAGGGTGTGTGAGGATTAATGATCCCTTTAGGTCTATTTATGCCTTTTAAACATCTGGATGGGGTCCTCTTTAATCCTCTTGGTTCTATTCACACTTGACTTTCAGCTTTAAAAGACCCCCCCCCCCCCAAATAAATAAATAAATTGATAAATAAGTGAGTAAGTAAATAAAAATACTAAAGAAAGACACAAAAGACGCCTGGATGAAAATGTGCTCAGAGCCAAACACTGTCTCTCCCTAAATGATACTTGGCTTCCTTCATATAGAGCATCAGAGCAGACATCACTTCTTCTCTTAAATAACAGCTTCGGGTAAATATGACACACAAAGAAAGACTGACTGAGCTCTTCATGATTGGAAGGGAAGCATTAAAAAACAGCCAGATTATCTCTTATTTCATCTTGCATTTCTGTTTTTTTTTTACTACTCTCTGAAGGCAGCCTGTCCTAAAATTCTCAGTTTTTGTTTTCAATCTCAGAACAATCATTGCTGACTTATTAGTAAGTTAGAGAACCTCTGCTGTTTTTGCTGTAATTGTCTGATGTTTATTCACCACATTTCCCTCTTTCTCTCTCTATTTCATCCTTTTATTGGATGTCCCAGCCTCACAGCAGGCTTTAGCTTTGTTTACAGCCTGTTGTAGTAACTCTTTGATTAACTAGGCCCTGGGGAGTTAATAGCTATTACAGCTAATAGGACAGTTAGTCTGGTCCCTGCTGGAAAGCTGGGGGAGGGACAGTCTCTAACGCGCTCTCTCTAACCTCCCAACAGGAACTGGTTAGCCACAGGTTTTACTGGAAAACGATTTTAGATCTGGTTCCATCATCTTTACGTGTCTTTGTGTGTTACAGCAACAGCTGGAGGAGGAGGCAGCGAAGCCTCATGAGCCGGAGCGGCCCATCTCACCACCACCCAGCGAGGCCAAGCACCGCAGCCTGGTGCAGATCATCTACGACGAGAACCGGGTCAGTAAAACACATACACACACCACACCACATGCTTGTTCTGTGGGCCACCACTGACCTTAAATTACCTCAATTTGAATGAATTTCATTGTGGTTTCACTTGATCATGACTGCAACTTTATTCATTGCCACGAGTGAATATAAGGCTATGAGAGCGAGCTGAGTGCTCTTTCTTTGTGGTTCGGTTCAGTTTCATTGATGCAAAAAACAAACCAAAAAAAAGCAAATCAGGCCAGGTTGTGACGTTACGTAAATGTTGTGTGTTTTGTGGGGTTGCTGCTTCTTCTGAATTTGTGATTGGGCAGCTGGTGTTGGACACCATGCTGTCAAAGTAAACTAGATCATGGTTTATTGAGTACTTCCTTGTACCCATTTCATCTTGTTTTTTCATCATATTCCACAGTCAAAATCTGGATTACTGTACGTCATTGTATCATACTGAGCTCCCCTGAGAATGAGCTCTGCCTTTGGAGCACAGATTCCTGGAAATCTTTTCATTTACCTTGTTGGGTGTAATCCTGAAAAGCCCTTGTCAACAAAGTCAGAGTCACAAAATATTCATGTTGTACCTGAGCCTCTCACTCTTTATGTCAGGGGAGGAGTGACTCTAACCCAGCAGAAAAGGCTTCTAAAGGTCAACATAGCAGGCGTTCAGAATCTCACGTGTACACTCACTCAAACATGCACAGACAGGTTGAAACTTATCTTTTGTAAGCGGTGGAAAAGAGTCAGCTCAAAGTTTGAATTATTTAAACGTGAACCTTGCAGCTAGGACATCATAAAAAAATATTTAGAAGCGTGAGGTTCGTCTCAGTCACAGAAATAATCCTGAACAGTGTTGCTCTGTGCAGCAGATTAGCTGAGTGATTCTCGGTGCTCTCAGTCCCCCTAGTGGAGAAACAAGGGAGTGTCTTTCACTGAAATTGGCATTCAAAGCAGAGCGCTCCTCTCTCTCTCTCTGTATCACAGCCCAGATTCAGCCTCTTTGAACAAACCCCGGTGGGAAACTAGGAGTAATGTTAAATCTTCACAGCTCAGAGAAAAAAGCTCTTGACTTTTTTTTTCTGCAGTGTCTCTGACACATTCAAAGCAAAACATTTTTATGGAAGAGCACAGCAGTGTAGTGTGAAGAGAGAGTACATGCAAATGAGCCTAGTTTAAAACCTGTGCTGGTGAGAGAGAACCCATTTCAAGTGTTGTTGAGCAAGAGACTGTATCCGCTCTAGGGATGTTGTTTTGACACTTCACTCTAAATGTAGCAGATATCCCCAGATAACCACCACACTGTCCTGAGCAGGCCTCTTAAAATGGGGCAGCACAGTACAGGGAGTATCTTTCATGACCTTCAGCCTCACCGTTATCGAGCACAGCTAAATCTCTGCACCTTTGTGTAACAGCAGGACACCGTGGATTGCTCAAGACTTCTCTGAAAGACTTCAAGTTTAAGAATGACTCATGGCTTGCTCCACAATGCAGCCTGACCTCTGTAACACTTTCCACTTCCCTCTGACTGCTTGGATGTACTCTGGCCTAATGCCTGCCCCTCAGACCTCTCCCCCTCTCTCCTTCCCCTCTCTCTCATTCTCTATCTTTCCTGGAGTGAGACAGCTCCTTCTGCTGATTTTTGATTCCTTGCATGATAACCCACAACATTAGAACCATTTTTAATTACTTCTGGATAAATATTACACAGGCTCCATTTAGGGTTAGCTCTGAATCATTTCCATAAAGATGTAGTGTCCATTCACAGATCATGAACCTGTTTTGCGCTGGTCTGTTTCCTGGCTGCATGCAAATCAGGGTAAGCCCCGCTGTGACCAGAGGCCAGTAATAATGTACCAGAAGTATTTTGGTAATCCCTAAAAGGCCAGTGAAAGAGTATCTTGTGCATACTGCAGTTTATTTAGAACACTAACACTTCTTTTTTGATGAGATGAAAATTATTATTATTATTATGTTTTAGTATTATCTGTAAATGATGCCGATCCTCTCTCGATCTTCGTGAAGGCTGTGTGTGGCCAGTAACCTCTGCACCTGCTCAGCAGGAACAGAGAGCAGCAACCTTTGTGCTTTTTCAAAATAAAAGCATGTTTGTCAAACAGAAAGGGGAAAGAAATGGTAATTTAAAGCAGTTACAGCATGGTTTATGCTTGACGCGTCCACGAAATCGGCGTGGCTTTGTGCAGTCCTTTTCACGCACCTCTGAAAATTTCTAACTTCAATGAAGAGACATGGCCAAGCAGGAGCTGCTTGTGTCTGAAGTCAAAAAAATACTGGAGGTTTTATGATTCACCACACAGAGATCACCTTGGTGACCAACTACAGTGGTACCTTGACTTACGAGTGTCCCAACTGAGTTCATGAGCCAGTTTCAGATACCTCACCGCTGGCGCAGTGAATGCTGCAACATCCGCCTAGCATCCTGTGTCTCACCTGTTCACTTTAGGCAGTTTCCGACTTTATTTCAAAAGAAGCACCTGGGAAAAGTTGCAACAGGGCGTGCAACGTCGCTATTTAATGACACTTGACTGATTCATTTTAGACACATTATGAAAGAGAGGATGAAACCGACCTCATCAGACAGGTTTTCATCGAAAACCTCTGCAGAAGGAAAGCGTGGCATTAAAACGGCGACTAAGATTCAGCTATTCACTTCAGCCTTTCTCCTCCACCTCTGTCAGCATCTTCGTTTAGTCTGATCTCCAAACTAAAAGCTGAACATTACACTTAATAAAACCAGTGTAGTGCAATACATTCTTTTATATTTTGTTTTTATATAATATTTGTTATTTATAAGAACGTTTTATTATTTAAAAACATTTAGCAAAAGAAATTGCTGTGTTTTTTGGGGGTCCGGAATGAATTCTTGGCATTTCAATTCATTTCAATGGGAGAAATAAATTTGACTTACGAGTAATTTGAGTAATGAGCTCCATCTAGGAGTGATTTAAACTCGTAAGTAAAGGCACCAATGTAGATTGCTGCAGAGACTCGGTGAAGTGTGTTACCAGGTTGTGTACGCGTCTGTAATTATCCTCCCTTGTAGAGAAAACGAATACTCTTACAGATTCTGTTGGATCTCATCAATCCTCCTCTCCTCCCCTTTGCTAAATTTGTCATTGCTGGCTTTTGATGTAACCAGACTTTCAAAGAGTTTTGAGAACTGTATCATGCAAACTAGAGATTAGGATGAAAATGAGAAGAAATCCTTGAGCCTCTCTTCTCCCCCGAGGATGAAAGGCTGGTTTTAATAACTGCTGTTCATTAGCTGCTGCTGTAGTGAGTGAGCTCTGTGAGGCAACACTCTGCAGCCTGTTACACCTACTCATGAAGGAGCAACAGGAATGAGGAAAAACCTGGATGTATGCAAAGCAGCTGAAGAGGAAGAAAAATGACATTGTGCTGTGGCATTTGGATGAGATCTTAAGGGAGTTTTGTTTTGGAGGAAAAGTTCGGGGTCATTTTGAAACTGGAGTCGGTGGTTTGGTGTCACTCACATGTGACCCAGTTGGAAACCTGCAATGGCTCAAGTTAAGCTGCATGCGTGAGCTGCTCTGGGGTCTTACATCCAAGTATGTTGGCGTGAGTCTTGTATAAACTTGGGAGTAGATCCCAAACACCCCCTGCATTACCTCGACACTGAAGACAGAGCGAAAGGGACAAGGACACAGTGTGGCATGGAACAAAGGGTGATGTCCACATACCCTCTGACAGGTTCAGTCTCTGTTATCAGCTCTAAAACTCCCCTCACTGTCCCTCCATCCTGTCTGCGAGCGTGTCAGGCCTGACAGTCTCGCTGTGCGGTCACTGAAGGAAATGAAGTGAGATGGAAAGCAACAGAGCATGTGGCATGTCACGAAGGAGAGTCTGTTTGATCGATGAAGCGGTGAGAGTGAATAGAGAGGAACGAGGAAAAGAGCGGAGCAAACATGGAGAGGGGCAGACGGGGACACCACTCACATGTTTGTCTGCAGGGGCTAAATATAAGTCCACAACAGGGTCAGCTTCAGAAACAGAGTGGAGGTTTTTCTGCTGCCCAGCTTGTTTCCACAACATCTCTCCTCTTTTCTTATCACTCCCTGCCAGGATTTCTTGTTTTAAGGCCGATTGTTGCAGGTAGTAAGCTGGAGGTGAGATCTTCTCTGTCTTTCATCATGAGATAAGCACCAAAGCCCTTTAGCCCCCTCCTCCTTTTTTTCTTTTGCTCTTCCTCTCCCACTCACTTTTCTCTTCCACTCCCACTTGCTCTCCTGCCTGCCTGCTCTTTCTCTCTACCTCTCTCTACTCAGGGGAGGTGAGTAATCTTTCTTTTTTTTCTGCTAGAGGAGAGAGGGAGCTGAGGCAAGAAGCTGTGGGCCCAGCTTGAGTTAAAAGCTCTAATAATAGTCAGCTGCATCCATCTCTCTCCATCCATCCATACATCCAGCCGCTCGTCCATCCAAAGATGTAGCCAGTGTAGCCTCGCTGATCAAGTGAGCGTGCCCACTGTGTTGCCGTGGTGATGGCAGAGGTTCAGGCAGCTGGCTAATGTACTACCTCTGTTTGTGTTCCCTCAACAGAAAAAGGCAGAAGAGGCTCACAGGATACTGGAGGGACTGGGACCCCGGGTAGAACTGGTGAGTTTCATGTCTGATTTCTGTGCTTGTGTTTTTTCTTTTTTTCCTGCTCTCATGTGTTTCTTTTTACGTGTTAAAATATTTGAACAGCTAGTGGGATAACAAAGACTTTAAAGAGAAAGGGAAGACGTCTGAATCATGTGTTATTTCTAGTTCTTATCAGGGATATGACGCAAGGATGTAATAATATTTTATTGCATGAGTCAGAGCACCATTAGACAGTACTGAACATTGTATGAAATCACATCAGGAGACGGCATCAGTGGGTGGTTTGTACCCGAACTTGCAGAGACTGTAGACTAAGCTTGTATTTTATTTTTCTACATCAGTTTATTCATATATAAAAATTCCTATAACATCCCTACACTCCATCATTTTCTTCTTCCGACCTTTGATTCATCCATCACAGTCCTAAACAGATTGGTCTTCACAGAAGGGGACTTCTGTGGACTAAACTCAAGCGGGTCATTTTGCATTCGTCAGTGTTAAATCACTTATATTATTTTTGGAACATTTCTGCAAAATCCTGGATTCGTTTAATTGAAATGTGATGATTTGGGGATTGTATGTGCACTTTATTCAAGAAACATCCATGTACAAGTTTTTCTGTTCATCATCAGTACTGCTGTATCATCATCCTCTGTTTTGTCTTCCGTTGCAGCCTCTTTACAACCAGCCTTCTGACACCAAGCAGTACCATGAGAACATCAAAATGTAAGTCTTTTCAGTGCGTGCACGCTCGATACATGCTTTGAGTTCAGCCATGGAGGTTGACATTACAAACTGCAGAGATTAACCACAGATATGAAAGCTTATGTTGGATTGGCTGATGCACAAATGATATAAAGATATCATGATACAATACCTGTCCTTAAGTTTCAGTGTTTTTGACCAAGACTGTGACACGTTTGAACCAATGAAATGACAGAAAAGAAAAACATACTTGGTGAAAATGTTGGGAATCCTGTGGAACAGTGAGAGACGACATTGATCATCATAGATTTCACTCGAGTTTGTTGTGTTCTTTAGATTTCACATGTTTGTCTGTGTACTCCTTTCTTCAAAATGACCTTTAGATTACTGCCACTACACACACTTACATGTTGACCTCAGCAGCTCTTGGTCCCCTGCAGTTATATCCACTTATAGACTGCCAGGTATTCATGCACCTGTTCGTCTGCCAAGTGAAACATGCAGGTGGAATGGCTGCCAATCAGAGATAGTAACAGAGACAGACTGAACCAAGGCAGAACTGATAACAATGTGTAGCATCCAAGCCTGCAGGGTGTAGCAGTGCTCTGTGTGTGTGTGTGTTGTTCTCCTTCTGTATGTTTACAAGTCAAGCCTCTCATGTTTCAGCAACACTATGTCGCAATATGAAATCGCTCGCTGGGACAGCAGTATAAGGCTTTTGTTGAGGCGGTGTGTTAGAACGAAGGTGGGTGGGAGGATGCAGGACTTTGTCACACCAGTGTTGCCGATTCGCTATAGAAGTGTCTTTTGCTTCTTGGGTTTGCAAACTTAAAAGCGGTGCTGTGTGTGTGTGTGTTGGTGAGATGACAGTTGTTCGTTAAATGTGATGACACAGGTGTTACAAAGTTGCTGGACATAAGTACAAAGGAAACTTCATACAGCACCGTTGTTGTTGTTATTCGTGTTGCAGACTATATGAAAAGGAGTGGAAGAGCCACCTGTCCCCCTCCAGACTTTCACTCACTCTGCTTCCTTTACAGCTCACAAACAATGACATTTCAGAGGGGAGTGTGGAAGGGTTATTCTGTAAACTTGATGAACAAATCTTATTTGATTAAGTGTGTGTAAGGAGGACCACTGCTGAGGATTTGATAATGATAAAACAGACATTCACCATCAAACCAAACAATGCTTCACTAAGTATGCAGCAGTAGTCAAAGCAGCAAACAGGTTCGTCACAGAAAATGTAAATATCTGACCTTTTAGCTTTCACAGTTCAGTTTTTGTAAATGTGATCTTCATCGTGTACGTTTATGCTCTTTAAAACTTAATGTTTCAGGATTTAGAACACAATTTATGCAACCTTTTATATTGAAAACTTTGATACAAAGACAGGCCAGCATTTTGTGTTTGTATCTGTTAAGTTCTTTGATTTAAGACTGCAATAAGTGGATAATACTGACCTTTATTTTTTTTCCTCTGTGACTACAAGCTAGCAGTTTTTAGCTTCGTTTGAATTTTGCATTTTTGGGACATAAGTGTTGGGATAAAAGTGAAAAAAGCAGCAATCTTCTGCATCAAAAAAGTCACATTTACATACATGCAGATGGAAATATTTGGACTTATTTATTTAGTGCAGTTGGGCGTTTGTTGCTGACAGAGCTTTGGTTCGATCCCCGCTGAGATTTAACTTTAAAAATTAGACCGAAGTTTTCTTTTCATCGATGCATGCTGATTTTCCACTGCTGGTTGGACTTGGAGTATTTGAGGTTGTGTTAGGTGAATGTTAAATAAATTATGTCATTTTGATACGTTAGAGGATATCTGCAGTGAGGAGGGCAGCGAGTATGCCTTGTCTATCAGTACAGCTTATGTGCATCTGTAATCTTTTAAGTACCATAATTCACTGAGGCACATCAAAGAGCTGACTGAGGGTTATTATAGCTCGTCTCCATCACTGGCACAGAGGTTTGGGCGCAGTGGCATACCACAAGAAGTGTCTGACCTCTTAGCTGCACGCCGCTCTGTCTTCACTGCTTTTGATCTCTGCACCGTTTCATCAGTATTATTGCCTCAAAGGAATTAACTGAAAACTCTCCTCTCTCCCTGCGCGTGTTATGAAATACCTCTGTGTCGCTTTGACCCAGCACAATTGACTTCTTTGTTTCTCTAACCGGTTTGATAACCTTGGCACTCATCCCTGCTGGGATAGATGAGTATGAGTCTCTCTCTGAGGAGCTTTCGGCATTTTACTCCACCACCTACAGTTTCTGTGTCACTCGGATGATGATAAACTAACAAACATCCTCTGAACATGCAGCCAAGTATAGAAGCTTCCCTGTGTGCGCCGTTATCATTCGAGAAAACCGATCAGTAGTGTTTGTATAATGAATCTTTCAGCCACCATGTTTTGGGGGTAACATGCTTAATTACAGTGTTCTCTGATATCTCAGAAATGGCACCGGCTCAGTTCAGGACAAAGGAAACCTTTTGCAGGAGTTCAGGCCTGCTAATCTTTCCCTTTGCCATCTGGTGTCCAGAGCACAATGCCATCTCTGTCTTCAGTCTGTCCACATTTTTTTCTGTCTTTTTGCCATACCAAGTTAGTTCTCACTCGTTAAATGCCATGATGAGTTCAGATATTGAACGTATCTAGCAGGATTTGGCAGCATTTGTCTATCTGATGCAACGGTTTGGCTCGACGGTGTGTGTGTGTGTGTGTGCGTGTTTGTTTGTGTGGGAGTGTTTATGTAGGTTGGGGGTTAAGGCTGTTTAGATTGAACTCGGGTTTGTTGTTGCAGATAACGTGTTTGGAAAATGAAGAATAGGTCATCCCAAGTGTTTATCCTTTTTTTGCCCTCAAGGTTGTCGTGCCATCTTCTAATTTTCTCAAAACCCTTTCACCACCACTAACCCACTTCTAACCTCATCTTCTGTCCTTGCCTGTGACCCGGCAGGCCCTGCGGCTCAGCTGAAGTGACTAATGTAGAATAAGATTACATTAATCAGCAGGGGAACGTGACCTTACAACTGACAGATTAAGTGTCAGGAATAAAATTCTGTCTTGCAGCAAAGAAAGAGACAAACTGAGAGGCCGCCTAAGGAGATTACTGGTCCTGACCTTTACTTGAAGCGCTGCGGCTGACCGTTCCAGCCCAGACAAGTTTTATAACTTTGGCTCACCTCGCTGGCCTTTCCACCCAGAAGCTAGTTTAAGTTTATTGAACGGTGGCATACAAGGACAGGCATTGTTTGTGTTTGTGTGAGTTTGTGGATGGTTGTAGTTTGTTAATGGAGAAAAACGTGTGATAGAGAAGTGCAGAAGCTTAAAAATGTATACCGAGAGATCTGGAGAATATCATACTTGGATTTACTATGTGATAAAAGTAATTAAAAACCAATAGTTTTTGTTTCTATCTCTCTGCCCATGTTTTCACCATCTTTCTTTGTCCTTTACAGAAACCAGGCGATGAGGAAGAAGCTCATCCTGTACTTCAAGAGGAGAAATCATGCTCGCAAGCAGTGGGTAAGTCCAGAGCCCACGATTTTTGACTCTCTGCTGGGAATCAGGCCATGATAGATGACTGGTGTAAAGTGGGCCAGCTGCTCCATGAAGTATGTGACCGTTATGAACAAATAGGAGAAAAATAGAGCTCTAGTTCATGATCTGATGTCAGTGCTCTTTCTGTGCCTTGGGGCGGTGACTGCTTTTGAACAACAAATCAGTCAAAAAAAAAGTCTCTCACAATACTCTGAAAGAAAAACCAACATTTTGTTTTTTTTACTTGTGTTTTATTCACTGTCAGCCAAGCACATCTAATGAGCAGGGTTAGTCTGAGCTGGCAGTGATTGAGCGAGACGGAGCCAAAGAGCATGACTATAAATGAAGCAGGGATCAATTGGGGTGAGCTCTGATGCCAGAGCCAGGCAGACATCTTAAAATCAACCAGCTTGACAGAAAATCATTATAACAAATCAAGTCCACTGCTTTACTAATGAAATTTTGTCTACCCACAAGTAGGAAATATGGTGGGAAAGCTTTTTTTTTTTTTTTTTTTTTTTTTAAACTGCTTCCAGCGTAAGAGATAGTGCCAACAGCAACTCTCTCACAGCCCTGCATTTCTTTCACTCAAAGTTTATGTGAGGCAAGAAGGAAGAGTTGAAATGCAGCACATGTATTGGAGCCTGTAAGCTGTGGGCGAGTGTCCAGTCGTCTCTGGTGTTGAGTCTGAGTTGGGGGAGGGAGCTCCTCGTGGGCAGAGTGGTGGGAGACATCACCTTGTGGTTTACGAGCCCACCGAGAGTCGTGTCTCCTCCAGGTTTAATGGTTCACTTTACAGCCTGCCTGCGAGGAAGCTGGGAAAACAGTGGGCTGCCGTCTGCCAGGGTCGAGGCTCAAGGCCAGACTCTCCATAGAATACCAACATTTTACCCCCCCCCCCCCCCCCCCCCAAAAAAAAAAAAAAAAAAAAAAAAAAAAAAAACATCCAGAGAAGCACAAGATGGGACACAACAGGAAGCTTCGGAATAGTCCCAAATCAAGTCACTGGAAAAGCTTTGGATGATAGTGCAGCCTTTGATGTCGAAATCGGAGTAATGCCACGTCCAAACTTCGTGATAGCAACTCATTGTGAACAGTAGGAAGCAAAGTTTTGAGGATAAACCTTGGAAAACATTTTCATAAAATTGTGGCAAAAGTTAAAATCTTCAAATGTCAT
Organism: Labroides dimidiatus; assembly: GCA_030710495.1. Taxonomy (NCBI): domain Eukaryota; kingdom Metazoa; phylum Chordata; class Actinopteri; order Labriformes; family Labridae; genus Labroides; species Labroides dimidiatus. The sequence goes on from CM061153.1 coordinate 25,518,590, forward strand.
TCTGTGATGTGGGGGAGTTCTTGTTTCACAATAATTCTGTTAAATGTTTTGTAATCTAAGTTTCACACTGAATAGTCCGTCACTTCAGTTTCTTGGGATCAAAGAGAAGGCATAAAGAGATATTTGTGTGGCTATGGACAGCAGCAGACTGAGCTGTTCCTCTTATTGTGTCGCTGCAGGAACAGAAATTTTGCCAGCGCTATGACCAGCTGATGGAAGCCTGGGAGAAGAAGGTGGAGCGCATCGAAAACAACCCGCGGCGCCGAGCCAAGGAGAGCAAGGTGCGGGAGTACTACGAGAAACAGTTCCCAGAGATCCGCAAGCAAAGAGAGCTGCAGGAGCGCATGCAGAGGTGAGATCACAGGATTTGTTTTTTCTCTCTCTCACACAACAAATCTGTGATAGTTTAGCAGCGTAAGACGCTGTTGATTTCTGGAACACACGCTATGTTTTGTTACTTAAAACTGTAGTTCAAGTAAAGACAGACAAGTTTTGTTTCATTGTGCAATGTAAGTGACTCAGTCACAGTTATGTGTGTGAAGCTGTTAGTCAGAAGCCTCCTTTCTGTTTTTCTGCTTTTGAAGCCGCGTTGGGCAGAGAGGAGGTGGACTGGCCTCGTCTGCAGCTCGTAGTGAGCATGAGGTCTCCGAGATCATTGACGGGATCTCAGAGCATGAGGTGAGCCTTCTCGATCATCTTTCACACACAGTCACATTATTGAAGTTTGAGTCGTGTGTATCTGACAAGTTATGAAGCATGCTCACAAAGGTTGGCACTGCCATCAGACTTTCTTTCGTACAAATTAAACATGTTTTTATCTCGTCACTTTAATAATAAATGTAATTGAATTTCACGATAATAAAAATATCAGGAAAAACATCATGAATACAGCCTGCAGGAATCTGATTCAAGGCTTCCAGAGGTTAACACCAACTAATATATGCGTTTAATCCAGCTGTCATACAGTTCATACAGAATGCCGCTGGAATATTATTGCTAGCTAAACTAGCAAGGCCGGCCAAAGATAAATACTAGCCCTTTAAGGCCACCACGGCTGAGTGTCAAGGCCAGCAGTACGGCTGTTTTTAATTTAAATGCTTTCAAAACTTTGATAGTCTCTGGCTGCTTTTACTGCTCATCTCTCTCTTCTTTTTACACTCCCTCCTCGTTTCTCTTGCTGCCATTTATAACACGCACAGTTGTAGCACAGTGTCAGCTCCCGGTGCAGCAGTAGTTATTATCTGTGTACTCAGTTTAATGGGTGCATGGTGAATCTTATTATGGAGAGGATGGCAGTAAATGTCAGCCTCAGGTACAGAATCACAGTCATGTAACAGCCTGCGTATTCGGCTGCTGCTGGAAAAACAGTTCAGTATGAAAAGTGTCAGAATTGTCTTAGAAAGCACGATTTAGCCATCGTTCAGCTCTCTGGACAGAATGATGTAAAACACTGGCTTGACTTGAAACTTATCAGACAAATTCAGATTGTTCAGGCTGACAGGGTTGCTGTTGTTGCACTTCAAATATACAAAACTCAAAGTTAACACAATAGAGGTCCAGTTCAGACCATCAGCTGTATAAAATATGGACGTTGTCTCTGCAACGTCACCCGTCTGTTCCTGATACAGTCAAATGAAGCCAATCATTGGACAGGGCCATCTTGGATATGGATATACGTGGACTTTGAGCTTCCTTTCTAACAGCTATAGGGCACCGGTTAGTCACATGAGCTGAGCTAAGCCTCTGATTGGACAACCTGTAATCCTAATATCTAACAAACCACTGAGTTGGAAAAAATTCACTCACCGTACGGTGTGTGCTGATGCAAAATGAGTGTTTCAGACCCAAGCCGTTCTTTGAACCAGGCTGTAAATATGTTTTTTTAATGCCGTAAAATTTTGTGTTTTTGGCTGGATGTGTTTGTGACTTCCGGTTTATCTTCAGCCAGCCTCTAGTGGATTCTCAATGAACAACAACTTTTAGCACTTCTGCATCAGCTTCATTTTTCTCTACTGGATGTTGCCCCTTGGTTCAGACCAAATAGGCTCTCAAAGTTCAGATATTTATGATCAGAAACAGTGAGAGGTCAGCCGCATATGCAGGAGACGTGCTTTTCATGAGGAGCTTGACTATCTTCAGTGTGAGCGTGCTCATTGTTCAACAGGATTAATGCGATAATAGCTCGGGGTGTAATATTCAGAAGTCACACACAAGACCTTTTCCTCTGGTGTCAGTCAGGTCTCATTAAACTGAGCAGTGTGTCTAATTAGGATGTTGAGTCTCGTCTTCAGATGTGTTTCCAACCTTTCTGCCCTCTTAAGATAGCACACTGTCTTTCCTTTCTCAGACTGTTACCACATTAGGTTTCATATAGTACTATCTGACATATTGGTTCCATGTTATTGGATAGTTTCTCTTTGAATTCAGCTCCCTCAAATCAGACTGTTGGTTTCTGTTTTTGTTTTGTCTGTGATATTTGTGTGCACCAGAACACAGAGAAACAAATGCGACAGCTGGCGGTCATCCCTCCGATGCTGTTTGACGCCGAGCAGCAGCGCATCAAGTTCATCAACATGAACGGGCTGATGGACGACCCCATGAAGGTGTACAAGGACCGGCAGGTTATGAACATGTGGAGCGAGCAGGAGAAAGACACTTTCAGAGAGAAGTAAGAAAAACATTTCAGTAATGGTGGGATTTCTTTATTAGTTTGTTTTTATCCCGATGGCCTGAAGTAGTCTTTCAGAAAATAACACTGCTTCTGGCTGATTCACATCTCCCATTCAAATTAATACATTTATAATATCACTCAATCAAATATTGGCCTCCAGCTCGATTTTTATGGTGTAGATTGAAAAAACGTTCCTTACACACACACACGCAAAAACAAAAAAATAAATAAAACACGTCTTTACTTCCGATGAAGTGTGTGAGTGATAAAGGGTTTGTAAGTTGTTGGTAAGGAAGTGAATCTTCTCCTTTTGTGAGAAATGAGCGGAGGCGTTACAAGCTGCCAAATCGGATCAAACCCACACAGTAAATTCAGTGACTTTGGAGTCAACCCACATGTAAAAGTAAGAGCCTCAGCTTCTTCTATTTGCATTGATTTGAAAACGTCTCCATAGATTAGATCACAGATGACCGGAATATTATTTCATGATGTCATTTTTTTGTGCCTGAAAAGACATCCGCTTCTCAGTCCTTCCCTTTGTGTTGTTCTGCTATTAATGAGTTTTTGAAGCTTTTCATAAATATCTAGTTATTTTAAATAAATTCAAGAATGAGCTCTGAGAGATTCTTTTGCTGTGCTCCCGCAGATTCATCCAGCACCCTAAAAACTTTGGTCTGATAGCATCGTTTCTCGAGAGAAAGGTAATGATTCAGTTCTTCCTCTTCCGTTTTTGTTTTCCTGAGCTCTCTTTCTCCAAATGACTCAGGAAATGATATTTTAAAAATAAACTGTGCTGTATTTCAGACGGTGGCTGAGTGTGTGCTCTTTTACTACCTGACCAAAAAGAATGAAAACTATAAGAACATAGTGCGGAGGAACTACAGGCGCAGAGGAAGAAGCCAGGTACGTTCACCTTTCAAGCTGTTTACACATAATGCTCTGCTTTAACTCGAGGTTAAACCAAAGGGTAGCCTGTTATCCATAAGTAGTTTGAAGCCCTGCACAGGCAGCATGACTGGAAGTCTCTTTTCTATTGCTAAGCAACAAAGAAGTCGGCTTCTGTCAGTCACTGAGCCATTCTCTCTCTGATTTCCACGTTTGTACATTCATTCCTAGCCTGCAGCCTTTCTGTGTTGTCAAACAAGTTTGTCAAGATCTACTACTTTCTACTTTCCCTTATTTTTCTACCGTCCCCTTGTTATTGCTCCTTTAAAACTTGAGTCTGATTTTAACAGGCTGAACCGCTGAGAAAATGCATGTTAACATTTAATTTTGGTTTCTAACTTTGGATGTACAAAGTGCTAAGCATGAATATTTAGATCTGGTATTAAAACAGGATACTAAATAATTTTAACACAGTTTTTAATGAAATTAAACATCCTGGGTGAGCTTTATTACCGCCACAAATGTCTTTCGATACTGGTCATTTCTGTGGCTAATGAGCTCCTGGTTATCACTGTTATCAGGTGTTACCTGTTTAATACAATGGCAGTAGGTTCATAGGAAATTGCACTTTAATCTACTGGCGACCTTTTCCTTTGAATATGAGGATGGTGTCCTCTCATCTCTCCTTAACAAAACAAAAATAATCGCCGCTCATTGTCTTGATGCTTGAGTAGCAGCTAGCACTAATAGCCCAGAGTAACAGAGAAGGAACAGAAAGTGCTCTGCTGTGTCAGAACAGCTTTAAATGCTAATGGAGATTATATTTGGGTGCTGAAGAGACGAGTGGGATAAATAAATAAAGTGCAAATGTTGGTGTTTTCAGCCTTACTGAGAATGCTGGAGAGCGAAAGCTGTTCCGATATCTTCACTCGCTTGGAGGCTGACCTCAGATCAGCTCGGTGCATACTTTAAGGAGGTGCTAACTGATCTCCACAGCAGAGTGGATATTAGAGGTTGTTATGCAGGTGGTTTGTCTATGCTGCACATGAGGTTGGAAGGCTTTCAAAGCTTTTTGAGTTATAACTTTTATTTGTCAAGGGGAGGTTATTAATATTACTGAAACAGTGATAAACATTCACAGGCAGCTCCTGTGAGGCTTTTTAACTCTTTCGCCTCGTTCTCTGTTGTCTTAATATGACTCCTTGCCAGCGGCCTTGTGTAACATCTTTTTTTTTTAGGACAGATATGTCAACAAAGAGATCAACAAAGGTTCTTCAGATGAGCAAAAGCCTAGAGGCAAAGAGCTGAAAATACATCCAACAGAGATACAAGATCTTATCAGTGAAACGATGTCTGCTTGGTCAGTTGAAGCTCTGATTTATTTCTTTGTATGGACTGGACTGCATGTCTGTGCTGGTCTGAACTCTAACCCCAAAAGGCCAGACAGGCAGGAAATTGGTGAGGAAGTGGTTCATGGGTGCTCAAAGAGCACACTTTGAGATTTTCGCATCCTGTTTCGTTTCAAGAATGCACAGAATCTGTTTTATGTATAAAAAAAGTGACAAAGACAGAAATTGTGCCATGTTCCACGAATGGAATCACAATGAAAAGCCAAGCTCGATTAAGGGCCTGCATTATCTCGCAGCACTGAGTCTCATCAACGATGTCTATGGCCTAGTTATTTTTCAAATGAACAATTAATGTTTTAAATAATTTGATTTGAACACCTCATTTGAGCATCAAATAGACCAAAATGTCTTGAGCTGAAAAAACTCTGTCGGTTAATCGAAGCAGCCATTGTAAAAAGCCCCAACATTGTTTCAAGTCCTGTAAATTAGCAATACTCACCCAAAGTAGAAATCAGGAGGAAGAAAGGTATATTATGTTGCATTCAAGGTCAGGTCAGTGAAATGACTATCACATGACAGTTACTTGTTCTGTTATGCTGAAGAGGCTCCTGCCTCATTAGTCTTTTCTTTTTGAAGCATACATTTTCTTTCTTTTTTAATTTATGTAGAAACAGACACTTAATTAGCAAAAGAAGCTATTTCACTTCAGTTAGAAATGTTTAGGCCTGTTGTCCTTTCTCTCTACCAATTTAAAGAAAAGCATCTATAGTGGGGCTCCGATTGTTCAGGAGACTTGCTAACAGGATCAATAAAATTAATGATCCCCATCCTTAGTTGGGTGTCTGCTTGTCTCATTAACATCATGATTGATTTTTTTCCACATCAAAAAGCCACCCAGACATCAGACTGAGGTGCCTCTACCTGTTGAAATTTTATTTTCGTCTAAATTGTGTTTTCAACACCAGCTCTGCCTCAGTAAGTGCCTCCTCACTTTGTGTTTGTAAATAGGAATAAATGTCTGTGGTCATATGAGACTCTGTGGCTCTTAAGTGTGACAGAAATTTGAGATATTTCCGGAACAGAAACAATCGCATTTGTCTCACAGACATGGAGAGGCAGGTCTTCCTTTCGCACCTAACTGATATCGCATCAATATAGCGTCACATTATTTGTGCAGGAAAGCAATCATCTGGGTAAATGGCTTCACTGTGCTCGTCAGAGCTGACAGAGTGTTTGCAGCAGACTGGAGGTGTTAACTGCATCAGTTTTTGCATTGTTGTACGTCTCTAAGTGTACCAGTATAAGGTGTACAGGTTACAGAAGAGGTCAGGGTGTTTGTTGGTGAGCCAGTGTATCAAGTTACCCGGGATTATCTGTGTCACATTGTGCCTCGTTCTCTGTCACAGCACGGCCAGCAGCAGCAACAACAGCAACAAGTGCACCGGAGCAGCCAGGACGACAAGGAGAAGGAGGAGAAGGATAAGGAGGGAGAGAGGGATGAAGAGAAAAATGAAGCTGAAGAAAAGGAGGATGGAATGAAGTGAGTCTGTTTTTTTTATGCTTCAAGACCCAACATTTCTTTTTCAACAGCTCCAACTAATTCTTTTCATTAGTTCCATCTGCTTAGAGTGCAGAAAAAGAAACAAACAAGGGATGAATATGAAATACTAATGACCTAAAGCTTGTAGTAAACTGTAAATTTTGTAAACCTTCCATGTAGGACTTCAGTGAGATTGTTGGCACAAAACTGTTTACAAAACTGCTCACTGCAAATATGACATTTCTCTTTTCCAAGTAAGTGTGCTGTCTAAGACAGGAAAAGACGCAGCTGAGTGAAAATATTCCCCTCTCATCATCTCAGCCTGAATCTCACAGCTGCAACAGTCTTTTTTTTTTTCTCTCTTTCCTCGATTCTTCAACCCACTATTTCAGAGTTGTTCCAGCTCAGGCTTCAGCATAAAGAGTAGGAGTGAGTTTTGGCTGGTGGGAGCAGATCTGGAAATCCAATCAAACTCTAACCCTTGAGCTCTCACTCCCTTACCTCCAAGCAGACTTTCCACCTACAGCAAATTCAAGCATCCCTTTCTTTCCCCCTATTAAAACAGCTGTTTTCCTGTTTGCGCGTCTCCCCTTCCCAGCAGAAAGCCAAGATTCATTTTTTAAATTCTGTGCTTATTTAGTTAGTCTGGGGTTCTTTGGTGGGGGGGGAAAGCGGTATGATTAGCTGTCAGATTTGAGATTTCAGCATGTGAGGAGGAATGTGTGTGTGTGTGTGTGTGAATGTGGGGGCTGGTTTGGGTGGGTGTGCGTGTGGGTGCAGGGTTGGAGTTGGAGGTGTTTTTAGGCACAGTGCCAGTGAAGGATACAAAACAACAGATGGAATATCAGTGCTTTCTGGTGCCTGAATATGAAGGTATGAAAGCATCAGTTTTCTGTCTGTGTTCATGTTCTTCTGAGGCTGTATGCTTCACTACTTTTAAGTTATAGCTGGTCATATTTATTTGAAGTTGCGTCTGAATCGAGGATGATGATGAAGCACCACCTTCTGCCTCCTGCTCTGAGGCGCGGCCCGGGGACTCTGAGACTCCCAGCACGCCCTGCTGCCTGCCTGTCCCTGGCACAGCTGGCTCGCCTATATTTAGGGTGCCACCGGCTCCCCTCAGCAAGATTAGTGGAGCTGCAGGAAGATGAATGGAGGTGCAGTGGGTTCAAACTCTGTGGTTGTCTCCTGACATGCCACTGTGCTGACACTCAATAAATTATTTTTTGGGGAAAAAAAAGGAAAATGCAGTGTCCACATACACGTCCAGATTTGGACTTCCAGGTTATTTTTCACTCTGCAGCATCCAAAAGTTAACTGCCCTCATGCAGACTAACATTTCTGCTCCCCTGCCGGCTTCACTAATGCTAAAAAAAACCCTCACAGAACAAACAGCAAAAGGGACAAAGTTTAGAGTCAATCTTTTCTCTCTCAATATGGTCTTTACCTGGATTTAAGCATCAGCTAACACCGAGTGCTGGCTTTAACAAAGATTATATCATCACTGCCAGCAAATATCTGTTATTTTAACATAAAAGTGTAATTGGATTTATACTCTCAAACATTAACAGCTTGTGAGTGCCATTATAAATCGTAAATAAATGGTGTTCCTTGACTGCAGCGTTAGAAATAAAAGAAATATTCAGCTTTTAATGGAGGCGGTTCAGTTAGGCCATCAGCTTTGTGCTTTGACTGACTACTGCTATTAGTCCCAAATAAATGCCTCTTTGTTCTAGAAAGCATTCAAGGCATTTCAAACGGAATCATTTCTTTTTTTTCTTGCGGTTTTTGTTCAACAGTACCAAACCCAAAACGGTTTAGCTTTTGGATTGTGATTATTCATGACTGTTTCTTGAATTGGCATACTTTTTTTTTATCATAACACATTGAGCTTTAAAAAATACTCTGTGTGAAGAAGGTTGAGGTTTTAGATCACTTCGATCGGTTTACCAAAAAACAACAATTTAAATCATTTATACCTTGATCTGAATTATTCGTGATTATGCCTGATATGTATAATGGTCTGAGTGTGTGATATGAGTGAATATCATCAGTTGACACTTTCATTCCATTGGGCATTGCTCTTCTTTCTGTCCTGACTGTCGACCTTCAGTCTGGTGTTCAGCGGTGAATCCTTGTTCTTTAAAACTTGATTTCACGATGCACAGCTTTATCTTGTCTGAATTATTCGATGCGGCTCAAAACTTTTACCACAGCTGAAAGGGCTCTGACTCAGTGACCTGTAAACCATGCACCTTCAAACACCCCGCGTGTCTCTTGCTGACTGTGTTGACATTTCTCAAACACAGGGATGACACCTCTGGAGAAGATGCAGAGGACAAAGAACCCACTGTGGCTTTCAAGGGTCGACGCACAGCCAACAGCCAGGGGCGCCGCAAGGGCCGCATCACCCGCTCCATGACCAGTGAAGTAGAGGAGACCACCACACCGCCACTCAACAATGAACTTGGTCAGTCTATGAACCAAAACTACATCAGTGCTCTCCTTTCACCTGTGCTTCCTTAATGTAAACATAGACATAACAAAGGGCTGAAGAAATGTTGTCAGGCAAGTTATTTGCATCTCTTAGAAATAAGTAAACAATAATATTGACAGGTATGTCTGCACCTTCACGAAGGACTGACTTTGTCACCTTTGGTCTAGTTGTGACTTACTGTCCCACACCACAAGGGTGCACTGTTGTTCTTATTCAAATTTTCACTTTCAGTCATGCACCCACTACAATTTTTTGCTCCATAAATGACACAACAAGAAACAAAACACTAAGGAAGTGAGAGAGTATTAGATGAGTCCTTTAAATCCCTTCTGTGGGCAGAAGACAAAAGCATAATATAAGGACAAAATACTCAGTGTGTCAGCAGTGTCCTCCCACTTAGCTCTTTGTTTCCTCACAGATGGGAACTCAGCCGTGCACACACTAACACTCTCTTGCTGCAGGCTATCAGAGATTTTTGTTGTTTCAGCAGTTGTGTGTATATGCTGCAGTTGCTCCTGCAGCACAAGTTTATTCACAGGGAATCCCCAGGTGACCCGGCTGTAGCAGACCCCCCCCTCCTCCTCCCCTCTCTGCCACTGTTAGTCCCCCTGCTGCCAGCATTGCTAGCTGGCCCTCAGTGCCCTTCACAGGTCCAAATAGAGGACACTCAGGCCCAGGCTCCTGCTCTGCTTTCTGCCAGGCAGGGCCAGGGTCGGTCTGGCTTCTGGCCTGCACAGGGAGAGAAGCCAGTTGTTATGTCTATAATCATTAACTGACTTCTCTCCTTGGATTTCCTGCTTCCCGTCTAAAACAAACAGTCCCCAGCGACCCACGCTGCAGCGCCTCACTGGCAAGCAGCACAAACACCCCCACCCCCTACCTCCTAATTCCTTTTTCTTCTTTAATTTGTTTCTCTCCTTCCTTTCCTCTTGTCAGTCACTCCCTAACTGACTTTGTGACAACTGCCCACTCCCCTTCCCCCTCCCCCTCCTTCTCCCGCCTTCTCTGACTCGATGGTTCTCTATTTTTCTTAACAGCCAATCTGGAGATGAATGAGAGCTCTCGCTGGACTGAAGAAGAGATGGAAACTGCCAAAAAAGGTAAACCTTTCTTCTCTCCGTGAAGTGCAATTTCATCGCTTTTAAAGAGCATTATACGGGACATACCAAAAGGAACCACACAAGAAGAGTCTCGAGCACTGTTTTCTTTTTCTAAAGCATAGTCGTGTGATGCGGCTGTTACTTCCTGTTAGTGAGACAGGAACCGCCACGTGCTGCAACGTTATGTCTATGCGTGCATGTGTCGGTCTGCCTGGGCTGGCTCTTGTTGCTCTTTGGAGCCATTTCCCCCTCTCTCTAGGTCAAGGCAGCCTTTCTTTTTATCAAGCAGGCTGTAAAGTCTGCCTCTTATCAGCCAGCCTTTGCAAATGCAGCAGTCATTAACTCAGCCTGTTTATTGTCTCTGACTGAAGATTACCCAGAAGCCTGTGGCTGATTCACAGAGGTCACTGACATTCTGCCCATTTTCCTAGGACCGGCACTCTGTCTGGGTGTGTTTGACAGTGTGTGTTTGACGGTGCAATCCTGGAGTCTGTTGCTGATGTATCTCCTCACCCTCGATGCTTTCTGATACGCTCCTCTCTTTGTGAAGGGATTCCCTCGAGTCAGTCTGCTTCTTATCTGTTATTGGTATTGATTCTTGGATGCTTCAGGCAGTCATGTTGGTTTTTATGAACATCTGTTTCCTTTGCTGACTGTAAAGTCAGCCTGATCTGTGAGTTTAAATGCATCTTTTTATCAGGGCTTTGAAGAATCTTAAGTTTAGGCAAAGCGGCGTCTTGTAGTTTCAGGTGGTCTCTGTATATGAGTCAGTGCGGTTTCACTGCATGGTGGCCATTTGTTAATGATGTGTCATGTCGCTTTTCGTGACTCTCGGTTCTGCTTCTGATGTTTCAACCTGTTCCACTTTTTGTCATCAAAGTAGATAAAGTCCCTCCTGCAGCCGCTTTCAGAAGATTGAATGTGATATGAAAACCCACATACGGTCTGCAGCAGTTATCATATCTGCCTCATGCTGAGTATGTGTGTGGTGTCTCCTACAAGTGTGCGCCTGGATTTGTGTGTTAAGGGGCTATTTTGTGATAACTGGCGCTGCCCTGGCTCAAACACGGTCCTGTGTAGTAATCCTGGTTAATGTCTTCAGTTCCATTCTCCTGCAGCGGGATTAGTGGGGCTCTCCATCCCGGAGGATTAGCCTGGCAGCTCAGTGGGAGCAGGGCTTCTATGAAGGGCTTATGTAACCACAACCACAGAGCTCCGGCTGGAGTACCCGGGCCGAAAAAGAGGAGCTGCTCTTGCCGTTCTCAATCAGTTTTAACAACCTCCCCCTCACCTGCCAAAAGGGATTCCCCCTTCAAGAGCTCACACGCTTAATTCATAACGCCTCCAATTTCTTCATGATATTAAATTATCTCATCACCATGCGCTCCCTTACAGGTGCCTGACGTGTATATGTTTTAAGGAGGCTTAGGGGTCCTGATGCTAATGTGTTTATCCCCTGAGCTAAACAGATCTGAATAATGGCATTTTTAGAGCCTGGCAGGACATCAGCATTCCAGCATGGCAGCTGCCAAGCCAGCGCTGCCTTCGAGGATGGCACGGCCACACGGGGAGATAGATCAGTCCTCTCTCCACTGCTCATAAAGACTGCTACCTCAAACAAGGGACAGCCAAGCTTTGTAAAGCCTCCCTCCTAAACCCACCAGTTCTGCTTGCCTGCCTATGTGTGTGTATCTGTGTGTTGCAGAGGTTGTGTTTGTGTGTGCACTTGGTCCAAGCTGTGTGTGTTTGCATGTGCACCATTCTTGGCTGGCGTTTATGTAAGTGCACTAATCTGGCAGGCTTTGCTTGGGTGCAGGCAGGCAGCTGGATAATGGCCCCTGTTCTGCTTGCTGTAGAAACCCATTTTCAAAGAGCAGCAGGTAGAGAATGCCACGTTATTTTTTTTCCAGTCTCCGCTGTTGTTTCTCTTCCACTGTTGCTCTATCTCCGTCTCTCGGTTTGTCCGTCTCTCTGGAATTGGAGATGGCAGCGGCCCAGGTTGGCAAGAGCTGTGGAAGATTTGGCAAGTGCCTCTTTTCCCCCACTCACTTTGTCTCTCGCCTCTCTCGGTGTTGTTATAGACTGGAGAGAGGTCACATTCAAGATGAAAAGCAGGTCAGTCAGGAAAAATGTGAAAGCCTTTATGCTTTCTCATGGTATCAACATCAACTCCCCCTCTCCCCCATCCTCCCCCATGCCCCATCAACTTCTCTTTCTCTGCTTACTCTCCACTTCTGCATCCTTTCCGTTTTTTCATTGTCTCTTTGCTCTTCTCTCTCTCCCTCTCTCTCTCCCTCTCTCTCTCTCTCTCTCTCTCTCTCTCTCCCTCTCTCTCTCTCTTTCTGTTTACTCTTGGACTGCCTGTGTGTGCATTTGTGTCTGTGCTAGAGTATTAACAAGAGACAGTGAGAGCGAGAGAGAGGGTTCGAGCGAGTGTGTGTACTCATGCGTTGTGTGTGTGCGTGTGCGTGTGTGTGTGTGTGTTCGTGCCGCTGTGCCTGCTGGCAGACTGAAGTAGGGGGAGGGACAGACCGATGAGAGAGAGAGAGAGAGAGAGAGAGAGAGAGAGAGGGAGGGAGGGAAAAATGAGAGATAGAGGAGAGATCAGATGAGGGGAGAGAGAGGCAGAGCACATAGCACCGCCCCACAGTCCCACTTTCCTGTGGAAGTCTTCCCAGACGACCGCCATTGGGGAGAGACACGGCGGAGAAGAACAGAGCAGCGCTCACTGAAGCACAGGGAGGACAGAGAGAGAGGAAAAGGAGGGGAGAGGCAAAAGAGCATGTGCTGTTTTGGAGCATGTCAACCTGACACCGGCTCAAGTATCAAGCCAGCTGGCAGGAAGAGCGCTGAGACTGAGCTGTTTTCATCTCCTCTGCTCCGGATCGGAAGGCCCAGCCCTGAAGAGCTTCCCGACTGGCCCTCTGGAGATCAGACCGTCTGATAGTGTTATCCATTACAGGGCCACGACACGGCGCACGCAGTGACAGGCATGTGACAGACAGGAACAACCACTTTCTGGCTGCACCAGGTGTTGATTGCACTTTCCAGGGGAGGAGCCAATGGGAATACAGTGTCCTGATTGGGTGTGAGGATACCACCTGCTTTAGTATTGCTTCTTCTGATTGGATGTTTGTTCCATGTGTTTTGCTCCAGGAGCTAAGGCCCAGAGATAAGCAGAGCAGCTTTGGGTTTTACTTTTTTTGAGCTGCATGTGATGGAATACACCAGATACGGCAAGAGCCCAGTACAAACAGTACAAAGTGACTTTTAGTAAATGTATTGCTTGTTGTTGCTTCAGGTTCAGTGGATACATCTTGATGTTAATGTGTGTGTGTGTGTGTGTGTGTGTGTGTGTGAGTGAGACTTTAGGCTCCTGCTTGTGTCTGTGTTTGTCAGAGCATGCGTGCGTTTGTGTGCACTCTGGCTGGTCAGAGTGAGTCTGGCTTGTAGGGCAGTCTGTCGCCGCCTCCTCCCCTCTTCTGAGGCGGCTGTAAAAGGTTAATAGGTGTCAGTCACGTGTCTGAGCCCTTTTGGAGCTTGCCGTGCTGACCTGTCTGCATTTCTTTTCTTTCCTAGAGAAGCTTTCCTAGCAATCCATTCAGTGACAGTGATGAATATTTCAGCTGAAAAAGAAAAAAAAAAAAAAGATCTCTACCATTTGAAAGCTTGACAGTTTGTAGGTGTGCAGTTGCTTTTTAGAAAGCAGCAGCCCAGACTGAAACATCACCTCAGCTTGTTATGGTTGTTCCTTTTTTTTTTTTTAACTGGTATTAAAATTTCTCAGCACGACTGTTAATATTATTCATCCTCTCACATCTGCGCAGTGATGCACTGCTTTTCTCGCTCTTTTGGCAAAAGTGCTTTTTTATATCACTTATTATGTGTGTGAGAGGAAGTGTTGGAACACTTTCAGTGCAAAGATAAACACAATGCATAAATCTACAAGGAGTTTGATTTGAACAGTTCCTATAAGGGAATAAGGGTTTTATTCACATAATTTTTGGAGATGTCCTGGTCAGCTGTTGTGGTCTAATCTAATTCTTTTCATATCGAGTACCTACTGATGCAGAGTCCTGATCTGTTACTTGCATTTGCCTACATCATGGCGCTGCACTGTTTTTTTCTTTTTAGTCCACAAATTAACCAAAATATGTTTTCAGCCTTTTCCATTTAACTTACTTAATTTTTGTTAAAACTGCAAATAAAATTCTCAGAATGGTATAACAGCATAGTTCAACTTGAATATTGAGTCACTGTAATAAATCGTAATTTCACATGGTGCTATATTATTAAAATAAGTATATTTGTTGTACAGCGATGACAAGACAAATGTCAGAGCTCCAAATGTCAGGCGTAAAACTAACAGCAGTCAAGTCATTTTTGAAATTGCGTTGCATGTTGTTACAAACCTTACTGCTCCTGTAACACTGTGTCTGAATTGCAGTGTTAGGACAGCAGGACATAGTGTGGGACCAAAAGACGGCAAAAAATTAGATTCTGTACTTTAAGTATACTATATTTCCTCACTGCTGATGTTTTAGCCACAGGTTTCTGATGCTAAGCTACTTGGGAATTCGTACAAGTTTTTCCCAGTTTATGCCATCTGATGTTTGTGACAGGGATGAGATGAAATCGCTGATTCCAGTTCAGTTAGAAATGCCATGACAAGCACTGATCAGATAGTTGAGATTGTGTCAGTGTCTCAGCTTTAAATGCCTAAAAAGTCATGTAATGACGTTGAAGACACTATTACCAATGCCTTAATCGCTTCTAAATATATGTCTGATTGTAATCTACAACTTAAAATGAGCTGCTCAGTGCCAAAATAGGTTATTTCTAAACACTATTTCTCAGCTTCCTGATCAGGTCCGGCAGGACCAGATTGATTTACGGCACGTCGAAGTCTCTGTGAGAGAGAGACCTGTGTTCTATCAATAAAATCAAGAGTGAGGGTATGTTAGCTCTACTTGGTAGATGACTGAATTTAGCCGACTACTAAACTACCGTTGTCACGTTTCAAACAACAGCGCTAAGTGACTACAAATAACGTTACGTTGTCACGTTGTATCCGGTGGAAAAAAGTTGTCTTGAGCAAAGAAAAGTAGTGTTAAAAAGATGATCCGATCTCCATTCATTTCTAAAACAAACACGCCTTGATAAGAGTCATGTCATCACAACAGTGTGCGCGCGATTCCGGCCTAAAGGTGTCACTGTGACCCACTTCAAACAGACAGTCCTCACAGTCCCTTTAAATTACCATTTTATTCTTTGAACCTACTGTTCTGTCTTGCTTGCTAAATAGTGATACACTACTTTGTATTGAACCACAGCTCCTTTATCAGGTTACTTTTTAGTCTAAATAGATCCTTTGTAATACACAGCCCTAGTTGACGTCTTTGTGTTTTCATAATGAGTGTCCCTGTACACTTTTCTAAATAGTGGCATGAATAATAGCCTTGAAATTAGCTAATACACCAGATTTTATTGCAGCTATAATTCATTAATAACATTATACATAAAATTCTTGGAATCCTCAGTCAGCCCCTCTGATTAACAGGAGTGTTAAAATGACAGGGCTGTAAACAGCTGTCTTCTCCTCTCCTCTGGCACCGACTTGAGCTTGTTGTCCCACTGCCTCCATTAAGCGATGAGATGCAGAGACCTCTGAACCCATGTCCAAGGTTATCCCAGGAAGGTGTTGGCTCTCTGCCTGCTAATAACACCACCCTCCCTGACAACCCTTTGAGAGGCTGTCCCATTGCCAGGACCTGTCAGGCTGGCACAGGAAACAAGTGGGTGGTGTAAGCTAAGCCTCTTACAACATACACTGTTAATGAGCTTCTTTTAGCTAACAGCAGACTCTGGAAGGAGGGCACGGGAGCAAATTCTGCACTGTCTTACTCATTCACTACCACTCGCACTCAGTGGCTGCTCTGTATCTCTTCTTTTACCTCACGTATTCTGAGCAGCTCTATGTATGTGAGCGTGTGTGTTTCCTGACAGGTTGATCTATCACAGCTCGCACCCAGCGGGTGCATGTAGACTCTTGTGTAAGGCATAGTCATGTGGTTGACCGACTTTGATGTGAAGCCCTGGTCTTTTACTCAGTCAGAAAGTGACACAGAGTGACCCCAACATTCGTGATGTCACTGGTATGACTGAGTGCTTCAATCTCTTCTTCACTTTTTTCTTCCTACTTAAGAAGCAGATGGCACTAAGCCATGCCGCTGCTGGGAGAGTGAAATTGTGTCTGTGTAGCATTGTGACTCCTAGGCTGTGTTACACTTATGACAGCTTTGTAGAAACAGATGTTTATGGCTTTTGTTTCACAACAGAAAGACTGTCATACAGTGCCTCCCAAGAGACTGTGGTTTGAGATGTTGTTCATAGTATATAAACCAAAATAACCATCCAGTCGTCATGAAATGTGCTTTTTACAGCTTACGTCATTTTTAAAAAAAATACAACTGCATAAAGAAGAGAAAGATTTGTGCAAAACAACAGATCATCAATGTCGCAGATCTTTGCTCCGTCCTAATTTCTCCATCTGTCCATCTAATTATTTCAGGCCTTCTTCAGTATGGTAGGAATTGGTCCGCCATCGCCAAGATGGTGGGATCCAAAACCGTGTCACAGTGCAAGAACTTCTACTTCAACTACAAGAAGAGGCAGAAACTGGATGAGATTCTGCAGCAGCATAAAATGAAATCGGTAAGCATCACAAATCTTTGTCAGTCATATTCGCTTCATGTTATTCTGACATAGTAAAGCCGGTCTGCTTTTCATGCATGATCAAGCATTAAGATTGTTTCTGCTTTTCTGCTGCATCTGAAACCCCTTTTGTTCCCTGGGCTGTTTTTATTTAGTGTGTGTTTGTTTCGATCCAGGAGAAGGAGCGAAAAGCCCGTCGTAGGGGCAAATCCTCACAGAATGAGGAGACCAGTGCAACGTACACAGCCGAGGAGGAGGAGATGGAGGGTTCAGGAGCAAGCGGCAATGAAGAGGAGGCCCCTGAAGACGGAGAAGGTACACAACTTCCAGTCATAAAAGCAGGAACAAAGTGATGTTTGAATCAGAGACTCTGCTTCTCTTGCACTCGTCTTGAAAGAGAGTTTACCTTGTATGGACAAAATGAATCTGTTTCTGCAAAGTTAAATAGCTTTTTGTTTTAAAATCAACACATTTTTGACTCAGAAAAGTGTTTGTAAAACTAAAGGTAAAATATTTTAATGATGAATTAAATCATTCTTGTCATTAGAGATTACAGCCAAGTTGAGCCAACATGTACACTCCCTGAACACGTTTATAGTACCTTAGATTTGAACAGGAACTAAATCCTATCCAGTCCATCAGATCTGCTATGAGCTTATCTTCACATAGTGCTAAATGACCAAATGTGTTTGGCTTTTGAAAAGGTTTTGATACCATTAAATGTTTATGACTGAAGTCCTAGTTATCGTTGTTGATGTGCTGGACCATGCTCACCATTTTTGTTTTGTTCTAGTGCAAAAGCAGCACTTCAGAATCTCTTTATGATGTTTCTAATTATATGACACTTCTTTTAAAATACAGAATCAATGATGAGCAGTTGTGCTGGTTTCTGAAGCAGCTCTCCTTAAACCTTAAGAATCATGTTTTGCAAAGACAGAAAAAGAAAAGTACCCTGATAGAGGTATACTGCACAGAGCACACTCCCACAATGGAGCGCTGAAGCCCCAGGGGATTTCGTCCATCATCCCAATTGGTTTTGTGTTCCTCCTTATTGTACAGTGAAACCTGATTAGGCAGAAGACTGGCACTGTGAAGAATCTGGTTTAGCAGAAAGAGATGGGGCAAAGACAGAAGAAAGAAAGGACAGCGACATGTAACATGATTTACAACATAAGCCTAGACTTGTCCTCTGATGTGTGTCTCCTTTTGTCCTTCCAGGTGGAGCGAACAACAGCTCTGACACCGAGAGCCTGCCCTCGCCACACTCATCAGAGGACAGCAAAGCTAAGGAGGAAGGCTCAGGCCGGTCAAAGGCCAGCTCCAGCAGCGGGGACAAGGAGGCAGGAGGGTCTGACATGGGCCAGCCTGGGGACGACAAACCTCCTGTCAAGGAAGATGTGGACTCAGCCATTAAGCAGGAGATAAAGACTGAGACAGGGGAGCCCAACAAGGAGCAGCCAGCAGCGCCCAGCGATGCCACAGATAAAAAACCTCCCGTGGCAGAAACGGAGGATGTCAAAAGCTCCACCAAGAGCTCCAAGAAGGACCATGGAGCCAAAAAGGACTCCCATGGGGACAGTGACTCTAGTGCCACTTGCAGTGCTGATGAAGTTGAGGAGACGGACAACACAGAGAAGAACAGGTTAGAACACTTAGCTAGAAGACAAGTAGAAGTTTAACAATCCTTCCTTCAGGAAAGACAACCTATTAGTCACTCAAAGATATGAATCTCTTTCCTGCTTTATTTTTGTCAGTGACATCATTCAGTCCACTTGAGATTATTAACGTCAAAAGTCGTCCGCTTTCTGAGCAGCGGTTTTCTAGGTGTCCTACTTCTGTGGTCTACCACAACAGACGCCTGTAAAAAAAAAAGGCAGCTAACGTTTTGAAGTGTTATTAGTTGCCTAGATACCCTGTGCAGCAGTGAAGCCATATTTGGCAACCCACTTATGTCTCCACCAGAGATTGCTCTTTTCTATCAACCACAGATTGTATTGACACCCTCTTGATATTGCATAAATATAGTTTATATATATATATATATATACACACACACACACACACACACACACACACACATACACATACAAACTTTTAAATCTCACACTTAGACTTCTATGCATACAATAATAAAAATTGATGCTGTGTGTGTATGTATGTGTCTGTGCTGTTTATGAATGAGGCCAAAGAAATGGGTGTCAAAGTGCGTGGGAGGAGTGATTAGTCCTGTTTGCTCGGTATTTGTTCAATTTTTTTTCCATGACAGCGGACTGCATGTACTGGCAGAGCCAAGGGGAACGCTGCCCTCTCTGCCAAAGCAAACAAAGGGAGCGAGCGAGTGTGTATGTGTGTGTACACACTCTTGTGTTGTTGTGCACCAAAGTGTGCATGTGGCTGACTTTGATTCAGAGAATGATGTGTGCTTTCGACAGATGTGTGAGACATGGATATGGATTTTTCCTTGCAGTTTGTTTCCACAGCGTTCGACTGCGTCAACACACATAATGCATACAGTTAACCCCCCAAAACACACACACACACACACATACACACACTTATATTTTTACTGCTCCCTATCATTTGAATACTTAAATACTTTATAAGTGAGTGAGGGTTTGAGATTGTGCCCAAGTCTCCTGGGGGAATGAGTTGGCAGGCACATGGAATGGAAACACAATCGGACTCTTGCCCTCTTTTCTTTTTTTTCCCTAAACTTTTAAAAATACACTTCAAAAAGTGATATGTTGTGGTTCAAGCTGGTAAAGCTGATAAGAGAACAAACTAACTTACTTCTGGGTCTTTGTGTAGAATGACCTCTCCTAGGCCGAGCCTGTTGAACTACGCTCATGATGGGGTCATTTCCTCGCCGCTGCAGAAACCCATGGACCTGAAACAGCTGAAACAGAGGGCTGCCGCTATTCCACCTATTGTGAGTAAAATTATTACTTCTCTGCCATGCATTGTCCTCTTTTTTCCTCAATACATTACAAAACAGTTAATAAAAGAGTCTCTAATCTAGTTAAACCTTAACAGAGTCGTGTACAGAAGATTGATTTGCCCAGATGACACAAACAAATGCTCCCACTCTCCTCTTACAGTTTTATCAATGCTATCCTTACCTCTGTGCTTACAGAGATAACAATAAAGCAGGTGAAATTGTTAAGTCATATTCCTATTAGATAAGCAGGCCAGATGGAGGATGATGAGGTAGAGTGCTTTGTGGAAAAGAAATATGATCCCAGGCATTAGGCAACATTGGTCGACCAAGAAATAAGAGATGTTTATAAGTGATCATGTTTATCAGATACTGTATGAGGCTTAACCATATGTTCAACACCTGACAGGAGTGGGCTTCTGTTATCTGTGGTGTGGTTGTAACTTTTTTTCCCCTCTTATCCCATGTGAAGATGCCAGAAGCCTCCGTACAGGGTGCTCACCGAGGCGGGGGTGGTAAAGCAGTGCTGCCTCCCCACGCCCTGGCACTGTACCAGCAGCAGATCACCATGGCTCATGGGGAGTCCTCTCAAGAGGTCAAACAGCAGCAGCAGCAGCAGCAGCTCTCAGGCCAGCCAGGCAAACCACAGCCTTACAGCTCACAGGCGGACAGAGAGAGGGAGGCTCTTCGCAGCAGCAGTCCTCGTGTGCGCCCTCGCAGCCCTTCCAGTGGTGACAAAGATGGTACGCCCTTCTCTGCTCTGACAAACACCTTTTATTACTAGATGTTCAAGCAATTAACTTCTAGTTACTGAAGCTGCAACACAAGACCCTCCCTCACATTATCCACATATTGTTTAACCTCATTTTAAGCTTGACTTCTGTCCTGTCCAGCTTTCATGGTTTAATCCTGAGCATCTGAAAACACGTGCTGTATGTATGCATAACATGGTACTCTGCCGTAGTTCATTTTAAAACGTGTACAAAGCATATATTTATAGAAACAACATCAGGACTGTAAATAAGGAAGAATGAAAGACACCAAAGTCAATGAAGGTTAACCAAAGTGCTTCATATTGTGCTGTTTTACAGGAATTTGATCTAGTTTAACTAAGTTGGTCTTTGCTTCATGCACTAACCTTGAGCCTGTTTTCTTTAGGGCTCATGGTATTCTTGTGTTTCTGGGACGCTTGTGGGAACTGATAAATGGTCTGGTATTCCTATTGACCCAGAAGGGACTACAGTCTAGCTCAGTGCATTTACTGGGAGCTGGTGGTGAAACTGAGAGAACACGGTGTAGGACTTTTAGCAGCAGTCAGGGCAGTGACAGGTCTTTTGTAACCATCCAGGCACGGCAGCTGTGAACTTGAAAGTACAGAAACCACTTTTTTCCCGTACCTATTTTTAGAAAATTGAAAAATCTTTAAAACTTTTTCATAGACTGCCCATCACAGATGCAGCTGCAGACTTATTTACATACGACATGAGGGGATCTCATACGGGGGGCTTTGTTGATTTTGAGAAGTTAAGTCGTGTATGTGGTTGTAGTTAAGTATTGATGTAGTTACCAAAATTTTAGGATGCGATGAACTGTGGTGTGTTTGTGTCCCCTCAGAGCTGGAAGGCAACGAGAGGTGGTTACTGACCCTCCTGCAGGGATTAAGTAGGTTCACCCCTTGCCACACTGTTCCCTTTTTAATCACATCTCTAGACCACATTGCAGGGTGAACAGGTCCTGATGGATTTCACTGTTTGTACTTTACAACACATGCTAGCAATGACTTGTGTATGCTGGCATAATAATCAAGAGGTGATATCACCCAGTCTTGGAAGTGGCTCGAGGGGGTTCTGTGTGCTTTTAAATGTCAGTGATGAGAATGTGAGCAGAGCCTAAGTGACAGCTGATTGATTGCTAATGTGTGGTGATGGGTTGCGCTTAAATCTTCTCTCTGTTTGTGTGGTGTTGTTGCAGAAAAGTCCCGAGATTTCTCTCCACACGGTGAAGCTAAGAAGCAGGCACTGGGACCTGATGACCTGAGAACCTCCAACTTGAGTCGGCAAGTTCTCTCCCCCTACCCAATGTCCCCACGAGACCGGATCAGTCACGATCAGCACTTGCTCCACTTCAACTGTGAGTTCAATTCTCACTCCATCCTTACACTCCTCTTCTTGCAAAAATACCTTGATTAACCAAAACTGTAAAATGAATTAGTTAAATTTCAATCTTATCTTTTGTTTCTTCCAGCGTTCCAGCAAGCAGGCCATCCCTCTCTGTCTGGCCTGCCACAGGACAGTAGTAGGCTAGCAGCAGTGAGGCCTCTTACCATGCCAGAACCTCCACCACTGATTTCATCCTCCAAGCCAGGAGGCTCCATCACACAGGTACAACACTGCACTGATAAAGACCTTCTTTACAATCTCACTGATGGCCAATAAATCATTAAAAATCTAAGAGCCATAAAAATGTGTATTACCATCATGATGATAACAATTATACTTTATTTCAGGGCACTCCAGTGCAGTTGCACAGCCCGGCTCACGGGTTAGACCACGGGAAAATTCCACCCACACAGATGGGATTGTCTTGGATGGACCAAAGGAAAGTGGGTAAGTGAAATGGACTGAAGAGACCGGTAACCGTTGTTTATTCCTTTTTTTGTGAAGTTATTGATTCTTGTTTTTCTTATTTTTTGCTGAGATTGTTGACAGCTTTAACTTCAGCTGTCACCTCTGGGACTGATCTTTTATCAGTAATTCCATCACCATGTTTCCTCATCTCCTTCTCTCTGTTTGTCCTGTTCTTCTTGCAAAAATGTCTGCATGGCACAGGTGGACCTTACCCTGTGGTGAAGCAGGAGCAGTTGTCTCCTCGTAGCTCTTCTTCCCAACCTGACAACCTGTCGATCCAGGGGCCTCCTCATGAAAGTGCTGCTGGACGAGGTTGGTTACAAAGCTTAACTTTATTCACAGTTTTGCTGAATGCTATTTCTTTTGTGTTTTTCTGTGTCCTTAGCTGTTTGTGTGTGGGGCGGGTGATACCATCCAGGGACTATTCACACTTGTGTTTTCCAAGTGTTGTTGCATCACTGGTTAATTTGATTTTATTTACATATTTTCAAATCAGTGGATTTGCCGTATGTCATTCGGATAACCAAGTCAAATCATGAGGTTTCCACATGTTTTTCTGTAACACTGTCATGCTGAAAAGATTTACCTCCTTGCATGACAGCGGCCTGAGGCACAAGGACCGCACTTGAGTGACTTTGGGACAAGTCTTTGAATGTACTTGAGTGGCCCTGTTCAGAGTTAAATCTCAGTTGAGAATCGGTGGGGAGTTGAGTTCGCTGGAGCTTTTCTAATCTGACAGAGCTTGAGAGGATGTGAGGAATGGGAGGAACTGCCCAAATCCATGTGTGCAAAGCTGCTCGCAGCGAACTCACAAAGATTTAGAGCTGTAATTACCTCCAGTAGTGCCCAAACTTCAGTTTTTATCTCTAAAATACATCTCTAAAACAATGTATGTACAATTCTTATTGGTAATAGTATGTTCAGACTGACAGAATCATATTAAATCCTGTAAACATGCACTACAACAAGAAATTTGAGGCTTTTCGCTGTATTTGTAGAACTTTACAGAACTTGAATCACCAGTGTGGTATGTTGTTGTTTTTTTTAACTGGACATTTCTCTCTTTTTCTCTACAGCATCTATCCCAGCTGTTCAGGGAGGGAGTATTACTAAGGGCCTCCCAGGGACCAGAATGCATCCAGATTCTTCAATCTCCTACCGAGGGGGCTCCATCACTCAGGTGAGCTCAGACCTCCATCTTTTTGTCTGTGGTTCCTCTAAAAGCTGTAGTGAAGCGTTAAGTTGTTTCCTCTCCCTGCTGCTGGTGCCTGTGGAGATTTGTTTGGCTTTAAACTGTCACAGGACCAAACTATTTTATTTCATAGATCAAGTCTACCATAATGAATGATTCAATGTTTGGACCACACGTTGCTGTAGGCATGCAGTAGTATCTGCTGGATGACTGAGTCCTTGCTGTTTCCCTTTTAAATGTTTGGACCACACATTGCTTTCGGTATGTTGTCTTGTTGGTTAGTTTGATGCTTAAGACTTAAAACCACAGTAATGCTCAACTACTATGTTTTTAATATGCATTATTAAAATTTCAGGCTTGTGCAGATTGTTTTCACTCTCTTGTGTGCTGCTCTGTTATGCTAACATTAAGAATGCTCTGCTGACAGTGTTAAAGTTTTACTCGAGCAAACTGCAAAGTGTTATCTTTCCTTTCATTTGGAAAACCCTGAGCAACGTCCTGACCGTAATAAGCAGTAATAAAGATAAGGCAGTGAGATGAGTTCATGTAGATGAGCCGTTATTTTGTGATAACTAACAGGACGGTGTTTGATTTCTAAGGGCTTTGTTCAGTCTAGGGCCTGATGGATGATATAAATGGGAACTAAACCTGATGTTAGGAAGAGCTTCGCCAAGGTTCATCACTAAAGCAGCTCATATGACTGTTCACAGCCCCTCACACACATCATTTTCAGTTACCTGACCTTTTCCGACGGACAACATTACTTCTGCTTTTATCAGTTCTGTAAAGCCACTCCTGTTAAACTAGCAGGGCTTGTGTTAGCCTTTGCTTTGTGTGCATATGATGAAAGAAAGCTGTAAAGATGTCATTAGGCCAGCTAAGTGCTGGAGCTGCTGGATTTCCCTGCTGCTGTGACATAACCACAGCTCTGTCACCCTGGCAACAGGTACACACTGTACCGCGTCTGTTCCCTCTTTTATTTATCTACTTACTCCAGACTCTGGCTAAATCCAGTCATTGATATGCCCACTGTAATATCACTTCCAACTGGCACAACCAGAGACAACAAGTGATGAGGGGGCTGTTATCCAACATGATGGATTAGTAATGAAAAGGTGAGGCTGTTTGGACATCCTCACTCTGTTGTAAACACCAAAGTGTGGCTATGTTCGGTGCAGATGAGGATTCCTATTGCTTTGGTCAGTGCCATCTGATCCTGTAAATATGAACCTCTGCTCATCTGGCGCCTAACAATTGGCTCTGTCCTGTGAATGCAAACAGATTAAAGGTTATGCTCATTCATTTCTGTTGTTACTTTATCTTCTGGGCAACGTAAGACACAGCGCTTCTGTTTTCAACTTGCACAGTGCCACACATGACACTGCCAGCCAATCAAATCTGCATTTCCTTTACTGCTTTGAGCAGTTCTACAACTCAGTACTTCCAATTTCCTTTTATTGCAAGATTTAGCGACTATTCAGACTCCTTTAAGGACTTAATACCTGACTGTAAGTTGAAAAGTATCTCCAGCACTGGTCCATGTGGGATTTTTTTCTCTCCTGTGGCCACAGGCTCCACTCTGTCCTCCATCGAGGAGCAGAGGAGAGTTAAAGCGGGTGTGTCATTTACTGAGTTGAGTGAGATGCAGCATATCTCTGATTTCAGCAGAGCATGAGCTTCAAGGTAATTACAGTTAACATGTAATCTTAATGGGCCACGGTTCATGCAGTATTTCACATTCTTTTATTTTCTGACTAGAGAAACAAAATATAAGTGAATGAAATCTCTAAGAATTCTCATATATTAACCCTTAGCCCACTTTGACCGAGAGTACTCGTCAGCCCTGTTGTTTCCACCAGTGCTGAGACTGAGAATGTTTGGTTTTTGTTAAGGATGCCCTGAAATTTCGGCCACCGAAAGTTTTCGGTGGCTGAAAACTGTCACAGGACCAATCATTTTCGGTTTTCAGCCGAAAGACTTTTATCAACAAAACAACACGGCCGAAACAGCATGTTGTGATGACAAAGCTAAAACTGCAGCCAGCACGCTCTTGTCTGGATAAGCGCCGACATATTTCAAAATATCTGAGAAAGATTTGTAAAACGTGTGATGCACAGGAGAGGGAGAGCAGAGTGCAAACAAAAGGACTCGTCGCTCTGAACCAGTTGAGGGGCATACCTCTCTTACAGATCAGATCTATACCCTGTTCTTTATTTAACAGACTAAACAGCCTCATGTTATTTTTCTTATTTGTATGATGGGATGGTTAAGCATCCACAACTCTCCTCTGCTCTCTGTGTTGCGCACGGCTGGTCTGCCCCTATGCACAGATACAAAAACGTGAGCACGTGCGCAGGCTCAGACACACACACACACACACACACACACACACACACACACACACACACACAGACAAGCACACTATGTGTAGGACGGAGAGTCCAGAAAAAATGTCACAACCATCAGAAGAGAAGCAGGAAAAAAAATATGCCTTTTTAAAGCACTCCCAGGACATCTCTGTGAAGCTCTCATTTCATGTTGAATGATGTAAGAAGTGGTCATTTCTAAAATAAATCTAGCACTGGGGGAAAGGCGGGGGAATTTAAATTCAGTGGGCTAAAGGTTAAAATACTGTGTATATGCACAGATAGATGGGAGAAGAAATTATAAAGACTAATGACTTTTTGTTCATTTCCAGGGAAAATAGCTGTCAACAAAGTGAGACTATTACATGTTCATTTGAACTGATGACATTATCACTGTTGTTAGCATAAATGAATATGATTCAACATGGCCAAGTTAGCATTACAGCTATTAACCAGTCAGTTTGACTTTCTTTTGTAACTTAAACAAATCGAATGCAATTCAAAGGCCTTGACAGGTACATTTGTCCTAATTATTTTTCACAGATAAATTATAGACTGCATATCAAATGTCTAAGAATAAAACATAGAAACAATCTGGGTAAATTCAAGTTACAGCTGGAGAAAAGACCACTTCCAAAGAATGAGGGGGACAGGGGAATGTATAAGTTTATGACATGATAACTTGTCTCTGTCCTGGAAAAGTCCTGGAAAATAATTTCAGGGAAAGAGAAGGTACCCTGTTAGTTTCGTCTTCTTGGAAAAGCTGCAGTCAACAGATGAGAAATGTGAGCTCAGCCTCTTCAGTGTCTCCCACTCAACCAGCCGCCCTCACTCTCACTCTCTCACTCTGAAGACGTGTAGAAATATTACTCATAGTCGGGGTACGATGGATGTGACTCAGGGTTTTAACAAAGCTGCGTTGTCATCGACTGTTGCCAAGTTGTTGCTCCTCCGCTTCTTCTGGGAGCACTACTTAATTTTTTCACAGCTGTGTTTGTTTATGTGTGTGTGTGTGTGTGTGTGTGTGTGTTACAGCTGCAATAATTAATAAAATAATTGATTATTAATCATAACTATTTAAGAAAAAGAAGTCCAAATTCTCTAATTCCATATTCATAAATGTGAATATTTCCTGCTTTCTCTGATTAATCGAGAGAATAATCAATGAATCAATCAATCATGAAAATAATCATCAGTTGCAGCCCTAGCGTGTTTTATTTTCTCATTTGGATCCTCGTCATCTGACATCATTGTTTTCTTTTCTGTTTTCTTGGTGTGTTTTGTCCCACTAAGAGTTTACATTTCATGTTTGATATGCATCACACTCTTTAATATGTGTTACGGTGTATTCACAGATTAATGCTGCCCGGAGTATGATTAATTAAAAGAGAGCATCTCATTTTGCTCTCTCTACCATAATTACATTAATTAAGGATGTTTATGACCCGCACGGTAACTCATTAACTGCATGTGTAGGCTGCTGTAATTCAATTTGATTTGGGGCCTTTAATGATAAATACTAGAAGGTTGTTTGATTTCAGCTTCTAAACAGCTCCTATTTTCATAGTCTTGTTTGAAGGTTTGGGAGTGTCTTGTTTTTCTTCTGTAGTTATCATAGTAGTGTAAAAGATAAAGATGAACACAAGACCCGCACCATAAAGGGAAAACATTTGATGCTGATTACATTTGGCACTACAGTGAAAATGATATGAAGCGTGAAAACTGAACAAATATGAAAAAGAGAGCTTATCACAACATACTGCAATGTACAACTTGTGATTATTTGCTCCTGTATGTCTAACTCAACCTATGCCTACAACATGTCCTTTCTTCAAAATACACCCCAGAGGCTGTCAGAATGGCTCCAATTACTCTGAAGTAGACAGCTCTAAC
Organism: Labroides dimidiatus; assembly: GCA_030710495.1. NCBI lineage: Eukaryota > Metazoa > Chordata > Actinopteri > Labriformes > Labridae > Labroides > Labroides dimidiatus. The sequence goes on from CM061153.1 coordinate 25,546,359, forward strand.
TCAACAGCATCGTGAATATTTCCCAGAATTTAAAATGTTTGCATGCTGTGCAAAAAGCTTTGATTGTTTACAAAAAATAGATTTCATTTTTTGTCTGGATATATTCAGACTTTGGTATGTTTTATTGTCGACACTTACAAGGTGATAAAGCAAAAACAAAAACCCTCAAAACCATGCTGACATTTTACAGGTGATAATTGAACAGTTTACATCTCAGTCTCTGAGTCTTATATGAACAGCAGGTAGCTCTGAGCCTGCGCTGTACATATACGGATAATTCTAGTCGATGAACAGAATCTGAGAGTCGAGGGCATTTCCCATAGGTTTTCCCATAGTGTTAGACTTTGACTTTCCTGTCAAAACGGTCACAGGAGTGACTGCTGTACACTGAGATGATAAAGAGCAGTCCTCATTCTCTCTCTCTTTCTTCACCTCAGGGGACGCCAGCTGATGTGCTGTATAAGGGAACCATAACCCGTCTGATCACAGAGGACAGCGCCAGCCGAGCAGAGAGGGAGCGGGACGAGGCTCTGTCTAAAGGACATGTGGTTTACGAGGGCATCAGTGGACACATTCTTACTTATGACCGTGAGTACAACAGCATGGCTGAAGTGTACTTTATGGCTACGTTGGCTCTTCAGTTTAAGTTTTTAAATGCGGCCTGTCTGACTGGGTTGTGAATAGCTTACGCTCCTGAGGTGACCCGTATGCTCAGTTAATCATTAATGACATCACAGTGTTTACGGAAATGAGCACTGTGACAGCTGTTAGTCTCATTTACAGTCTTGTGTTAAAATCAGTGTGTGGCGGCAGCCAGCAATTTTGTGAGAAGGTTTTGTTGAAAAGGAGGAATAATCCTCCATGTTTGTTTTTACTGAGCGTGACTCCCACCTCAGTTTTTTGTTTTTTTCTGCGACGCAGAATTGTGACGCGTGTCGCTCCAGAATGACATCAAAGTAGCATTAAATGCAACCTGGCTGTTCACACCATGGGCTTCTTTAAAAAGAATCTGATATGTATCTGATCTAGTAACATATCTGAAAGCGGCCTGAATCTAACTTGAAAATATCAGATTCACTGTGAGGTGGACTGTCACAAACAAAGCAGCATTTGCACAAAAGAATAGATTTAGGTCACTTTTAATTGCAGTGTGAACATAGCTAATGTTAATACTGAGGTTTTCCTTTTGAGTCACCTATGGTGCAACAAAGGAGTAGGGTTTTTTTTTTTTTTTTTGTTCAATCATGCTCAGACGCATTTGTGTAGGACTCACACCCAAGTTTCTTCAGACAGACACAGACAGACACAGACACACACACACAGAAATAAATGTGATGACTGTAATTATCACCAGAAAATAAGTGATAAATAAATTCAAAACTCCAGCTTTGTATAAATCTGCATAAGTGCCAAAAAGCAAACTGAACTGTAATACATAAATTTACATCTAGAGCCACAAATCTAATGTTGTGATCTGCCAAATGGTTACCGTAATAAACACAAAAAGTTAAGTTAGAGTCAAATTAAAGAGGTGAAAGAAGTCTTAAAAACATTAAATGCAGCGGATCTCTTGGAATTATTTTAGGTGTACATATCGTGTTATCGTTTACCAGACTCTGGATTGTGTTTTTGTGATTCAGGCCCACCCTCTCAGACCCCTAAGGATGAGGGCCGGGGCTCTGGGCAGCCTGGGGAAATTCTGGGCCTGAAGCGTCCTTATGATGTTATGGAAGGAGGAATCTCAAGAGGACTCCCCATGAGGGATTCACTGTCTGCCACCAACTGTGAAGGTAAAAGATGAACCTCTGTTGGTCTCTCATAGCCGCGTCATAAAAAAGTCAACACTTAAAAAAAAAAAAAAAATTGCATTCACCTCTCATTATAGAAATGGTTTAGTTCCATTCACAGCACTCCTCCTGTTTTTTTTTTTTCTCAGGTCTGATTGGTCGAGCCATGCCTCATGATCGGGACAGTCCGCATCATGCGTCTTACAAGGATGCTCATCACATCCGTGGCTCCATCTCACAAGGTGAGACAACTTAATAAAAAAGGAAAAATTCAGGGTTCCATCATCTTCTTCTTTTTCCTTTCTAATTCAACTCACATTGGTCTGGAAAATGTTGAGGCTCTGTTTCTAACGTTCACAATCGAATCTCTCCCTGTTGAATGTACAAGCATAACGTTTTACAATAAATAATTAAATAAAGCATCTAAGTTTACAGTGTGACATGAGGAACAGGATGTAAATGCATCACTGACCTCAGTTTGCAAAAGGAAGTATGAAGTGTTTAAGCCTTTTAGATTGGTTACACAGTACGACTGAGAGGAGTCTTTAAGATGTGGCAGATTAAATCTTAGAACCGAAAGTATATCTACCTGTCCGATAACACTGCTGAACATCATCTGTCATCTTTTTTTGATTTCTTTGTTTTTCCTGAAGGTACTTAGGCATCATGCTTTCTCTTCATCACACAGTACTCTGTCATACAAAGCAGAGCTACAGCTGTTTTTTTTTATTTTTATTATTTTTTCAGCTTTTTTTTCTCCTTTCAAGAAACAAGATTTTGTCAGTTCATTACCGGCTCTTGCCTGCTTGCAGGAAAGCTGTATTTTAAAAATTCACGTCTACCTGATCGCAATAAAGTCAGACTAACATCTTGTTTCATCTGTTTGGAGAAAGTTTTAGAGCTACTTTTTCAGAAGAGTAAAAAAAAAACCCTGATCAATGCTTTTTTGATGCCACTCGTCCAGTTTATGATATATTTTATAAGATATGCAGAACACACTTGTTAAGAGAACAAAAGAGAATGATCTATACCTCTGATTTCAGGTATACCTCGTCATCTGGACCCTCAGGATGGTTACCTGAGGAGGGATGCCAAACAGATGAAGAGAGAAGGCTCCCCGCCTCGTGGGCCTGGCTCGCTCTCAGACCCCATGAAGGGCAGAGAGGGGATGGTGCCCACAGTGAAAGAGGGCGGGCGCTCCATTCACCTCATTCCCAGGGAGCCTGGCAAGGAGGGCATCATCACACAGGTAGGACATGCTGACAACACATGCCAGTCTCAGTGTTCACAGCAAATGTTTCGTCCTCAGATTTTAATGTTTGTTGTGCTTCTCTTTAGGGAACACCCATGAAGCAGGAGGCAGCTGGTTCAGGGAAACGCCATGACGTTCGCTCCATCATAGCAAGTTCACCACGTTCCTACCACAACGCCCCCTCCCACCTAGAGATGCGTGAGAGGGGCAGATATGAAGAGGCACCTAAAGGGCGGCCAAGCGCAGTCGTCAGTACAGCTAGCCCCATAGCTCGCTCATCTCCCCTCACACTGGGGTCAGAGCAGGGAGGCAAGGCCCATCATAGTCCAGTGGGCTACGATGACAAAGGTGGCCTTAGGACTCCTTACCCTGGACCATCGCATCGGGGATCACCCCTCTCCAGGGAGTCAAGCCAAAGGCAGCATGATGGTGGGTGAATCTCATGTTAACAAAACAGTTTGAGGGCCTGATTCTTCCTGTTCCCTCACCCCACAAACACTGATTAATTCAATCTGTTTTCCTCTTGTGTGTACTTCAGGTTCCAGTAAGAATCCCACCCAGGAGCGCAAAGCCACACCAACCCCCAGGGAAATGGCTGCTACCAAATCACCACTACAGGGTGTCACCGATCCGCAGACCTATGAGCGTCTGCTGCAGGGTCTCGGAGCTGCGGACGTGTACCGTCAAATCCCTATAGCCTTCGATCCTGCAGCACTACCCCGTGGCATCCCCATCGACCCAGGTGCATCCTCAGTCTGATTATATTAGAAGATAAAGATAAGATAAAAGCCTTTCCTCTGAACACCTTTGATGTTTCCAGAAGCCCTGCAGAAGTTATTCAGACCCGACCACGCTGAGCTGAGCTCTGTCAGGTTATCAAATAATAGGACAGACCTAATGGAAGTGTGACCTGGGTCATAAAATGCAGCTGAGATTTTTGAAGGACAAAATCAAAAGCTCAGCATTTGTGAGACATTGATATGAGACACTGCTGTTAGTTAACATTGATTAACCCATTAATCATGGTTAAATGTGCAATTTAAAATGAATATCAAAGCAATCGTGTACGTTTTTAAATCTCCTTCTTATGACTTTTTGCCCTTCCTCATGGTTTACACCCTATGTGCGACATGTCTTCTCTCAAACCTAAAATAACTCAGAACAGCAGAAAGCAGAAGTGCTCTTCTATTTTCTCACTTCAGCACTTTCTGACATCATGCCAACTAACCTTGCAGTTGCCAAAAAATGGACCCTCTTATATCTGACATTGGCTGTTTTTAGCCAGGTCTTCATCTGATTCATGCAAACCTTGTTAGCTCATGGCTTAGTATTTTAAGTGCTGAGTGTTGAGATGCCTTTATTGCTCATGTTCATATCAGACTGACCTTGATGACATTTATTGTGCAGCTTTACTGGCAACATACTGCACTGACTAATCATTAATTTAAAGAGGAGACACTGGCTGGACTGTCAGTGTTGGTTGTCTTTTACGCTGCACTTCAGAGTTAGATGGTCCTTGCCAGGAGCTACATTAGCGCAGCCAAAGTAATGTCGCCTCTTGCAGTGATTTTCAATGAGGCTGTTGGTCTAATGACAAGCAAAGAGGTGGAACAATACTTTAGATATAGAGACATCAATCATGCTTGGTCTTTTCTCTGCTACACAATTTGACGATGACATCTACTCAGGAAAAGACAAGGTTAAATCAGCTGTGGACATGTTGATGTGCTTTTGTTTTCGCATTTTTAACAGATATTTCCTTCCTCTCCCCACACAGCTGCCTACTACCTGCCTCGCCACCTAACCCCCAACCCGGCTTATTCTCATCCCTACCCCTACCTCATCCGTGGTTTTCCTGACACTGCAGCCCTGGAGAACCGCCAAACGCTGCTCAACGACTACATCACTTCCCAGCAGATGCACCAGTGGCCTGCCATGGCTGCGCAGCGCACAGACCTGCTGAGAGGTCTTAGTCCACGGGACCAGCCCCTTCCTCTGCCCTACTCTGCAGCCCCACGTGGTAAGACCAGCTGATGTGACAAATAACACTTTACCATATGTAGTTCCTGATATTTGCAAGCACATTGGTTCCATCTTTTATCAAAACCTTTCTCTATTTTCTACTGAATAGCTCGCAATTAATTTTCAAAATAATTTTTTCTTCTTTAAGTGTCACATAATCATTTCCTGTTTCCAATGTTGATTTAACCTTTTCATTGGAGAACCACGGGGTAAGGTGTAGCAAACAGGCGGTTGGTGATTTTATTTTATTTTTTCTTCACAAGAGTTGATTTCAGCAGTGTTTGTTCAAAACGTACTTCACATGTTTTTTTTCTCCTCACGTTGTGATGTAACCTTAAACCTTCACTGGCTGCCTGACAAAAAGCCAGCTCACAGTTTGAGAGCCCAGGGCTCAGATGTTACCTGCTCTCCATTTACGCCCAAACAGAAGCGGCTGTTAGCATTTTCTTCAATCCTCCCTTCTTTCTGTCCTCTAGGAATCATCGATCTTTCTCAGGTGCCACACTTACCTGTCCTGGTCCCTCCCTCTGCAGGGGCAGCCAGCTCCCCAATGGACCGCATCACCTACATCCCCGGGGGAAGCACCACTTTCCCAGGCAGGCCTTACACCACCCCTCCAATCTCACCAGGTGAAGTTCTGTTCTCACCAGCAGCTCATCCATCGCCTGCCTTCTCCACACGCCTGTTGTTTATAAAATTGTGCTTTTCTCTTTTCTGTTTTGAACAGTTGGGTCCTCACATATGAACAAGATCCCAGGCGCATCCTCAGAGCGTGAGCGTGAAAGAGACCGGGAACGAGACAGGGAGCGAGACCGGGAACGAGACAGGGAGAGGGATCGGGAGCGTGAACGGGACCGGGAGAGAGAGAGGGAGCGTGAGCGAGACCGGGAGAGAGATCGAGAAAGAGAACGGGAGAGGGAACGGGACCGTGACAGAGAGCGCGAGAGAGACAGAGACAGAGAGAAGGGTGGCTCTCTGGGGAATGTGGAGCATGCCCCCATCTGGAGACCAGGTGTGAAGCAGATAAATGTTGTTTTTTTTTAAATTCCTGTCTCTCAGTTTGAGATGATGTGCAGAGGATGATGCAATGAACATGCTAACAATGTGAATGTGCTTGTGGCTGTCAGGTACAGAGCACAGCTTGGCAAGCAGCAGTAGCAGCAGCAGTGTGAGACCTTCATCCCAGCCATACAGCCACCAGCATTCCCCTGTGTCCCCTCGCACCCAGGAGAACGTGCAGCAGAGGCCGAGTGTCCTGCACACTGGAGTGAAGAGCCTCCCTGTCAGTGAACACTCCAACTCATCGGTGTTTCGGTAAACTGCCTTTTACTTCTGGTTTAATTAACATGGCTGAAACATCTTCCTCTTCTGATTTCTCATGGCAAAGAGACCATTTGACCGTCTTGTTTATTTAGTGGGCTTTGTTTGACTTCTAGGTCCATGTCCTCTGGGTCAGGCCGCTACCAAGGTTACCCCAGTCACCTCATACGGACAGGTATGCCCCCTGAGGCCTACCCATCTGTCATGGACTCAAGTGTAGCCAAAGAGCAGAGTCGCGATGCAGGAAAAAACAAGGGAGGTCAACCCAAGCACGTGCAGGACCAGCACGGGCCCTCCAGCAAATCCGACCCCAAGATGTCCAGCCCGAGCCCAGGAGGAATGTACCCAGGTCCCTATCCCTCTGCTCCCGGCCGGCCACAACACCTGCTGCCTCCCCAGTCGGATAACCCCCCTGGTCGTGGAGAAAGCGGTACTCCTAGTAGGGAAAAGACTCAAAACAAACCGATGTCCATTCAGGAACAAGAGCTCCGAGCACTCGGTAAGACCACCATGACTGCGGCCAACTTCATAAACGCGATTATTATGCGTCAAATTTCTTGTGAAACGGGGATGCCAGAGACGGGCTCGGTTGTTGCCAGCAGCGCCACTGATGGTAAGACGCTCTGGTTCCCAGGGTCCCCTTCATCACCCAGACCCTCCCCCCCGTCAGTCTGTGGCCTATTGCACGCTGTGGTGGTTGGCATTATCAAATCAGCCCAATTCATTTACATTTTTTTTTCTTCAATGCTATACTTTTTTGCTTTATTACAGTTTTTTTTTATTAGTTTCTTCTCCTCAGACTTAAAGACCACCAAGGGTGCCCTCTGGAAAAACCAAACCTCTAGCCTGTCCAAATTGGACCTGACTGGCTGAGATAAAATTTAAAAAGGCAGCTCAGATAAAAGATAAATTAAATTTTAAAAGGCTAACATTTTTACACATTAAATTTTCCATGAAGAAGATCCTAGGTGTCCTTTAAGGTGTCATTTTTTAAGGTAGTAAAGCTGGTGGGACATTAAGGCAGAAAATCCTTTGCTGCTTATTTTCATTTTCCTTTCCAGAGGAAGTGACTGGAATTTAACTTGCGGCACCCCTTCTCCCTCCCATTCGGCTGCGTTTTTGAAACTGAATATTTCACAGCATTCAAGTGGGGCATGACCAGAATATTTTATAATCTTAAAAACGTATTTTACCGCTGCAGGCTTTTACGTCCCGTGTTAAACGAGACTGCCTGAAATTCAGACTCTTGGACTTTGTACATGCAGAGGCTCTACTCCACCACTGCATTTCTAATGAGACACTCCTTCCCAGCTATAATCCTGGACCCATTTGAACTCATTTCACTGTGGCACCGCTTTGGCCCAGATGTAACCCAGATGACTGGAGGAGCATAGAGAATTGGTGTGCGAGTCCCTCTCTTCAAACCTCAATGAAAGCTTAACCAACCACCATACTGACTCCGTGGGGTCTCGAAGAGCACTGGAGTTGCACAGAAGTAGGGTGGGAAAGGGGACGTGGAAAAAGTCTTTCAGCCATCCAGGGGGAGAGGGGTACTGCAGCTTCTGCCCCCCCAAAGTCTCTGCATGTTCCTATTTATGGCTCACTGTAATTTATGCTGATTGTTTTGTTTATTTTTTCCCCCCTCACATGCCAAACACCCAACACATCTCTCTAAATCAAGCCTCTGGGAGTTTGTCCGTCATTGGAATGAGTTTCTGTTCCGTTGTTATCTGCTTGTAGAGCAACCCGTCTCATTTGTACATATTACCAGCCTGTAGGGAGAGCGACACCAGCATGCTGAGTCCCAATAAGTGTTGTGGTTAAAGTCAACAGGAAGCATGCTTTTCATAACAGACAGGACTGCTTGGCAGACCTATTAATAGGGCATCATCACCTTGCTGTTGGCATGCAGTCACTGAGTAGCAAAGAGAAATGAAAGCTATTGTTCGCTGTTGTTGAACTGAGCCCAGATTCTCTTGTGTTTTTGCTAGCTAACAACAATTACCACAACATCCTGTCTCTCTGGGGGACTTGTCCCCTCCTGGGAGTCTATATAGTTACCCCCACTCAAGCTTACATCATCCTCTCCTGAGATGAATACTGTAGTGGAGGAAAACACATTGTGCGACATCACGCAATATGGGAAAAACAACTGAGAAAATAAAACACCTTAGCATAACTGATTGTTTGTGCAGCTTCAGTTTCTTATCTTTAGGACTCACAGCCTACTTATATTCTTAACATTCAGTCAGGGTATGTAACTGTTAAAATAAAATTCCCCCAAGTGTTTAAAAACATCTGCTTTTGAGGATAAGATAATCTAAAATATGAGTTTCTGTAGCGTCTTTATTTATAATTCATAGATGCAGAATTCGTCATTATTACAAATAAGTTTTTAAAATACTTACATTCAGGTGTTATTATAGGGAATCCTGTCGTTTGTGTTTTCATGTACGGATGCTACATGAAATGTTCAAATTTCACATCCACCAGAGGTCCTGATGGATGAACAGACATGTTTGAATTCTGCATGTTTTCATGTTAAAATCTTTGGTCTCATGATTTTTGTCCCCTTAAGTCTTAAAAACAAGACTAACTTGAACCCTTGTATGGATGTGATGTTTCCTGTTTGTGTGTGTGTGTGTGTGGGTGAATGTGTGCGATTGGATTGGACTCTCAGCTCAACAGAAGATGGAGCCACACGGTTTGTACCGACCTCCGTCTGAGGAGAGATTGTCTCCAGGCCAGCAGCCCCCGTCCCCCTGTGTGAAAGGCAGCCAGAGGGTGGTCACCCTCGCTCAGCACATCAGTGTACGTTTCCTCAACCTGAGCATCACTGATAACAAAAACGGCTGAGTTTCATCACAAACAGTACACCTATCAAAACATTTATCAGGAAGAGATATTTTTCAACATATTCTGAGCGTTGGATGAATTACCAAACAGAGTGCTATCATCCTGAGTCTTAACTTTTAACATTCACAGGAGGTGATAACTAAAGACTACACCAGGCAGAGTCAGCAGCAGAGCTACCACGGCTCTCCTGTCCTGGACCTGACCCGTCCACCCAGTGCCTCCCAGCCCCCACCCGCCTCACAGGAGTCTGCTGCAGGGCCCAGATATATGGATGGTCGTGGTGGAGAGCGAAACAGAGACCGGTATGAACCACTGTCAGACATGATTACTCTGTCCATGATGAAAACACCATCTTCTCATGTGGCTTCACCTTTCTCTCCCTTTATCACTTACATTCGTGATTATTTGGTTCATGCTCAGTCAAAAATGCCAGTCAGTCAGGAAAAATGCATTTTTTTGTTTTTGTAACTGGCTCATGGTACATATAGCAACGCAAACTGTAAACTTAAAAGATTAGCCCTTGGTCTTTACCAGGAGCCAAATACCATAAGTCTCAATCTATGACCAAAAGATGACAGTGATGTTATCTGCAACTCTGAAAAAGTCGTCATTTGGAAATAATTTCATGTATCTGGGACAGTCTTAAGTGATTAGTGACACACAACATTTTTTAAGCTCATACTGGAGTTCAGTGTGGTGCTGACCAGGAAACGGGGATTTAATAGTCAAAGTTTTATCCTGCTCAATCTGATTTGACTGACAAACTTCTTATTTGTGTACAACCTTGAATTAATATGTAAATCTGTCTTTCT